>VZDJ01000430.1:229554-438687 GCA_008694505.1 Cyanoderma ruficeps
ATTACTATTACTACTACTACTACTACTGTTGTTACTATTACTTTAACACGGATATCGGCATCTAACGCTGTGTCCACTATTTGAGCGGCAAATCAGCTCTTCTCCACGCTGCCCCGAGGAGAGCCGTATGTACAAAGCCCAGGAGAGCAAAGTACCGCTCTGCCTCCTCTTGTCACCCGGGCCTGGGTGCTGCGGCACTCGGTTCCCCGGCAGCAGCGGGCGGGCCGGAGGGATGCAGTTCGGCGGGGAAGCGCGGGCCGGGCCGGGCCGGGGCGGGGAGCGCGGCGGCCGGCGGAGCGCAGAGCGGAGGTGCGGCCGGGCCGGGCGAGGGGCGGGCAGCGCGGGGCGGCCCCGCTCCTCCCCCGACGGGGAGGTGGCGGGAGCGCGGGAGGCGGGGCCGCGGCTGCGGGGCTCAGCCTCCTCCGCTCGGGGCCCGAGATCTGGGTCGCCCCGCGGGGGTTGTAGCCGCTGCCAATTGCGTAAGGGCGGCAGCCGAGGCGGGGAGCGGCGGAGTTGGCGAGAAGCCGGCGGCCTCCCGCCGTGTCCGGGGCGGGGAGCGCTATGCCGCCGCCCTGAGCGCGCCGCCGCCGCCCCGAGCGCGCCGCCGCGCCGGGCCCAGGTGAGAGCGCGCCCGGCCCGGTCGGGGCCGGCGCGGGTCCGGGGCGGCCGAGGCGCGGGCAGGGCCGCTGCGCCCCGGCCGGCCGGGCTCCGCCGCACTGGCTTCTTTTGTTCCCGAGGCCGGCGGGAGGGGAGGGAAGGAGGGAGCAGAGGGAGGGAGCGGGGGCGGCAGCAGCCGGCGGCGGGGCGGGCAGGGCCGGGCGGCGGCGGGCGCGGCCGCTCTGAGGGGCCGCCCGGGGCCGCGCGTGCCCGGCAGGTGTGGGCCTCGCGCCGCTCCGCGGGGCCGCGGCAGGTGCGGCGGCGGGGCCGCGCTCTCGGGACCGCGGCTTTGTTGGCGCGCCTGGTCGGATGCTGCTGGGATCGCGGTGGAGAACGACCGGACTCAGGTCCGCACCGCGGCGTGACTGCGCCGGGGCTTGTCACAGGCATCCCCGAGTGCTTGGGCTGCTGTGGAATGCCGTCCTGGTGACTGATAACCAACAGCTGCTTTACTTGCCCAGAGGCACGGAAGAAACAGTGAGAGCTGTACATCATCGCAGCTCCTCTAAGAAAAGAGGGCGTGCAGCGATTAATGCGCTGCATTTGTACTACATCACAGCTTAGATGAGGACTGTGTGCTGAAGATACTACCCTTGTTTGTATTTTACGTACGTTTTTAGTGATATGGTTTCCTTAACAAGGAAGAGATTTTATATTTCTCTTATAGTTCTATAAACAAAATAGCAGCTGTGGCTTGACAAAGACAATGTAATAAGGAGGATAAAGTAATACTTCGTATTTTTGTGTAGCATTAGTCTGTTTTCATGAATCACAGAAAAAATTCGCAGCAGCTGAGCTACTGATGTGAAATGGCCCATGGGTAACAGTGAGGAGAAGGGAGGTTCATCGTTGTTCTTAGAGTCTACAGCTCTTCGAGATGCTTTGAGTACCTGGATCCTGCGCACTGCCTGCCCAAATGTGAAGTCTTCTGCCAGATCAAGTTTGCTGGGCCTGCTCCTCCTGCACTTTCTCTACTAATATGCCATCCCCCAGACTCTGTGCTGGAGACTTGAGCGAAGAGGCAAGAGAAATAAGTTCTATGTAAATCGCAAGAAATGCTGTTAAATACAAAGGGATTCAGGAAGAGGAAAGGGAGTGTGGAAGGGAAGAGGACAAAGACAAGGGGCCGTGTGAGGTCCGTGCTGAAATGAGAGTGTCTTCTGGAGTTCAGCCTATGATCTCAACAGGAGCTGTGGAATGTATTGTTTTGAGATGGGGATAGATGTTTTCCAGTGGCACACTGTGGGTTTTTTAAATTATGAATATTAACATTACTTCCACAGTATTTTGTGGTGAAAGTGGTGTTGAGGGTTGGCTGGAAGCTTTTAGTCAGTTCGTCTGACTTGTTGCTAGTTGTTAGAGACACTAACTAGTAGAAGATGGTTTCCCTTGTGTGTAGAAACCATTGTCTTCAGAAGGCCCTGTGAAATCCACTAAAGGTTTCCTAGCTGTTACAGGTCCTGTGACTGGAATTTAACCTTTTGGTGATACAATTCCCTTTTCTTCCAAGCTGACAGACCAGGTGACCAAAAAAGGAAACTTGTTTTTCCTCTAAAGCATGAATATAAAAATAGGTAGAACACAAGCTGTGGGACTACCTTGGTTATTTTGCAGCTTTCCTTCGTTTTTTAAAAATTCGAGTTGATATGTATTTGAGTAGCTTGTACTTCAAAGGAATTTAGGAGGTTTTACTTCTGTAAGTAATGGCAGCTTGCAGTGCAGTGGGACAGGTGCTTTTCAGTCTTACTTAAATACTTCAAAACAACATTCTTACCACCAAGGTTGCGAAGAAATGTCTGTATGTCTTGGACAGTCGGGACTAGGAATGTTTTTTAATTATGGATAACTTCTAATGTGCTTTAAATACAAAGCATAGTCTTTAACTTCCTTTATTATATGTCCAGTGCATTTCAGAAAAGTTTTATTGAACAGTTTTAGCGTACTGTTTTTGTGTGTTTTGAGGTAAGTCAGTTCAGCTTCTTGCTGTGGAAGTCTTGTTTGCAGAAAGTGAGCAGTGACTCGATTTTGTTTGTCCTGTCTGTTGAACAGGAGGGAGCCGTTTGCTTCTTTACCTGTGGGAAGGCTCTGACTGCTCTCTCTGCAAGGGTTGGAGCTGCATCTCCTCTTGATTCTGCCTTGTACCAGAGCTGGGGGAGACGGGGAGGAGAGGGAGCTCCATTGTCTGCTGGAGGCTGATGCTGCAGCCTCCACGGCTGTAAGGACACAGCTCTGCAGCTGAAGGAGCTCCTTGGCTGATGGGCCACATCATGCATGACTGCAAGGAAACTTGTCCCACAGTGCTTGCACCTTCTGTGTGCATGCACCAGTAATTTTAAAAACTTCAGACAGAAGTTAATGGGAAAATTGTCACCTAGTAAATCTCACTTTCTGTATATTAAAGAATTAAATCATGCAAGTATTAATTTGATGTCTGTCAGTAAGGTTCATGCTTTGCATTAATAAGGCTGTTCCATAGAATCAACTACAGTATTCATAAAATCATGATTAAAATCTGCATTGTAAATTGTAGTTTCTTGTTTGGAGACAAATTGAGATTAGATTTGATACATTCTCTGCTTACTTTTACTAAAAGGGATTTTGCTATTGATTTAATGGAGGTATTTTTGGCAAGACAATTGGGAATGAATTATTCGTAGATGTGGGTGTTGAAATCCACAAAAATGTTTTCTCGGAATAGTAATACTGAGAAAGAAAGTGGAAAAGGTGTAGAAAAGTTGAGCAAAGATGTGAGGGAGAAAAGTGATGCATTTGCCAATATGGAAAGAAAATACTGAAGGCATTAAAGAATGCATACTTTAAAACTTGTAACTGATTTTATTGCTTTGTTGTCAAGTAGGTTAATGGAAGGGTATGTCCTAGTAGCTCTTCTATCTTTTTGGCACGTGGGATTAATAAGAACATGTACGAAAGAGTAGTGCAGTCATGCAAGATGACTAGCTGTACCTGGCAGGATGTTGCAGTACTTGGCAGTAGGGTGCAGAGTTCTTGGAGTTTCCTAGAATCAAATTCACTGTAGTAAGCCCAAATACGAATGCACTCATCAGCTCAGCAGAATGCATACTTAATGGTAGATTGCAGGGCTTTGTTTTGCTATTTGAAGATTGTGATTTTGCTGTTTTGAGACATCCCAAATATGCTGTTTGTGTTTTTTAGAAAAGGAAAATTATAGCATGTTTTTTCTTTTACAAAATTGTACGAACATAGCATGTTGCGTAAGTTAAGTCACCGTTCCTTTTTCACCAGGCTCTCAGCTCTTGTAGTTCTGTGGTCTCTGAGTTACTTTGGAGCCATGGGTTACGTTGGCATTCAGATACACAGTCAAGTTATTCTTCTTTAGTTCATCAGTAGAAACTCTTTTCACAAGACTTTGTGCCCTCGTGCCCTCGTAGCTGGTATGTGCTGTGTCCTTCTGCTAGATTGCCGCCTTTCATACAGCAAAATGAAAACTGTGCTATGTTTCAGCTAGTGTGTATCAGTTTGGCATGTTAATGTCAATGATCAGGTAAAGGTGTATTTTGTGTTGCTGATCTCAGCAGGCAATTGCAATGGCTGAGTTGAGGAGGATTTGCTCCATGGAGGAGGAGAGGTGATTTTGGAAAAGTGAAGGTGAACGACAGTTAAATGAGATCTTGATGAGTAGTAGAAGAGTGACCACATCACATCAGGTAAAGTGTCCATCCAGGCAATTACCCACTGTCTGGCAGTGATGAGTAATAGCCATCTGGTGAAGCTGCTGCATTGTGGTGCTACTGCTTCCAGCTTGTGTTGCAAGGACTCCCTAAACTACATTGGGCAGTATTATGTGCTCAATAATCCTCAACTAACTTCTCTTCTGCAACCTTGTTGCTCTCTGAACCTACCTAAATTCTTGAAGTCCAAAGCATATAGTACTGAGTCGGGTTCGGTGTCAGCTTTTTTTTTTCTCCATGGAAGAGGGATAAAATGTTGTTTGCGTTCTACCAGCTACTTCTGATTCTGTGGACCTGTGTCATATAGCCTCTCTCTTAGTCATCCATCACCAGTATGAAGAGTCCTTGGGGGGTTCAAAGAGCTAAGAGGTGCTGATGTCACAGCTGTGTTCTCACTGGATGTGATTGGATATGATTTGCAGCTCTTAATTTTTTTTTAATGCAGTCTCATTTAACTTGGCTTAAACAAGGGCAAGAAATAGAATGTGGGTGTGCAGCTGCGACAATTCAGTTTGTCAAGCAGCATTTTTTTGTGGTTGATACACAGTTAAAATCTGCAGAAACAGTCCTTCAAGTATGCAGAATAATGGGTGACATACCATTTTCTGAAGCTTGAGTTGGACTGAAGAAAAAGTTCTAAGAACTTAACAGCTTTGCCTAAGAAAGAAATCCACATGCTGGTATGGAAGAGAGTGTGTTATTATACCAATTCATGTTTTAAATATACCTTAAACATGACAACACTTTGATGACTAAGTGATTATATGAGTACACTTAGGGGTATTTTGGCATATATCAGTTTATCAAAGCTAAGTATTGGATCTGATTCTTTTCCCCACTGCCTGTTATATTCTGTACTTTCATATATGCTTATAATCTATCTATAGGAGCTTTTTGAATTTAATAATCTTACTATCCTTCTCTTTGGAGGAGGATCATAGGCCCAGTGATTGAAGGTAATGCCAGAACTAAACTTTACCTCTCTGAAGTGTATTACCGTTACAAAGAAAATTTTCTGCTTTGAAGTCCTAAGCTGTAACTGTTTGGTTGGGATTTGTGTTTTTCTAGAGACTGAGGATATCTGTATACCACTTCTTATTGTCTGTATGAGAAGTAGTTTAAATGCTTTTCCCTGATTTTTATTTGGATTTTCCCCTACCACCTTATTCAGGTTCCCTAAGGTTAATGTGGCAAATCCGTCACTTTTGTGTGAAAGTTGTTGACTTAAGTGTAGCTATTTATTTACTTAAAAGTAGGGTTGTACTCAGATGGACCACTGAGCTTGGGCCAAAACGTTCTCTAAACTAACCCTCACAATGTCCCTGTGAGACTAGTGACCACTTTTTTTTCTCATGTTACAGGCTTGGGGCCCAAATAATCTGTGACTCATGCAGTAAGGTAATGGGAGATGGGTGACTAAAATGCAAGTTTCCACTCTTGATCTCTTATGCAAATTATTAAACATTTCATTTCTGAAAGTGGAGCAGTAAAAATTATTCCATTCATTTTGCCTGTCTCAGCACGTGACATATTTCCTAGTGTGCTCTTGGATGTGCTGTATTTAGGTTGTTGATAATTCACTTGCTTCTGCATGGTTTTCTCCAGCAGAATGTGCTATTTTTTAAACAGTGAATGAAAAACAGAATAGACCTTCCCAATTTTTATGTAATTTATAAAGATAAACTGTGTCAAAAACAAAGGCTAGGAAAGTAGAATTCACTGGAAACACCATTTTAGATACCATTTTAGATACACTGATTACAGTTTGTTGTGGCTGCTGGCTTATGTTTCTTTGTTTCAATCAGCAAAATCTGAATCTACTACAGTTCTAATTGAGCAAACTGAAAATTGCAGTGTCTTCTGGTCAATTTAGAATTCTTGAAAGCTTATAGGATGATGTTTGGTGTCTAGGAACTGGGAAAAAAAAGTCCCTGCAGTTTCTGCATTAAGACACATCTCTGCAGTGCTGCAAAAATCCCTAAGCTTTGTATGTAAACTTTCTGCAAGATCAGATACTTCATCTGCTGCATCAAATGCTCTGTAAGTGAAACCCAGTGAGTGCTGCAGAGCTTTTTCACACAAACTGCATGTCAAAGACAAAAGTCCAGTTGTCATTGGAGCGGGGAACCATTTTTCTTGTACAAATACCCTCTGGTCTTAGTCTCATCTGTAATGGTGATCTGCCAAACACCTGCACAAGAGGGTAGAAATTAAATTCATGGCTCTCCTGTATGCTGTCAGCCATGGACATGAGAGTGGTTTTACTTGACCATAATTTCGTACTTATTCCCACAGACAAGTTCTGTTCCAGAATGCCTATTCACCTCTTTCCCTTGGAATGCAATCTTCTCACCTTCCTCACCTCATCATCCTTTCTAATCCACAGATAATAGCTTAATTGTTTTTGTATATCACCTAAACATATGTAGTCCAACTTTCCCTGCTTGTATATAAGTTTGAAATTTCTTCTGAACTGGAGAGAGGCTTGTGTTCTCCAAGATTTCATTAGACCAGCTGATGAAGATTATTTCTATCTATAGGCCTTCTCTTATACTGTAAATATAACACATGCTTTCACTTCTGTCACTTGATGTGTGGTACAAAAGTGGTTCTGTGATTCTGTTCTTTGAAAGGTTTGGTTTGAGAAATATGGACCTTGGCCCATAGGTGGTTTCCATTGGTTGTGTATCATGCAGTTTTACATGTTTTCTACATGCCAAGAAATTCACTAAAAGTTATTAGTTGCTACACAGGAAATTCAGCAAATCTAATGCAATAGATCTTCTCTTTTAAGTTTTGTATCTTTTACCATTCTTATATCTCTGTTTCTTGCTGATTTTTGCTCTGATTTTCTTCTGAAAGTGCTGAGCATGGGAGAAAACTTAGTGGAGACATGCAGAAAACAGCATACATGTCTAGATGTCAGTAGAATTTTTAGTAGGGTTTTTTTTTTTGTAACTCAGCTGAGATTTTTCAGGGTGTTCTAAATATTGCGATTTCCAACAGTTACTTAACTGTAGCAGTGCATCTTACTGTGCACATATTGTTTCCAGCTTTTGTACATGGGTGGAAAAGTAGGTTCCTTCCAGTATGCTGCCTGTTGTCTTAGTGAACAGGTAATTTTGGAACGAGGCAGGAGGAAAAAATGTGGAAACAGAATGGAAAGCATGTGAGCACCCTGTTTGGAATCAGTCGTTCTTACTGGTGGGGTTGAGATTTGTTGAACTGGGGAGTTTCAAGGCACTTGAAGCATTGAAATTCTATTGAAGCATTGTATTTCTGTTGTAGTTGACTGGCTTGAAGGTCTGTTAAGGTGTGCATGTCATGCTTTAGGAGCTTGCCTGACATCACATCCTGTTCAGTAATTGTTTCTGCTTAGGAGCTTTTTAATAGTGAGTTCTTGTCCCTTTTCCTTTTCATGGGTTTCTCACTGTCCTTTGGTTTTATACCAGACAAGTGCCTCTACCAGGAAAGCAGTAATAACTTCTGTGGTGTGTAATCACAGAATGACTAGGTTGAGAGAGACCTTCAAGATCATTGGGTCCAACCCAGCCCTAATACCTCAACTAAACAGTGTCACTGAGTGCCACATCCAGGCTTTCTGTAAACACATCCAGGGATGGTGACTCCACCACCTCCCCAGGCAGATCATTCCAATACTTTATCACCCTTTCCTTGATGAAGTATTGCTTTAAAGTATTGCTTTTAAACTATCCCTTATATCATGCCCAGCCTATAACACTGCAGGGGGTTATTGTGGCCAAAACGCAGGACTCAGCACTTGGACTGACTAAACTGCGTCTTGTTAGACTCTGCCCATCCATCCAACCTTCCAGGTCTCTCTGCAGAGCCCTCCTATCTTCCAACAGATCAACTCACGCTCCTAGCTTGGTGTCATCCACAAATTTAATACTGTGCTGCATGGGGAAATATTTGTGATGTGTTGTTTTCCTCCACCCTTTGCTCAGTCTTTTCCTTAGTGGGAATTATATACTCTGAGACTAGACAGTGTGGTAATAGGTCAGCCCTAGAGCTGGTGGTGTTCAATGGCCCAGATCAACAGAAGTGTGTAATTTCTTCTGGTTTCTCCTTTATTTTATTTTTAAGACTTGTGATCCTTAAAATATGCATAAAGAGAAGCATTAATTTAGTTGCACTGTATGAAGTAAGCCAACTTTCTTTACAACATTTTCAGACAGTGCAGGTGTGGGAGTTTTTTAGCCTTTTGACATGTTTTAATACACTTAGCATTTGGCAACACAGAAGTGTAAAATATCGTGGTATTTTTCTCACTTTTCGGGTGGTGTCATGTGATATTTTGAATTGTCTGGTAAAATAAGTCAATTTCTTTCCCAGGACGCAGTCGTGTCTCAGGAAAGAGATGTCATATGTTATCCCCTGGTTGTGCAGTCCATATATTTCCAGTTTCTGACCATGCGGAACAATGCGGGCTTGTGTGAGAACATGGTAGTGGCACAAGTTAAAAGCAGTGAAGGAATACTTGAGGAGACAGGAGATGTTTCAGCCTGTTCAGTGGCTCACTGCTGTCTGCCTGCTGGGGTTTGCTGTCCACATCTGTTTCCTCAGTTGCTCTATAGACATAACCAGTCTTGCAGGTATTGGCTGTTTTCACTTGGAAGCTGTGCAAAATAAACCTTTAATTTTATTTTTTTTTTTTAATTTAAGGTGGTTTAGGCTGGGTTGGCTGATGTCACCAGTATGAGCAGTATTTGTTTGCTTGCTCATGCTGTAGGAAGGGGTGCATGAGCAATCTGGATTGTGTGGAGTTGTGCTACTCTTACAAAAGAGCCATATGCAAATAGTGCAGTCATCCAGCAGATGGGTGGCAGTGAAATATCTGAGATACTCCAGATATGTCGTGGGCTGAAGCATCTGAGATACTCCAGCCAAGTCTGTGCGTTGGAAGTTTCCCTCTTACTGATGGGCTGGAAGCACATGCTTAAGTGTGGTTCTGACTAAAAGCTGTGTTGAATAATGGATTTAAAATCTTGCATAATATTCTCTTTTTAAAAGCTGACGTGCAAGGAGTTTGGGAATAGTGAGACAGCAGCATTCGCAAATGGCATGACAAATAACACATTTCTACAGATAGAGCTCTTGGCCGTATATGGTGTGAGTGCTTGATTGTTATTGAAAGCACTCTGAAGCTGCAAAGTAAAATATTGCATCATTCTGTGTACCACAATACAATTGCAAAAGTGGGAGGTGTTCTTGTCTGGGACTGACCACCAGGAAGAGATGCCCACATCATGAGGCACAGGTCAAAGGGAAACGTGGGAAAATTCAGGTGCATAGGAACTTCCAAGCAAATGTGGTTCAGCAGTTTGTGTATTTTGTCCTTCATTTTACTCTCTAAATGCATTTGCAGAGTAAAATTTGTGCTGCTTTGTGACACACAAACTGTATTCATGCAGCCAAATAATTGCATTCTCTGGGGCATAAGTAGCCATACAGACAATTACTGGCTCTCTGAAGGCTTCCACAGAGTGGGAATGAACCAGCCAATAATTTGAATCAGATTATCAGTCTGTCTTTCAAAAGAGCTAGTAGCTGCTCTACAGGGTAGAAGAGATACTTTTTCAGCTAAAGAATTTCAAATAACACATGAAGAGGGAAGGAAGTATTGCAATGGTTACTCCTGTTGTAATGGAAAATTATATGGTGAGTCTTTAGAATGTGCTGAGTATCTCCTTATTGGCACAGTTTCATTATTTTTATTTTGTAATGGGTAAGACAGAAATTCTGCTCTCTTTTCCCATCCATCCTTGGGGTGACCTGTGTTTTCACTTGAGTGGGATAGTTGAAAACCTTTTACAATCGCCAAAATGGGGTTTGCAAACAAAGCAGTATGCTTTGTACAACACAAAATATACTTGAAATATGACACAAGTGTTTCCAATAGCTGCTGTAATGAATTTTTTGGGGTTTTTTTAATTACTATTTCTTTAGAGGTCTGGCAGTACTTTAGGAGGCCTTGGTGGGAAGAATTGTGGGAAAATTATTTTGTAAAGCTATTTCAAGTCTTGCATAGCCAATCTGGATTCAGTTGATATAGCTGAGTAGTTGAAAAACTTTTTAACTGTTGATATTACTGTAGTAATTTCCTCAGTGTAACAGAAAAATTTTCTATCTGAAAAATTAACCAAGTTTAAGGAGTTGGGGTTTCAAACCGTAAAAAAACCCTCAATGCTGGATCAGATTTCTTAAAATGTTTACTTAAGAAGCTAGTCCAGCATCTGTTTAGCTAGACATAAATACTGTCTTTGAATTAGCTGAAAAGCTCCATCTTTACCCAGCTTTTGATACCACATCTAAAACACAGAAATTACTTTCACTGCTGAGAGATGATAAGTTGAGTGTAAAAGCACATGAGGTTAAAGCAAACTGTTCCACAGTGCACATAACAGGTTGAGCAGTTAAGTTTGAGAGCAGAGGATTAGGTTTGTCAACGAGAACAGAAAGAAGAATACTGAAAATGAATTTGTTATAATAAGCAGGTTCAAGAAGCACTTCTGGAGGACTTGGAATAATTTTTGCAGTCTGGGATAGCTACTCCAGTTACTATTTCAGTGCCTTCATTGTCCCTGTGCATACATCTGGAGATGCATTGTCTCCCATGAAAGGGTAATCCAGCCTGTTCAATAGTAACAGCTCTTTTCCCTTGAAACAGTGAAGTATCAGATTTTCCAGTGTGTGGGACAAAAGGCTCCTTTGCTACTTCTCAGAATAAGATCATAGTTGTCAACGTTTCTCCTTCATCAGCGTGCCTGACACTCCAGAGTTGGGCTCAGACTTCCCTTTGTTAATGGAAGAGAAAGAGGATCTTTATACTCTTCCATTATCAGTAGTTTTTATTTTTCCTGCACTTGTCTGTTTAATGCACATGGCTTATGCCTGAATCTCCTTCAGGATTTAGTTTCAAAAGTTAGGTTTCAGTTGACTGAAACTTGAGCATCCTTCTCAAAAGATTTCATCTATAAGAAATGTTATTCGTAATGAGGGGAAAAAAAAATTATGCTGGCTTTGTGAATACTCTGTACAACACTGTTGACTGAAAAAACAGAGAAAACAGACAAATGCAGGTTTGTCTCTTAAACTAGACAAGCATGGTGAGTTAGAACTGCTGCTGAGGGAGTGATGGCACTGGTACATTTTCCTCTTGGTGTGCTTCAGAAGAGAAATGGAGACAATACTAGTAACTGAAATAAAAACAGCACTCGCTTCTGTGCAATAGGTACAGAGATCTGGAACAGTCATGTTGCTTCCAGTCTTTGTGTCCAAATCCAGTCATCTTAGCAGAGAAAAATCACAAGGTTTGCTGATCACCATGTAGATGACTTTCTTACAGAACTGTTCCTGATGCACCTTTACTAGCAGTTGAATCTTGCTGTGAGTAAATTAGGAGTTTGCTGGCTCAATGCACCTCACTTATTTATGAGTGTTGACTAAGTTTACATCAGCATGGCTAGAAATAATATAGTATTTGGTATTTTAATTTAAACAGCTTTTAGGGTTTCCAGTGTAGAAGGCAGGCTTGTCTTTTTTGGCTTCTTTTCCATAAGTGAAAGTGAGTTCAGCTTCTGTGTGCAGAAAAAATACGTTTAGACATTCTTTGCATAACTGTGGAGAAGCAGGGGTTGCTAGCCTTCTCATTGTTCATTTGTTTTGTTAATCTCATAATAAAAGTTAACTGTGAAAATACTCTGTGGAAAATATCCACTGGAACTATAAAGAAATCTGTGCTGTTCTCACATCACATGCTTTTGAGTTAAATTTTGTTGAAGACACATATGCTATTGTTCCATGGCAAGTGACCAGTAGCAACTGAGTAACAGATACTTTGTAAATAGTCGCAGCTTCAGTGGCTGTTCTTGACACATGTGGCTTAAAATTGCCTTTTGTTGTTGTTTCTTTTTCTGTTTTGTGCATTTTGATATGTATTCTGAAAGCCTTTCTCTTGTTTTTTTCCCCTGTGTGTGTGTTCCAGTGACTTTATAACATGCAAGGCGCTGATACCAGGGGGAGCTCCCCTGCGTTCCTCCGTCCCCAGAATGGGAGCAGTCACAGGTCTTCGGGATACGTCCCGGGGAGGATTGCCCCTCTCCGTCCCCCGCCGCCTTCGCAGGGCCATGCTGCAGCAGAATTTACCTCGGCCAGACAAGAAGCCCAGACAAGACTCCCGTCCTTGCCCGTGGTGCAGCAGCATCGACAGGCAGAAGCTAGCAGGCATAAAAATACTCTCATTTGCTCTGCCATTTCTAGCCTTTCACTTTTTGTTGCACTGGGGATTTTTTTGGGAATAGCTTCAAAATATGCTCCAGATGGTAAGTTCATTAAGAAAATCATCCTAGAAGTTATGCTACCTGTGGACATGACTCAGTAATTCAGCATCAGGATTAATGCTGAAAGTTAGTAGGACGCTCACTGTGATTTTCAGATCAGAGGAGGCAGAGACTGGGGGAAAAGATCAGCTCCTTTTTTTGTTACCAGTGTTGATTTTATTACATACGGTTTGATTTACTTACATGAAACAGAAAGGCATAGCAGTAAATAAAGATTACTGGTGAGGGGAGAAAGAGGCATGAATGCTTTATAAGCATAATTATTTTTATCTGCAGAAGCTGTCTCATGGATTCACAAATAGGAGATGAACCTAAATCCTATCTTTTTCAGCAGTAACTAAGTAAAATGTGTTAAAGTAATTTAAAAATCTTTGAGAACCTATGCCAATAGTATGTGTTTGTTTTGTTTATATGCAAATTGGGAATGGACCTTTTTTGATCTATTAGCCCTGATTTTTTTTGTTTTCAGCTCATTTTAAAAAACTATGGGTACCTTTTTTGGAATTTGGAGAATCTCTGAAATGTGTCTGTGGTTGTAAAGCATCAAGAGGTGATGTGATCACAAAGTGTACATCCCTCTAGCCAGTTACTCCTAGAGGATGCTATGAGGTGCAGTTGCTAAATATTGGTAGTACAGTTTGGAGTGTGGGTTGTTTTGGTGAGTTTGTTTGGAGTTTTTGGCTGTTTTTAAGGCAGTAGTCAGGTTTCTAAAAACTAAACAAAATTTTGAATTGAAACTGTTGGCTACTGTAATAACAAACTTCTCAGTGGCTTTGGACATAGTAATTAAAAATATGCTGTTTCCAAAGTTGGTGCAACACAGGCTGAGCTTTCCTAATAATTATGAAGGGAAATAACAAAACCTTAGGGACTAGTAAATGGAAGATTATTCCTCTGTAATGCTACAGATTGCTGGTAGTGGGTATGTATGCAGTAAGTACTTTTGTTACAGACAAATTCCAGAGGAGACTGGAGGGTGACTTACCCAGTTAACACTCTGAAATACTTAGGGGTACATCCAGGCTCTTCTTGGTGCCGTTGTGCAATAAGACAAGAGTTAATAAGAAGCTCCACCTTAATATGAGGAAGAACTTCTTTACTGTGTGAGTGACCATGCACTGGAACAGATTGCCCAGAGAGACTGTGGAGTATCCCTCACTGGAGATAACTCCGCAACTGTCTGGACACAATTCCATGCAATGTGCTTTGGGATGAGCCTGCTTAGGCAGGGAGGTTGGACCAGATGTCCTACTGTGGTCCCATCCAGCCATATTTATTCTGTGATACTGTGAAACTCTGATGCAAGAGGAGGTCCTACAGGCACTAAGGAAAGTCTGGCTGGTGTTTGATCTTGCAGTATGTTTGTTGCAGAAACTCCCCATGAGTTCCCCAACAGGTTGAAAAGTTAATGTGCATTGACATGTGCATGATAGCTCCGACCAAAGTAAGTGTGGTACTGCAGCAAACAACACCAATTCCAGTTAGGTGTGCTTTTCTTCAGGGCTAGTTGGAAGTTTGTGTTGTCAGAATTTTTAATGGCCGTTTAAAAGGCAGTGGAAAGAAAGTGACACTTGGTAGTAAATGCACTTAAATTTTAAACCTCCCCTGTACTTTCCCCGAAGGGAAAATGCTGCTTGTCAGCATTTCTGTTCCTGCTTGTCAGCTGGTTTCTTTTTCCTCCTTGCTTCTGTATTCCTGACATTCATTCCTGACTCATCTAAGGAGTCCTGAGCACTGGAGATCAGGGAGAGCAGTGTAAATGCAATTTGCTTCTCCATTTTCCTAGGCTTCTGATATGGGGTCAGAATGACAAGCTGGGGAGACAGGGAAAAGTTCTTTGCTCTTGCAGTGCTCAGCTGCCAGGGTAAACAGGATCCTCAGAAAATTTAGCTGCCAAAGTCTGATAAAGTTCTGCTGAGTGTAATATAACACTGATAACTTTTCCAGACGTGGTGTTTAAACAAGTGGAAAGTAACTGTATATCTTGAGAACTGTTCCCTGCCTGTCTTTTTCTCCTGTCAAATTTCATATGCTTGCTCCATTAAAGGTTCTAGCAGTGGGGTCTTTTTTGGTCAGTATGCTTTCTTGTGGGTAGGATGGTGTACTTTTCCTCCACCACTTGCAGAAATTTTACTTCTACCCCTAGCTCTAATAGAAACCACTAAACCTGAAGGAATGCTAACCCATTTTTACTGAAATGTTTTGAAGCAGAGGCTTGACTTGAAAAATTCTCAATATGAGTGGCTAAATTTGGCAAGGTCATCACTACCTAACGTTTTCTGGTCTGTACTTCTGCTTTTATTTAACTTAACTCTAAAGGCAGTAACTGTTATCTGTAAAACCTACTTGGTAATTTTGGAGATAATATATAATATATGTTCTAAATATTTGATGTTTTCATGCAGCTCACCGCTACTGCTAAGGGAGAATTTCAAAATACATTTGCTAAACACATCTGATCTGCTTGCCAAAATGTTGACCCACTGTGCCCAAAATTGTGTTTGCATTATAGGAGTGCCTGTTTCTGATTCTGATGACTTGCTGGATTGTAACATACAATAGATTTTAAAATTATAATTTTTTTTTAGTTACTGTTTTATACGTCTTCTTTCTGATTCAACAGAAAAATATACAGTCACTAGATCTGCTGTTCTGTGAATCACACTAAGCAGAAGTCATCAGGTTGCTGACTCATGGTTTCCTCACACTGCCCTTTGCTACCAGCCAGGAAATAAGTGTTTCTTCACACTGCTTGTGTGTGTGGTGTCTGAGGAAAAGGGGTTAGGGACTCTGCATGAGTCAGGCACTAGACTTGCCTTTATCTGGTGAGTTCTCAGCAGTCTTGCTGACTGCAGTTCTTCTTGCATTTCGGCTTTCCCTCCCGTTGAATTACATTTTCTAAAAGCTGTCTTCATAGGATCCTCACAAAAGATTTGATTTTTTTTTTTATTTTCATAATACTACTTACATCCCTTCTGCCCTTTCTGCAGTTTGCTAATTTTTCCCTACTGGTAGTCAAATCTTGGTTTATGTGGCTCTCCTGAGTTGGGAGGGATTTGAAATGTGGAGAGTTAAAACCAAAAGAAAAACATTTCTGTTAGCAAAACTAAGGCTGGCTTGTATTAAACTTGTGGATAAGTTTTGGTTTCTCTAGATATTGCAAGAGTGGACTGTTTCTGATAGCTTTTTGCCTCCAAAGCAGCACTTCAGAAGTGTGGGTGTATTTCTTCAGAAGACAGGATATGAAAAGGCTGTTTTGGCTGTTAACCTCAGTCGGCCCACTAACATGTTTGTTTTGGCAACTTTTTTATTGTCTTTTGCATAGGAAAAATATTTTTAATATTTAATTTTTTAATATTTATTTTGAATTTTGGTAAGATAATCCAAGGAATATAATTTCCCATTTTTATAGTGTGTCTATGCTTCCACATTACTCAGAAGCTTAATATGCTAAAGAGGTGCATGGTATAAATACTACATTGCTGTAACTTTGTCTGAAATCATACAAGCTTTTCACTTCTTGCTGTTGCCTCACTTTCTCTCTCCATTTAGCTTGGTTTGTAGCCTGTGGAGTGCTGCAGCTTTCAGCAAGGACTGCCTATGTCTCTGCTCTTTTGCAATTTGTAGCCTGGTATTAAAGGTGACTTCCTAAGGGATACAAATGTTTAAGTTAGAGCCAAATGTCTCATCTCCCTGGAAACTGCTCTAGCTAGTTAGCTTTTATACTAAATATGTTAAGGGTGTCTTGTCCCTTCTGCAAATTTCCATGGAAAAATGATTTGAATGCTTAAAAGTAAGAAGGAATCAGCCTTTCTGACAGAGTTGAGACTGAGGAGGTGAGATACTTAGATGCTTTACAACCATGTTAGCCTAGTTAGCTGGGCTAAGGCTTCCAATGCTCAATGTGATTCCTCTTTGACTGCATTCTGCTTATCTCTTCTTATCTACTACAGGTGATCTAGCAAATAAGAGAAAAATCAGATGGGATTCAAAAGTATCTATGGTCAACAATGTGTGGTCAATAGTAGTTTAATTCAGTAAAATAATGCTTTCCTACCCCGAGACTTCAGCTATTTTTCAGGCATCTTTTTGGCTATTCAAATACAATGGGCACAGTAGTGAAAGCACAGAAGGATGTGGCAGTACTTTGTGGGTGACTGACCCTTTTTTACTTGTATTCATCCTAATGCCATCTTGATTGATGTGATGATGCTTGTTTTTTAAGAGTTGAATTTCACATTGTATTGCAGAGAATTGTCCTGATCAGAATCCTCGCCTTAAAAACTGGAACCCTGGGAAAGATCCTGAAAAACGAGTTATTATCAAAAATGGGGATTTGTTTCGTCTGAACTCGGATGCTACAGTACACTCTATAGTTATACAGGATGGAGGTATGAAATAGCAAGATGAACACCTTGCTTCAGTGTCCTGCATATTTTTTACTTCTGTGATTGCATAAAAATATGTTGAAGCTTTATCTTGCAGCCTGTTGACCAGTTCTCATGTTCTTTTACTTTTCAGCCTGCTGCCAGGTTAGGTATATCATTCAAAAGATGAATTCTCTATGATGATGCTCTAGTATCTTTTCAGTGCAGCATTGATGTAGTTTCCTGTGCAATATCGGAAAACAAGGTTGTTTAGTAGCCTGTGTGGCACTAAATCTGTTTGTCCTCCAATGGTAACTGTTGTATATTAGTAATCCTAATAAACAGGCAGAAAAAAGAATATTCTTTTTTTCTAAGCAAATTCTTAGATAAATCACAATTGGTAGCAGTTACTTTCCCAAATATTCTTAAATATAAGTAAGAACATAATAGCTTAATTCATGGGTGGGGAAAAATAAATCTGTAATTTTTCTGTTGTTCTTACTGCAGAACTTGGTTGAGTCCCTCTGAATTTTGCTTTGATGTACAGAAATACTTTTTTTTCCTTTAGGTTTACTTGTTTTTGGTGACGATAAAGAAGGTTCTAAAAATATTACTTTGAGAACTCGATTTATCCTGATAAAGGATGGTGGAATGCTTCATGTTGGAGCAGAGAAATGCCGCTATAAATCCAAAGCAACTATTATTTTGTATGGGAAGTCAAATGAAGGTGCTGATGTGCCAGAATTTGGCAAAAAATTTATTGGCGTGGGTCCTGAAGGGACGCTGGAGTTGCACGGGCACCAGAAGGTATCATGGACTCTTCTGTCAAAGACTATCTATTTCTCAGGGCTGGCCTATGGTCATTATACATTTAAAAAGAATTTTTCCCGAGGACTAAATGTTAGAGTGATCGATCAGGATACAGCAGAGGTTTTGGAAGTGCTGAAGTTTGATACTCATGAATTTGCAGAGGAAAGCTTAAAGCTCCAGAACTTACTGAAAAATGGGCATCCTGGTCGCATTATTGCTATTGCTGTAGGAGATTCAGCTGCTAAAAATCTTTTGGAGGAAACCAGAGTGACTATTCAAAATCTTCTGGGAAGTAAGTTTGTTAGAGGATTAAGTTACAGGTAAGTACTTTATTTTCCCTTTTGTGTTGAGTAAAGATGGCATGCAGATTCTGCTGTGGGGGATTTGTTAAACTTTGGCAGTTCATAAAGTTTTCAGAGAATTCTTGGTGTTTATAGTGCTGCAGTAATAGTGTTCAATTAGCAGTACAGTGCAGAAACTGGTGTCTGTGACAGACCTTTTTACTTGTAATTGCTTGCTTTCACTGTTCTTTCTAGAAATTAAACTAAGACATAGATAGATTACAGTTGCTAGGTGGAGGTTTTAATTTGTATGATTTTAGGAGAGCAAGGAGGGGAACTAAATGATCTCTAAGGTTCCTTCCAACCCAAAACATTGTTTCTAAGGGATACTAATCCCAGGTATCAAACATCTTATTCATAGTCCTGCACTGTTGAAATAAAAGTACATTACCTCTCCATTGAGTTCTCAAAGGACCTGACCTGTAAAATTATTTTGTGGTTGAAATGCAGTTTCCAGGTGTTTCTATATCTTTTGGCCATTCTTTTCAGTTGGTCAGAATTTGAATGGTGACACAGTAGAAGAAGTATAATGAGAGTTATTAAAGCAGGAAAATTACACTGCTTTTCATTGCTCTTCTTTTAGTTGTTGCATATGTCTTTTTGCAGTGCATGTTCTAAGCTTGGCTTTGTGCCACAGAGAGTTGTCCACACTACTCTGGGCAACTCAGAGAATTGTGCCCAGGTGGCCAAGAAGGTCCTGGCTAGTATCAGCAGTAATGTGGCCAGCAGGACCAGGGCAGTGCTTTACTGGGCACTGCTGAGGCCACACCTTGAGGCTTGTGTCCAGTTCTGGACCCTCTACTACAGTAAAGACTGGTGTGCTGGAGTGTGTCTGGACAAGGGCAACAGAGCTTGAGGAAGGGTCTGGAATGTAAGTCATACGAAGAGCTGCTGAGACAGCTGGGAATGTTTAGCCTGAACTAAAGGAGGTTCAGAGGGACCTCATTGCTCTCCACGAGCCTGGTGGGGGTCAGCCTCTTCTCCTAAGCAGCCAGTGACAGAACAAGAGGATGTAACTTCAAGCTACATCAAGGGAGGTTTACAGTTGAACATACGAGGAATTTCTGAATGGAAAGGAATATTAAGCATTGAACAGACTGTCCAAGGGAGATGGTGGATTCATCATCCCTGGAGGTATTCAAGAAATGACTGGATGTGGTACTTGATAGCATGGTATAGTTGACAAGGTGGCCATTGGTCAAAGGCTAGACTACATGATTTTAGAGGTATTTTCCAGCCTGAATGATTCTGTGATTCTGTGTTGGTAATACACGTGAAAAGTATACCCAGTCTTCTAACTGCGTATTGTTCTATCGGTCTATTGTTCTGCTTCTACTGGGATGGTGTTATATAACTTCTTTGTATTGTCCAGTGTTTTCCAGGAAATGGTCATTTGGTTTTTCCGTTCTATTCTTATCCCTCACTATCCCCTGACGTCTAGATTCCAGTTAGTTTCCTCCCTGTGCTTTGGCAGAGGCGGGGTGGTGTGTCAGTCAGGATGGCATGTTCTGACCTCGATTCCTGTCAGGGGTGCATTTGTGTCACTGGCTGTGTAAGCACAGGGGTGTGGGATGGAATGCTCTTGCCTCTGAAGCAGTTTGGCCAAAAGTGCCAAGACCTGGATGTCCTATAGTAGAATACCACTTCCTGAAAGCAGCAAAGCCTGTGTGGCTTCAGATTGCTCAGGTTGTGGTGCAGCCAGCCCAGCCTGTTCTGAGTGGTGTAGGTTTCTGGCGTTTGTCTCTGCCCATGACCTCTACACCAGTTTGTCTGAAATTAGGAGCTTTTTCAGCCTGGAACTGGGAAGAATCAGCCTTTTTTCCCTCTCTGCTGAACTGATTCTTGTCTGCTTTCCTTAATCTGTAAAGGCCCTATAAGCGCATAAAATATTTTTGTTCTGTGGTGAAGATAGGCAGGAAGCTCTCCCTGATGCCTCGCTCAGGAAAAGCGGGGTCATTTTCTTACACCTCTAAAACTAGTGAAAAAGATGTCAGCATGGAGGTGAATACTCCATTACAGCCCTCTCCCCTTCTACTTCTTCCTGCAACATGTGGAATGCAAAGCATTCATCAAAATAACTTTATTTTAAACGTTGGTACATTAAATGTTCGGCTTGTTTGCTGCTGCTACTAAAAAGCTGGCCCAGTATGTACTATTCCTGTGAACGTGTTAATGCTAAAGTATTGTTTGTCTTTTTGACCCCAATCAACAAAAACATCAAGAAGGTTTAAAAAAAAAGCAACTGGATTGAAGGTGGATTTAATATCTGCCTTTGAATCAATCATTGGCAACACTCTGCAGTCCAGATAGCTGGCACTGTTTTCACTTGGGGTGAATGATTCAGCTTTAATGATGCAAAATTGTCTGGCTTTTTAATAGATGATCTCGACTGCTTCCTTTGCACACATGGTTATGGCATTACAGAGCAGTAAAGGACAGGAAAATAAACTTGTTTTTTTGAACTTGGTGGCAGCTTTCTGTGGCGCGTGGTTTGCTTTTAATTTTCAAACACTCATACATCAGTGGTATATTGTACAAAAGTTGTGTAACAGCATTCATTTCCTTTTCTGGGTCTGAGCATCCTGAAAGATTCAAAAGCCATTGCCTGTCCAGCACAGGGGCAAGCACCGGTGGCTGTTGGTGGCTGTGTCCATCCCTCCTTGCCCAGGGAACACGTGGTCCCCTGGAGTCCTGACTGCTCCTTTGGGGTGTTGCTGGCAAATGGCAGGGGGCTATGGCAGGAGCATCATCACTGACTCCTGCTCCTCCTGGGCCCTGCTAAAGCTGGAGTAGGATCCTGTGTGGCTTTTATTGCACATTTCTAGCAATTAGCTTTTGAAAAAATGTGTATCTTGTTGAATGTTTCACTAAAAATGTGTATGAAAATCTTCCCCAGTAAGAGCTCTTGCATTTGCCAATTTGTGTATAGGACACCCAGTTATTTTAAACTACTTTTCTCTGTTGTTACATCTGCCCATTTCCTTCTACGTTTTGAAGCTGTATTTTAAAATTAATTCGGAAGAGCAAGCAGAAAGGGTTTTTATGACTTCTATGCTCCTTGTCTTTTCCTGGTTTTCTAAAGAATTTTTAAAGAGCCATTATATTTAAACATTTACTTTTGATTTTCACAGGCAAGCCTGGGCTTTAGTTGGTGTCATAGGTGGTGGAAATTCTTCCTGTAATGAATCAGTGAGAAACTATGAAAACCACAGCACTGGTGGGAAAGCTCTTGCTCAGAAAGAGTTTTTCACAGTGGATGGTCAGAAGTTTGTTGTGAGAGCTTACAGCGAGTGGAATGACGGTAGGAAAGTGTTTTGTGAAATCCTACAGTTGGGGAAAAAGAAAAAATACTTTATAAGCTTTTTTTTTCACTAGAGCTTCTGGTTGCAATTCAAATTTTTGAGTGCTGCTATAAGTTGTTTTTCCTTGCTATGGATGGAATAGGAGAACACAGTTCTTCAGTACTACCTATTTTCTCACTTATGTATTTTCTCACTTTACTACCACTTTTCTCACTTTGTATACAGTATGTGAGCAGCATAATACTGACTCCTAAATTCCAGTGTATTTAGGCGAAAATAGGACTCCTATAAGTTCTGGCACTTCTAAAATTTATTTTAGTAATGTGGCAGTCATGTATATTTTAAATCTCAGCTTCTGAGATGTTGATTATGGTACTAAAAGAAAAAACTACAGAAGACAAAAGAAATGTTTTATTCTTGTTAGAATTTTTGGTTGCTGTTAGAGTGCTGTGGGCAGCTGTTCTGATACAAAGTTGAATAAAAAGCTAGAGGACCTGCCACTTACTTGCATTTATCCTTTTTTTTTTTTAATTTAAGATATCTTTGATCTGAGTTTTTATGGGTAATAATCTCCTTCTTCTTTTTAGAATTACTAAAAACTATTGTGTTTTCCTCAAAAAAATTTTATGGTAGTCATACATCTATTTGTTAGGCAGTTGAGCTATTTGGTACTACCCTTTTTACTGTTCATTACAGCCCCATTAGAATGTATGGACTTACATTTAAAAAAAAAAATCTTTTACTTACTGGTGCTGTAGAGTTAGGTTCAAGACCTAGCAAAAGCAGCTGAACTTACGCAAATTCATCATAAGCCAATGAAATTCTGTGTGTGCAATTTAGTCTGTCAAACTGTTCTATTAGTTGTGCTTAAAAAAGGAAGTCGTCTGCTTTGTTTTCCACACATCCTTGATTACATTTGTACAGTTTAAAATGGCAAAAAAATGTCACTTGAAACAAGCAGGGGTATCTGGACCTGCAAATTGCTGCCATATGATATTAGGGTTTTTGAGAAGAAAAATAAATTCACAGATTATTCCAGTCACCATTAGTTCTGCGTTTTCCCTTTTTTTTGTTTGAGATCCAATAAGTAAACAGGCCGTAAAGGCATCTCACACTTGCATATTTGAGGTCAGAGTTGTACTTTTAGAGGGCTTTGGGCCCTGCAAAATCTCATATGTATTTTATTAGTATCTTCTTGGAATTGTTTCATTAAAGGTGAATATAATCTTTGTTTCTTTTTTTTTTTTTTAATTAGGTGTCCCAATATCAGGCTTCCAGGTGGAAGCGGTCAGTGGAGTAATACTGAATCTTCTGGATGATGTTAGTAGTTGGGAGCCTGGAGACAGGATTGTGGTTGCGAGCACAGATTATTCGATGTATCAGACAGAGGAATTCACCCTCCTTCCCTGCCCGGAGTGTACCAACCATCAGGTTAAAGTCAAAGGTATGAGAGCAGTCACGCAGTCACCACTTGAAGATCTGTGTGAAACACGTGTTTGCGGCTGGACAGGCCCTAGCAGTGGAAGGAGTGAAGAGCAGCCTTTTCTCGAACTGCTGTATGGCTTTGTTGTCTGCCTCACAGCTCACCACGCTAACTTTTCTTTCTCATTTCTTCCCAGGCTCATTGAATGCCTTTTCTTTTTTTTTTTCTTCCTAGTAGGGTTAGGCTTGTTTTCCTTTCTTGGCTCCTTTCTGTCTTTTGACAAGTTCTCTTTGTAAGTGCTTGAATAGCTGATGTGGTCATTACTTGTTTCCCTTGCCTTTAGTGTCATTCTCATCTTTTGTACTGTTATCATTATATTTTTTTCTGTTTCTTTTGTTATTAAAAAAATAGAAATAAAAACAGGAAGGAAAAAAAATTGCAGTCTTTCAAACTGTACCTTCTCTCTTGTTATCTCCTTTCCCTCAGTCTCCTTTTTGCCACCTCCCTAACAGAATGGTTATAAAATAAGTGGCCCTTCCAAGATTCTGCTCTCACAGGATATCCCTGAGTAGTTGCAATCTGTTTTTCCTTTGGGTGTGATGCACCAGTAAATGGGGATGCATGTTGTTGAACATTTCCTTTTTATTATGTGAGTCATTCTGCTTGACATCACAAGAGCCTCCCAGGGGACTGGTTTGCCAGCTATGCTGGCGTCTCTGGTTTTCTTCTGCTGCTCCACACCTGCTCCATGGTGCCACCCTCCCCCTTGGTGTCCTCCAGCTTCTGGTCTGGAGGTTTCCTTCTCACTCCTGGTGGTCTACAGCGTCAGTCCATAGCACCAGCTAACAAGTGTTGTTCTGCAGTGTTAGTTTGCAGTAGTTCATGGTTGCTCTTCTCAGTCTGGTTTTGTCCCATTAATTTCTGCACAGTGCAGTTTCCTCTTTTTCAAACTGCTCTTCTCCTTCTTCATTCTTGGAAGTCTTCTGTCAACACCCTCAGATTTTCCTGTCCACCTGTGTCTTAAGGGTCTGCCAGTCTGTCTGTCCCTCTGGCAGTGAAATTTACTTCTCACACATTTGTTAGCATGAGTTACGTATGTTTTACTGCATTGAGAAATCTCAAGTATGAAGAAAGCATACCCACGTTTACCTTATTATACCATCAGAGAGCACCAGTTTGAGAGAAGCTGCAGAGATAACTTAGTGCTGTTGAACATTATATTTCCTTTGTTCTTAATGTCATGTTTTATTTGGCATAGTGTTTTGAAGAGCAAACTGAACTGGAAGATTGCAATATGAAGTTTAAAAAGTTTCTTTAAGAAGTTTCACTGTTGAATAGTGTGTGTGTAGACTCTATTTCATCTTGGAAATCATGTGCTGTGAAAAAGCAGCTGCTTTTAAAGGTTTTAAAAAAAAACCATTTTCACAAGATTTACAATATGACATAAAATACAAAATCTTTTTTTTTTTTAAGTAAATCCTAACTAAAAAGATATTAAAGGAGGTGAACTTAGAGCAAATTTTCCCAGCTGGGGTTCTTTGTCACCCCTAATATAGTTTTCTTTGTCATAGTAATGTATACAGTGTTAAAAAATCCCCACACCACCCACATATTTGTTCCATAAGGAATGAATTTTCTGTGTAATGGTAAACTTGACATGCTGAGGAACGTACCATGTTTTGAAATTATTTCTTGCACTGTTTTGCTAGGTTTTTTGCCGGTTTCACCTTTCTGTAGTAGGAAAGCAAGAAAGTATTGTATTGTAGGAGCTGTGGTTGCTCTTCCTGCATTTGATTTCTAGAGTTGCCACTCAAATATAGGGAAAAACAGTAGGCAAGCCTTTAGGGAGAGGAGTGCAGTCCAATTTACAGACATGTCTTTTAAATCCTCAGAAGCAGATACAGTGTTGGTATCACTCTCAGTTCTGCTTCATGTTGTGATAGTTAAGGTTATATCCTTTTTTTTTAAGGGTTGGAGGGATAGTGATAATCTGTATCCAGGGTATCATAAATGCATAAATGCATTTTTTAAGGTTACAGAACCAGATAATTTTCTCAGTTTCAATGAGAAATTGACTGGGTTTTTGAAGAAGGGTGTAAAACCAGACTGTCTTCCTTAATTTTGAGTTTATGCATCTTCAGAATAACTACCGAAAAAGGGGAAATTTTTTAGTTCAGGAAGTAAGTAGTTTTTTCTCTTGGAGGAGATCAATACAGCATTTTCAGACAGTGTTTTGGCTTTGCTTTCAGTTCTTAATTTGTCTTTGAAACAGATAAAGGAGCCAGCATCTTTTTTCTTTTAAAGCAAGTCTGCATCTGTGTTTCAGTGAAGGTTTGATACATTGGCTTAATTTAAACTCTTTGGTTTTTTTCCCCATTCTGTTCACAAACTATTGGATTGAAACTTTAAGGCTCACTTGCAAATAAAATGTTGATATTTTTTGAGGATTAGTTTCTTATTAAAATGAAAATTGCATCTATCTTAAGAAAAGCTAAGAGAGACCCACATGTTAAGGAAGAGGAACACACAGGTTTTGTTGCTGCAGTTGTCTTGCTTCTTTATATAAAAGTTGATTCTGGTTTTAATCAGTGGTGACTTTTTTTTTTCTTTTTTTTTCCTCCTGCTTCAAAACTTGTTGTTGGGCAGAAAACCCTCAGTTTCCTCATGTAGGAGAAGTAATTGATGGAGTGGACATGAGAGCAGAAGTTGGAGTTCTTACAAGAAACATCCTAATAAAGGGGGAGACAGAAAATACCTGCTATCTTGACAAGGAGTGTCAGTTCTTCAGTTATGATACATTTGGTGGACATATCAAGGTTTGAAAAACATTTTAAATCAACTTTATGTCATAGAAAGGCATATTGAGGACAAAAAAGTTTATGTTTAACTTCAAAGGATTCAAAAACTTAAAGAACATTCGGGTGCTTTATGTGGAAATGACTTTGTTCTCAGCTTTACCCAGATTAGATTTAACTCCTCAAGGGTTAGTCTGCAGAATTGAAGAAAGGGATATAATGCACAAACTGTTCTAGAGACATCCAGCAGGTATTGTAACAATGTGTGGCAGGGATTAAACCAATGACATCCATGTGCATCCTATAACATTACAGAATAAAGCTTGATCTCCCTTGTATTTCTCTTCCTTTTGTACCTCCCTAGGTGATGAGCATTGAATCCTAATTCAGATTTCCCATCTGAATCTGAGCACTAGAGAAACATGAAGGGGGAAGAAACTGACTTGTACTATGGGGTTTTATATTTAGTTTCTTAAAAATCTGAAAGTACTAAGGTTATGTAAAGGAAAATGCTTCAAATTTCTTGTATTATGAACATAAAGCTGAGAGAAAAAAGGACTGTTCTATAAACTAGTATTTAAACTTGTGTTCACTTATATTTTTAGATGAAAGATTTGAACAGCAGTGCTTCAGTGATGCTAGAGAAGTTTGAGGCCTCAGATTTTAATTGCAAATGCTTTTGTGCTCATTATGTGCTCATCACAATTTCTCATGTGGTCATCACTCTTTCTAATGCATTTGGATACAGATTTTAATTTCATAGTGGTGACCATAATAGTGGGAAAGAAAATAAGCCATTTTGTACTATGTGGCAGCATTTGTTTTGTGGAAGAAGGTAGGCAGAGTCAAGATGTCAAGGGTTCAAGATAATGTAATGAAAGAAGACAATGACAAGCTGTGGATCTTGCTAAGTGTGACCTAGATTGCTACAAAAGTGTAAATAAGCAGACCTTCAGTTGTTTAGAAGGTAGAAGAGAAAACAAACATTTTGACTCATCAAAGAAATTGCTCCCAGGAGGCTGAGTAGTGGTGTCTGCTGCTAAACCTAGACTTCAGCACTGAAAGTATTTCTGGCTTATGCTAATCTTACATGCTCAAGCAGAGGGATCCTAGATGTTAAGAAATGTAGTAGCTTTTGAACATCCTGGATTTCCTACTGGTCACTAGTTCAGTAGCTTAAAGGAGGCTTAGTGGTAGTGAGGAGAGGCATTGGTTTGCAGTTTTGGTGCTTTTCAGTTGTAAGAACTAGAGATTAGGGATGCCTAAAAGATCAGGTTTTTGACCATCTCTCTATATGTTAGGTATGCAAACCCTAAGAGTTCAATTAGAGGCGGAGGAAAAAAATGTTATTGATTTCCCTGTGAAAATTGGTATTTTTGATAAATACTCAGTACAAGTAAGTTAGTGAAATGAAGTTACAAAAAAAAGAAGTAGGGTTTGTTTTAGTTTGGCTTTTGTTTTTCTTTTGATTGTTTTTTAACTCAGATTAGCTCCTTGCAGTTTAGCTGTTCACTTGTTTTCGCTTTCATAGCGGGTTAGGTGGAAAAAAATACTTTCTTTTTCCTGTATTACTGGTACAACCCCATTATGACTTTACTTCATACACAGTAACTTTAGTGTGAGGTTGTATGATTGTGAGGATAATTTCATATATTTGTTAGTAAAGACATTTCTCTGGAGTGCAATAATCAGTTTTGTGTTCTCATTACAATGAAAACGTAGATGGACAGGTGTGTCCAGGAAGGGTGATGTGGCAGTGTGTGATGATGAATGATGGGGAGCCGAGCGGAGGGATCTTGTTGCTGTCTTCAGGTACTGGTGAGGGTTCAGAGCGGCCACAGCATTCTTGGGGATGCACAGCAATAGGATAAGAGGCAATGGGGCCAGGCTTGAAGAAGGCAAATAATGTTCACATACTGGGAGAATGAGAGGCTAGAACCAATTGACATCATGAGCGTCTCTGTGATTTGAGGTATTCTCTGAGCAATGTGCAGAGCAGCTGTCTTATGAGGCTGACCCAGCACCGAGCTCTCAACTGGACTAGGTATCTCAACAGGTTATTTTGAATCTGAATTCTGTGGGTTTTTTTCAGCTAAGCCTGTCCCAGATGGACTATGCTGGTGCAGCTTCATTACAGACACACCCAGATGTGGGTGACTTCTGTGTTTGGTGGACAGTACGTGTAAGAATATTTAATGTTCTACCTGGTAAAGACCAAACAGTGAAGTGTGGCAATATGTCTGGTGAAAATTCTTCTGTTGTAGCCACAGGGAGATACAAATTTTGAACTTATATATGAAGGATACAGTTTTGTAAGTCATCTTGTAGAGCAAGGCAGGAGGTTTGTTGTAGCTTTTATTGTGTTGGCCTGTGGCAACTGTGTACATCTAGCTTCTGTACCTCTGAGGTAGATGATGTATTAACCTAAAATTTCCATTGGTTAAAAAGCATATAATTGGTTATACACTCTGGACTTTTTCTTTTTTTTAAGATTTTGAAGAATTTTACATCTGTTCACCTTTCCTATGTGGAATTGAAGCAAATGGGCCAGCAGCAGATTGGAAGTTACCCTGTTCACTTTCACCTTTGTGGGGATGTGGATGAAAAAGGAGGATATATTTTTAAAACTTATCTGGAAGGTCTTTCCATTCATCACTGTTTTTCCAGATGCGTGACTGTTCATGCAACTAATGGTTTGCTGGTAGGTGCACGAAGAGTAAAATGTTGGAATAAATATTATGTTGGAATAAATATTATAAAGAGCATTTAGATGCGAAAATAATCCCATACCTTCTGCAAATCCAGTACTCAGCAATGGTTTTCTTATTTCAGTGGATAAATAAATTACTGCAAACAGTAATTTAACAGTTCTCACCATGCTGTTTTTTTCAGATTCTTACAGCAGCTAGCTGTTAAGACAGCTGTAAGGAGGCTAAGCTCTCCAGACATAGCAGTGTGTGTGTAAGGGATGAATAAAACCATGTGCTTGAATCTTCTGAGCTGCTGATACTGACACTTCACTTTGCAGCTGTGCCAAGATAGTAAAACTAGATGGTATTTGTCAAATAAATCTCAGTAATTGCTATTAGTGCTGACATAATGACTTCTATTTCTACAGATAAAGGACACCATTGGCTATGACACATTAGGTCACTGTTTCTTCATAGAAGATGGCATTGAGCAGAGGAATACGTTGTTTCACAACCTTGGGCTAGTCACAAAACCAGGCACTCTTCTACCTACAGACAGAAACAGCAGCATGTGTATTGGGATTAGGGATAAGGTGTATGGAAATTATGTCCCAGTGCCAGCCACAGACTGCATGTGAGTATGTCATGATGAAAAAGTAAAACCCAACCAGCAGTAGCAGTTAAACTGCTGATGATCTCTTGACAAAGTACCAATGGAAACATTTTTATCTATAATATGATGAATGTAGTTCACATAGTACTGGTATTTAAAAAACAGGAATAAAAATTAACATTTAGTCTTTTATTAAATAAAAAATGGTTTATAGGAATATTGTTATTTCTTGTGATACTCGGGACCTTAAAAGTCTGTTGAACATCTTCACTACTGCATAAATATATGCATATTCTCAAGTTCTCACCACTATTTTTTCAAAATACTGCTTGTTTCTTCTGAAAGCTTCTTAAAACAGTTTATCATTGAATGGGATATCTGCACAACATTAAATACAATACTGTGCACTGAACTAAAAAAAAAGGCATTTTTGACTTCTAGTGTTGGAACGTTTTGTGATTTGTATTCTGAATGTGAAGTAGTTACTTCATCAATTTAGCCTTTTCTGATGTACATGTTAAACAGGGAAGATACTTCTGTTGGAGCTAGAGGTTTTCTGTAGTAACTTGTTTCTGAATAATATTTCAGGGCCGTCTCAACATTCTGGATTTCTCATCCCAACAATCATCTTATAAATAATGCGGCAGCAGGCTCACAGGTGAGGCATATGAGTGTAGTTCATGACAAAATGTTTATGTCACTGGCATTTGTAAAATCTGTAACATTTACACTGACAGATATATATAATTTTTTCTTTTTTAATATATTAATCTTTTTATGTTTGGCAGCATATTGGCATTGAAAGTGCCGGGTGTGTGTAGGTGTACATTTAAGTGATGCCAAAAACCTTTGTTGTGGCTGCAACAGAGGAGATCTCTTCTTCTTTATATTTAATAGACCTGGCAGTAATAGTAGTATCTATGGATAAATCCTTTTATTTTCCCAGAACTGATGTATTTCATATTAAGTCTTCTGTATTTTCTATAGGTTGTCAGGAGTTTAGTGACAGCTCTGCGAGAGCTGTAGTCACTGGAATGAAAAATTACTACAAAAAGTATTCATTGTGTAAGAAACAGCTAAAACACTTCTTTTCTGTCAATGGTTAGTCAATTGTTTCCAGCCAGTGACTGCTGATATGGTTTTGCTTGTTCTGAACCTTGTGTTAGTGCAAATACCTTGTCATAGCTGCCTGTGATATAAAGATCTGTACATAATGTGGAGGAGGGAACTGGAGTCTGTTCTATATTGGATGAGAGGCTGAGATATGTAAGATTTTTAATTGGATTTTTATGAAGGGAACAATGGGAATGGAAAACAGAAAAGGTTGTAGATTGTTGTTGCAAAGGCTCTGATGCTGGAAGAATATGAGCCTGTATTTTTAGCCACAGATAACATTTATCTATAACTGATAACATTTACAAGTAAATAATTTATTTATTAACAGGTAACAATTATTAATAAATAGAATAGGATTCAAAATACTTAGCTGAGTAGAAATATCTGGAGTATTAAAAAAAATAAGAAAATTTTGTTTTGTTTTTTGTGTGGTCTGATTCTTGTTGCTTTATTTGTGGTGGCTTTGTTTCTGTTTGTGTGTTTTCTACTTGACTGTATACCACTGGGAGGGATCTGGACTCACCTCTCAAATTAAACCAGTTCTTTTCTGTCCAGCACAATGTTTTTCCATTTTGCCTGCTTTATGTAATGCACATAGTTTAGGCATTGCAGGCTAACTTAAACAGCTTCTTTGCTTCTTTGACCTGGTGCTTAAGTCATGCAAGGTCTTTTTCTGCCTATATAGCTCATCCCAGTAGGTGTTATTTCCTTTTGTTAGCAGGAGGTGCCTGACTGGAGCAAGCATTTTGTCTGTTACAAAGTTTATCCACTCTCATAATATGTCCCTTGCATGGATGTAAACACATTAGTATAAGGGACCAAAGTTTATTGTTTCAGAAACAGAATAATTCAACTGTGTTCATACAGACTCTGTGCTATAGAGCTTTTGCTGGTATGACCTGGAGCAATTCACAGCCAAATAATTCCATTCCTCCCCCAGGTCCTCAATTATGCAGTGAAGCCTATTGTAAGGCTGTATAGGCAGTAGATGTTTCTTTGGTGTTGTGGTGTGTGTGAGAGAGAAGAGAAAAAAAACCCAACCTTTTTCATATATCTGAATGCTTGCAGATGCTTAACAAGCTTTTAAGTTTATCTAAGTCTATTTTTCAAGCATCAGAGGGTGTTTTGGATAAAATTTACTTTGGTCTGCCAAGCACAGAGCTGTCCTTAATTATATGTGAGGTAAGATTTTGGGTTTTTTGTTAATGGAACATTAATCCATATCTGCTTTGTAATGGTTAATCACATGCCAGTGCGTCACCATTACACACTAGGATGGGAACGTTACTGTAAGGTAGACTTTCCAGTACTCATTGGAAAATTAGTATATTCTTGGCGTGAAATCCATGAAATCTTTTAAGCCAGAGTGAACTGGCTTTATCCATGTTTCTTGAAAAGGTTGATGACTATTTTTTGTGAGATGAAGCACTCATCTTTAGTTTCTTTAGCTACCGTTGAATCCTTTAATGAGTCTTATGGGGTGATTTTTAAAATTTTTTAAGGACACACAGCTTAGGGTCAGGCAAAGATTTTGATGTCTGATTTAGCAGATAAGCTAAATGACAGCTTCTCTAAGAGCAGAGATATTAAGTATAGAAAATGAACAGATACTAGAATTATTACTGCATGTCATTGGCACAGTGCCCTGAACTGCCCAGATTTCTTGATGTGCTTTTTTTCCTGTGTTCTGAAAGCTCTTGAGGGTTTTTTTGGCTGTGCTGTTTAAATTTTAATGGAAGCAGAGATGAACCAACCTTAGCAGGCTGGAGCAGTAAGGATAAGAGGAATGATTTTGAGTATCTTACTATGATTAGTATTATCTACTAGTAAAGGGAAATCTAGTGTGTGGAATGACATAACTGAAATGCAGAAGTTACATTAACTTGGACACTTTTCTACTTGAAATATTAGAACATGGTGGTGTTGAATGGCTTCACTGGGAAGCAAAAGACTTTTTAGTTGATATCCTCCACTAGAATATGGCCTTATTTGCAAAATCCCACTTTTTCACTGATTAAATTGTTGTTTGAAGACTGTATTTTAAAATATATATCAGCACCAATATCAGAATCACTTATAAGTAACATTATTCTCTCATTACTTGCAGGATGCTGGAATATGGTATTTATTCCACAAAGTTGCCACAGGAGATTCTCATAATTTAGCCATCGAAACCAAATCAGAGCTTACACCCCTAGGAATCTTCTATAACAACAGGGTTCATTCTAATTTTAAGGTAATGTAGTATGCTATTAAAAAAAAAGTGAAGTTTTTATTTCTCAGTATTCTATATTAGAACTTGTCTGTTCACATTTGAGGCTGGGTAGGGCATAGATTTTTTGCTGCCTTTAAACTCTACTGTAGAACAGTGTATAATGAGCATGGGTGTATTTTCTAGTTGCATTTTGAGTATTCCCTGTTTCAGATCCTCATAAGACACAAACAACTAGAATCAATTAATACTTCTAATAAAATACGTTTTTCAGAAGTAGCATTTCAGATGCAACTCTTTACAGTTTTGTTTCCTACTCCAAAGAAAGCTGTTCCTTGAAGAATTAAAGTTTATTATAGCAGTGATTTACCTAATGCTTGCTGCAGTAGCTACAACTTACTTTTCTGAGTCTCAGGTGTTTGCACATGGTGACAAAGTCTCTGGCTAGAGATTAAGCTTTAATACTGCTTTCAGGACCTCACTTATTTGCAGCAGTTTTCTTACGAAGTTCTCAGCCTACAGTCATTGAGTAGCGTTTTGATAGTATGACTTTCAAACTTTTTCCACATCTCAGCTAAAGTTTCACTTCAGCTGAAGTTCTTAGAGTATTTTATTTGGAATCTAGTTGCTGTGTGTATTATAATGACATTTACACAGCCACCCGACTCTAAATATAAATAATTATTTGTGTTTGGTTGCTGCAGGAGATTCTCACAGTTTACCATTGAAACCTCATGGAATCATTATTGGAATTTTTTTTTTTTTTTGGCCAAGTGAAACTGATTTTGCCTGACAGTTGGTTGTCTGGGACACCAAGAAATGATGCAATGTTCGGTGGAAGTTGTGTTAACAGTGTGTTTGGGACTGTAGGGCATTTTGTTCAGATTGAAATTAGAACATACAGAATACAGAAATGCAGTGTGAAGAGAAGAGATTCACCTGTATAGCTATTATCATCTCTGAACAAGGGTAGTAATTTGTATGCTAAAATTCCATGTTGAAAGAGAACTCCACTGGCAGGTCTGAGAATCTGGTTGTGTATAAGACTCAGTTGTAATCATAATTTGGATCAGAGCTGAAAGTAGTCACAGGTATTTGTATGTATTTCAGGTAAAAGAGCACAAATGCTTCCTCATGCTTTTATTTTCTTAATTAATTTATTTCATATTGTATTATTGAGTTTCAAGCTTATTACTACTTGGACCAAAATAATCTTTAGTGGTAGAGGTAGCTTGGTTTTAAAGTGAACTACAAAGGATATTTCACAGTGGGTTTTGGGTTTTCTTTTTTTTTCCATTTATGAGAATAATTTGAACTCACCTCAAGATTGGCTTCCAGATTTTCCAGAACAGCATCCGGTAATAACTGGAAAACCTCCAATAGATGTTATGAAAGAAATCTGAAGTGAACTTTGATCTTTTTCTGTTACTTTTTTTTTTTTAATCACAGATAATTCCTTTTGTTTTAGCACAGACCGGTTCTTATATTAATTAGCTATTTTCTCTTAAACATTAGGCCAATTGAAGTCAAACTGAAATATCTAAGAGTTTCTAATATGTGTATGGAATGCAATGCTTAAATTTTCTGAATTTCATTTTTACTCTATCTTTCATTTTGGATGGTGTGAATTTTCTTTTCTTGCTTATTTCAGGCTGGTTTGTTCATTGATAAGGGTGTTAAAACAACTAATGCTAGTGCTGATGATCCCAGAGAATATCTTTGTTTGGATAACAATGCAAGGTAAAGGATATTTTCTTTCAAGTGAGTGAAAAATGGCAAAGTTATGAGACTGCTCTTACATTCACATGGGGAAAAATCCTTTTAAAACAATAAAATCATTTATAAGTTATAAATATTTTCCCTAATTTATTTATTTGTTTTGGGAGCAACAGAAATGGTGTTTCTTAAAGGATTTGGGCTTTTTCTGAGCTTTTGCTCAAGATAATTTCCTTCTTAGAAGATATTGTTTTCCACATGCTCTACTATCATGTTTAAAATATTTTCTGGCATTGCTGCAAATAGGAAAATATTCCTTTAAAATCTGGTCTTCGGATTTATAACTGAGTTTTAACTAACTGTTAGAAAAAGGCTTCAGTAGTGCATCCACTCACCTTTCTACTTGCTGAATGTTTCTGCTGTTCCTTCTAGACTTGGAAGTCATAGCTCGGTAGTACAGTTCTACTGAAGGCCCTTTGCAGAGGTGGTACAGTCAACCACATTTTCTTCAGTTTACAAAATGAGAGAAACTAATGGAGAGTCTAGGAAAGTTCCAGCTTATACTGTACCTGGTTAGTCTTGTTCTAAACTTCAAATAAAATAGACTGGGATAGTAGTTAAATAAATATTGGATAACTGTATCTGTGAACATTGTGTCAACTAAGTATTAGCGCTGAAAATATGGCTCATAGATTATCTTTATTGTCAATTGACCTGTGTTTAAGACAAGGACAGTTGAGTGACTGCTGGAGATGCAAAGAGGAAAGTTCCAAATTTTGATGATACTTAATACTTCATAATTTAGAAATGAACCTGCTAGTTGCATGTTTTGACATGAAAGCCCATATAACCCTTGCAGTTCACCTCAGTTATAATAGGTAATCAAGAGGAACTTGAGAAGGGCAAGATGCCCTCTGAGTGCCTGTAGTGTGTTGAGAGTGCAAGAAACTTAGTGCATGAAATTGGGTCATGTTTAGAAAAAAAAAAGGTGTGTGGCACTGCATAACTATGTGAGGTCCCTAATCGTTGTACATGGAACCAGACTGGAGGGATTTAAATGTTAATTGAGAAGACTGAGACTATCAAAACCTAACATATACCTGTCTTCCTCTTTCTCTCTTGGGGTGGGGAGGAGGCAGATCCAAATCAGAACAAGAGAGTATTATGTGATTGGGGTAATAGACATAGATATCTTTACCTGCTCACAGTGCCTGTTTGAAATTTTTTAAAATGTATTACTTTTTGTCTGGGGTCCTGGGAGTAATCAAGTGAAAATGTCACCAGTTCTTAATCAGACTGTTTCTTCCTACTGTTTTAACTAGATTCCAGTCATAATTTACTGTACAAGACCATCTCGGTAGCAATGCAATAAAAAAATCTCAGGCATGCCCACAGAAGCAGCACTGCTCTATGTCAGAAGAGTTTGAAATATTTGAAGGATCAGTTAGACAAAGTTCCTGACTGTTCTTCTGTAACTGATGTCAGCCGTGTGTGTCATTCCAAGGAGCTTATAATTCCCTTCATCAAACTTCCACATCAATGCTTCACTACACGTGGGGATGGCAGAAAGAAAAAGTGGATAAAGGTTGTCTAAAGGCAACTAAAGAAACTTAGAGAGACTGAGCATGAGCCTGTGAGAGTTACTGGAAAAGAGACATTTCACATTCTTGCTTCATTATACCATAAAGACATTTTTCTAGTACTGGAGAGCCAGAGATGTACCTGCTTTTAGCTTCTTTCATTCCAAACATGAAGCGTTTGCCCCTCAGATGACTGTTTATCTTTCAGATTTACTCAGTACAACATATATGGCACATGTGAAATAAAAAGTTTTCTTGTACTGAGTGTTCATCTCTCCCAGGTTTCGACCTCATCAAGATGCTGACCCTGAAAAGCCCCGAGTTGCTGCCCTGATTGACAGATTAATCTCTTTCAAAAACAATGATCATGGAGCCTGGGTCAGGGGAGGGGATATCCTCATTCAGAACTCTGGGTAGGTATTTGGAAGCAAACAGCTGCATGCTTTTAAGAGGTTTTCCCTGAAGCTTTGTTTATGGAAGTGCATTACAACAGGGTTATAGGAGAGGATTAAAGGTTAATTTTAGGTACTCCTCAGTATGACCAGCTTTCATACCATCCCACAACTTCAAATATGCAAGTTTATATGTGATTAGATGAGAACCTGCCTTAAACAGCAAAAAAAAAAACCAAAAAACAACTACTAAAAAGAAGCCTAAGAGTTGGTAGAGACAGTAAATTCAGACTGGAATTTCTGTTGTCTCCCTGAAGCTCTCAAGTCCTGCTTAAAATATGTAGAAAATTATTTTACTACTTTTTAACAACAGTGCTTTTAGAAAAGTTAACTGTGTGGTGGTTCTAAGTTCCATTAACAGAAAAGTTCAAGTTTTTTCAGTGCATAGCAGGATGTGCTCTTACATTAGCCAATTGTAGGATAATTCAGAAAAAAAACGAATTGATATTTTGGACTTTCTTGTAGGTTTGCAGACAATGCGATAGGTTTGACATTTGCTAGGTGAGTACTTTTTAAATAATTTCTGTGTTTCCTTGCGTAGAAGCTTAGAAAATCTACATGCATCTATTAAAATGAATAGGTATGCTTTCAAAAAGCTGCAGGTTCAGTTTGGGGCCTGGTTGTATTTCCAGTTGTGCAGATGATTTTACAGAGACTTTAAACTGGCACAGCTGCCAAAGTTTCCACTTTAGTTGGAAATTAAAGCTTTGGCCTGTGCGTGGTTTACACTACAGCTTGCTGCCTCTTTACCAGAAAGGTTATATTTATCCAGGTATTCTTGGTAGTGTGTGATTCCTTAGGCATTATTTTATTTTCCTCCTGAACAGCTGAAAATGAGTAATGGAAAAAAAAGGGCATGAGCATTTAGCAGGGGTAGAGTCTCTTTCTAATGAAAAATATCAAGTAACTTAGGTAGTGAGCTTGCTGTTATTTAGAGTATGACAAACTGGTTCTAGGATTGGAAAAGTGGGCTGTAACTAAAAAGGTGCTGCGCTATAGAAGGAGTTACGAATTTTAATGTTTGGCTCTGTTGAACATTTCAATGAGTTACCCTCTATTAATGTTAATGATTAAATTATTGTTTTGTGTATTGTACATGAAGTATGTACTGCCTTGCTTGAGGAGGACTGTTACAGAACTAAAAGTAATCTTGGTAACTTTGGTATAGTCATCTGCTGGATAGTCTTGGCTAAAGACTTACCTCTTATGTGCTTTGATAGTGACGGGAGCTTCCCAAATGATGAAGGTGCCAGCCAGGAGGTATCAGAGTCGCTGTTCATAGGTGAGAGCAAGAATTATGGGTTTCAAGGTGGACAAAATAAGTATATGGGAACTGGAGGAATAGACAACAAGACGCGCACTCTGCCTAGAAATCGGTAAGTATTTAATGAATGAAGGAAATAGAAACACAAGAAACATTCTCTGTTTCACATGTAAAGACCCTTCTTGGTTAAGCTGTCAGAGATTGACTCCATTGAAAGTGATGCTCTCTTTTTCTTTTTAATGCTATGTGTGCAGCTGTGTCACTCTGAAGCAGGTTCATCTGATGCTTCCACAGGTTACTATTATGTAGCAATTTAAGTTATCCCACTTAAATTTAATTTAAAAGGTATTTTGATCTAGAAGAGAGCTTTCAGGTAAAAGAATTTTGAAAGGTATGTTTGGGACTAGAGACTGCAGTCTGTCTGTGTGACAAATCACATTCTGTGACCATGATCCTTCTCTTTTCTCTTTGACTTGCACTGGTGCTTGTTTAACATAGTACCAAGTCCTACCCTTGCTGCAGAATAGGAAAGAAGACTGTTTTGGTTTAAGCCCAACTGGAAATTGAGTCCTGTGTAGCCACTCCTCTTTCCCTACCTCCTCAGGTGAGAAAGACAAAAGACAGAGGTCTTGAGCTGAGACAAGAGCAGTGTACTGAAAACAGTGAGATTAGGAATACTAACAGTAATAGAAACAATATTAATAAGTATACAAAACAGTGGTCATTTATGTACAAAAAAATGCCCACCGCTCAACCTGCCACTGGTTGGCTGCCAAGATGATAAACAAGATGGCCAAGAGACCATCAGCACCCCAAAATGTTCTCCTGGTGGACAAATCCTCTGGTCAGGACCAGAGTGTTACCCCACTGCTTTCCTGAAAAAGGAGCACTCTCCCTTCAGGAAATCAGAGTCCCTTTCCCCCACCTCCTAGCCATGATGTTAGATGGTATCAAGTAGCACAATCTCTTGGCCTTGCCCACATGGCTCCAGGTTCTGTCCCTAAGTAAGTCTTTGGCCAAGTAAGACAAAGGGTGAAGTAGGCCCTGGCTACCCTAATTTTTTTCTGTTCAGAAGTTAATGTGGTGGTGGTATGAGGTATTCAGCCTTGTTGAGTGGAATCACATTACAAATGAAGCTGAAAGGGGCCTCTGAAGGTCTTCTTGTCCGACTCCCCTGCTCAAGAACTATCACCTAGGGCTCTTGTTCCAGGGCAACATTCGGGTGTCTTTACTATATCTCCAGGGGTGGATTCTCCACAACTTTCCTGGGCAACCTGTGCCAGTGCCCAGTCACTCTCAGTGAAAAAGTTTCTCCTGTTGTTTAGCAGGGGCCTCCTATTTTTAATCTTGTGCACATTGCTCCTGGTGTTGTCACTGGGAATAGCCTGACTCCATCTTCTTTGCACCCTCTGTTCAGATACGCATTGAGATTCCTGCCTGAGGCTTTTTTATTCCCGGCTGGACATGTCTCCCAGTGTTCCTTCCCATGAGAGATGCTCCACAGACTTAATCATCTTTGGGGCCCTTTGCTGCATTTTCCAGTATCTCCATATCTGCCTTGTACTGGGGACAAGCACTTTATTTTTTGCTTCACCAGTGCTGAAAAAATGGAAAGTATCACCTCCCTCAGTTTGCTGGTTACACTTCTCACAGTGCAGCCCTGGATACCTTTTGCCTCTTTGTGGCAAGGGCACACTGTTTAGCTTATGGTTAATTTGGCTTCCACTAGGACCCATAGGTCCTTCTCACTTGCACAAAGGGTTGTTGCTCCCTATGTGCAAGACCTTGCATTTCCCCATGTTAAACTTCATGAGGTTCCCATCTGCCCATTTCTCCAAGTTGTCAGGGTCTGTCTGCATGGTGGCACAACTCTCTGCTGCATCAGCTGCTTCCTTCTCTGTTGTGCCCTCTGCAGACTTGGCCATAGACTATCCTTGGCCAAATCATCCAGATCACTAATGAAGATAATGAACAAGGCTGGACTTGGTATTGACCCCTGAGGTACACCACCAGTTATTGGTCTACGATTAGACTTCGTGCCATCACTGTCTGGACCCAGCTATTTGTCCTCTCATCTTGCCTATACTTCATGAGGATTGTATGGGACACTGTGTCAAAAGTCTTACTACAGTTTTGATAGACTGTGTCCCCTCCTCTCCCACTGCTCTAACTGGCCAGTCATTTCATCGTAGAAGTTTATCAGCTTCTCCTTGGTGAATCCATGCTGATTATTCCTGATGACTTTCCAGTCAGGGACCTGAAAATGGTTTCTAGGATTAGCTGCTGCATCATCTTCCTGGGGGTCAAGCTAAGCCTTACCAGCCATTCTCTGGGTGTTACTTTCCCGAGTTAGATGTTTGCTTTCCTCCAGTCTGCAGTCACTTCAGCTGCCATGATCAATTAAAGAGCAGGTGGTATTAATTTTCTGCTGTATTTCTCATACTGAAAAGGGGCATATTTGCAAATGGACAGTGATAGCTCTGCTAACAGGAAAATTTATGAGTAGGGAATTTTTTGGCTCATTAGACAAGCGCAGAAACCTTATTTCCTTCACTAAAATCTATCTTGCAATCATTTTCTAATTGTTGCTTTATTGATTTTTGTGAGGAAATATATTTGACATAGATTCAAGTGTATAATGAGTTTTGTTACAGGATGGTATAAATATTTGCTTGCATCAACAGGACATTTCCAATCAGAGGCTTTCAGATTTATGATGGACCTATTCACCTTACCAAGTGCACATTTAAAAACTTAGTGCCAACTCCAGACAGATTTACCAGTGCTGTTGGATTCTTGATGAAAAATCCATGGCAGATGACTCCAAAAAATAACATTTCCCTTGTGAAGTTTGGCCCAAATGTAAGTTTATGACAAGTTTTCTTTAAATCTTGTGAATTTAACATGTGCAGACAAGATCTGTAGGTCATCCTTTCTACACATATCTACTTCAGAGTTTCTCTCCTGGCTGGAGGTTACACAGAATATATCCTTCATCTCCTGAGCAAAAAAACCAGTACCAACAAAGATGTAGGATGTGTTACCCTAAATGATTAATGGCTTATGGTAAAGCTGAAAAGAAATTGTTGTAAGATTTTGTAAGGTGTTTGGTATATCCTTAGCAAAAAAATTTCTGTAGCAAATATTGACACTGTTCAGAAGCAAGAGCTGGCATGAGCCTATTACTAAAAACCCAGCATGTCTGTTTTGCTATCCTTGGCATAAAGTTTTTAATCAGCTTTGTCCTGTGTTTCTGCAATGTGCAAATGTTAATCTGTGTTTCAACTCAGCAAAAACAAAAGCTGTTATTGTTGTTGGCAGGTTTCTTTGAAAGCTTTCTTTGGAAAGCCTGGTCCCTGGTTTGAAGAAGGAGATCTGGATGGTGACAAGAACTCAATATTTCATGATCTAGATGGTTCAGTGACTGACTACAGGGATACCTATGTGGGCCGAATGGATAATTACCTGATTCAACACCCAAAATGCATTAACATCACAGAATGGAGTGGAGTGGTTTGCAGTGGGAACTATGCACAGGCTAGTACTTTTGGCTTTCTGTTTGGAGTAGCTCTATAATATGAATTACTTGTGGAGTCAAGTGGTGTAAGAAATACAAAATTACCTGTCTTTGGATTTCATAAATTTTTACTTCTAAAAATACTTTCATTTATGTCACACTTTTCAGCCAGTTGTGTATATATCATGCTTCCTCTCAAAAGACTGAGGGTACAGTATCAGATGCTGCAAAATAAAACTAAATGTGTTTGCCAAGAGTTCTGTGTTGTAGCTATGTCTGCTGAAACATTTTTGTGTTGAAGGTGTCTTCTTCCATGCAAGTTCTGTCTGCTTTCTTTTCACAGACTGGATTTTAAGGGGTTGTTTGGTTGGTTTATTTTCTGAAGTTGTTAAATACCACCTTCTGAATACACATCTTACAGTTTTGGTTCCCATTCTGGCTCCTGCTCTGTGGGGCCAGGTGTTATAGCAGATTTTTTTTTCCTCCTTACAATTTTGTCTGTAAAATAGGAAAAACCTCTAATAGATTTTTTTGAAATAAGACTTTTATTCAGGAAAGATTTGTGTATTACATAACCCAGAACATCCAATTGCAGCATTTTTGTTAGTAATATATACTGATTGTGCTTCACTATTTCATTTTCTTTTGCGAAGAGACCATATCTTCGTATTTTCACCCTCTTAAATATCATACAGGTTTATGTCCAAACCTGGAATGGACAGAATCTTTCCATGACTATTGTCCGAGATGAGTACCCAGCCAATCCCATGGTTCTTCGAGGTATTAATCAGAGAGCAGCAGCCTTTCAGCAATACCAGCCAGTGGTGATGCTACAAAAGGGCTATACAATACATTGGAATGGAAAAGCTCCAAATGTCACCTATCTATACCTTATTAACTTCAACAAGTATGTTTACTTTCCTTCGTGACTTTGATCCATAAAACAATACTGAAGTGATGTCCTGCAGAATTACTGTGCATGAGTTTGCAACATCTGGAAGACCAGAGCTTGGGTTTGGGGTTTTTTTTCATAATTACAAATTCTAAAATATGAAAAGTAAGGGATTAAACAATATACCTGCACCTGAAACATTTGTCCAGTACAGTATCTTTAAGGAAAAACCTTCGGAGAAGAAAGTGTACCAACAATGAAGTTGAGCAGAATTGCAGTTGAATAGCTTATCACACTTGATTTTTTTGGCAGATAAATTTATTAAATATCTCTGAAGTATACAATCAAATATATCCTGAGAGAATCAGAGTTACTAAAATGCTTAATGAAAGACTGTGCAGATTTGATCATTTGGTTGAGGGTTTATGAGCTTTTTGTGTTCCTGTTTCTTTTTTTTTTTGGAGTGGTCTGTTTGCTCTGTATTGACACCTAAACTGTTCCTACAAGGACTCATACATGTTATTTTGGTTTTAGGAATGACTGGATTCGTGTTGGTCTTTGTTACCAGCCGAAGACAGATTTCCTTATAGTATTGGAAACCTTTCAGAGGCGGTCATCTGCTCTGTCAAGCAAGGTGGAGCGCTACGTGCCTGTATCTTCAATGATGGAGCTGGAAAAGAGTCGATCAGACAAGAGGTTTTACTTTGACAACAGTACTGGGTAACTCTTGGCATTTGACTCTATCAGAAGATGTTGTTTAACCTTAAAATACCTGGTTTGATAGTGGTAAAAGCAATTGGTTGAGACCCCTGCATAAGAGGAAAGCTTTTGAGAAGAACTCCCAAAACCATTTGGAATGTTTGTATGTCTTTAAATCTCCAAACTGCCACAGTTGTCATGGAAATACTTTCCAAGAGCAGCGCAGTCACCGAAGATACTCCCTACCCCATAGGTCTGGGGAAAATATAGTATCTGGTGTGCTGCGAAGCAATGCCTTTTAAGATTTAATTTCTTACTCTTCAGAGAAATTAACTGTTTTCTTGTTAAACTGAAAATTCTAGAAATTTCCAAGAAGTTTTCTCTTCCAACATTTAAAAATTATATTTTTGAAAATTCTTATCTGTTTTCAGCTGTCTCAGAAGAACTTAAAATCCTAATGTCTCTTTCAAAAGTACTTCTCACAGGGACCACTAAGATCCTTCTGAGAGATTTTAATATGGTCAACTTCCAATAAATTAAGTCCCACATACGTCGGTTGTGAGTTTTGCAAAAGTTGATTCTAAATTTTTAATTTTTTTTTTTTATTATTTGTTTTGTTCCATTGCATCCTACTGTGCCTGTCTGTAATAAATACACGAATTAATGTAGTTTTTGAACAGACATTTATGTTGTTCTGTGTAAGAGCTGCCCTTAAAACAGTCTAAAATGTAATAGAGGACCTTCCAGTCTTCTGTGAACATTATTGACCACTACACCTTAAATTGCATTTCCAGGCATTTGAGGTAGCACTATACTGTTCAGTGCTGGTGGATGAAACTGAATATTTCTGCAAAGATCAATGAGCAAGGAAAAAATTCATGCTCTGCAATTTGGTTTTTGTTTCCTGCAAGGCACTGATCTGAAGACTGGTTCTTCTTTGCAAAACATCTACATTTATATTGATGTCTCCTTTAATTGTGGGGAATTTCAGACATTGTTAGAAGTTTTCTAACTCCAGTGAACTGTAACTACTTTGAAGCCTTTGGATAGTGGTGCAGAAGTGAATATTGTAGTTTGTCTGCTTCTGAAAATCATGAAACATCGCTGTTAAGATTGAATATAAATACTTATATTTCACCAGTTAATTTAGATTATTTTCCCCTTTTTGTGCAGATTACTGTTTCTATTTCTTCAAGCCAAATATGATAGGGATGGTCACAGTTATTGCTCATCTCAGGGATGTGAAAGGATCAAGATTGTGACCAAAGATTCATCAAAAGGGATAAGTAATTGCATGGCAAAAGCTTACCCAAAGTACTACCAAGTACCAACCATCATAAAGAAGATGCCAGAAAAAACTACTGTACCATGTACAAAATGTGGCACAACTCAGGTAAAATAAAATAAGCAAAAACTTTCATGAACTGTAGAATTGGTGATGCTGTCTACTCAATTTAAGTCCAGATTTCAGTCTCTCAGCATAGAATACTGCACTTACCAAATTTCGGTGGTCAGCTTGTTAATCTTCTTGGACTACTTGAAGGTTTGGAGTCCTTTCTGTAGCAGAAAGGTTTCAGAGATTTTTTTCTTCTTTTGTGCAATTCTTGCTTCAAGTGCTACAGAAGAGGGACATAGGTGAATTGATGTCTTGCATTGCAGTATTGTCTGTGCTACATGGAGAGCTTTGCTGCAGAGATCTCCATGGCAAACCTTCTCTCTGTTTGGATCTTTGCTTATTGGCATGAACTTGAAATTGAGAACAATATTGAAATAAGGAGATAAAATAAGTTACACTATGTATCATTATATTTATTAGTATTACTGGTACCATAAATAATGCTGCAGACAAAGGGATACATTTGCTTTGGAGCATGGGCTGTGTGTTGTAAACTGGCTTGATGAAGTGTTGAAGAAACATTAATATGTGTAGTTAACTGTTTTGTTTGATATCCAGATGGTATTCACCAGTGACCCTCACAGAAACTACCTCCTTGTGCAAATTAATTCATCTGATGAAAAAGAGTCAAGCAGAGGTCAGCAAGCATTTATATATGTAAGTATTCTTTATGGTTTTCTTCTTAAATATCAGTATAGCAGTTTGTATTGTAACAGTTGTACCCCTCTATGTAATGCAGACCTCAGTTTTTCTCACTTGAATGAAAAGATTGGTTCATTATTTTAAAAAAAAAAAGTCAAAAAGCTTATGCTTAAACATCAGAAAGTGAGGCTTCAAACCTCCATTTTGTATTTGAATCTTACCTGCTGAAGAGAAAAATGTCCCTGTTAGACTTTAAAATGGTCAGCTTCATGTTTAAATCTGTGTGGGTATACACTTATGGCTGGTATTGGAAATAAACAGAACACATAACCTAACAATTCATTAGTTAAATCCATTTTGTTGAAATTGTCCTTGTGCAAGTGGATTAGTAAGTTAGTAGGATGGGTCACACAAGCCATTAAGCTTTGCTGAAGTCCTCTAAATGGCAACTGCTAAAGAATCAGTAGATTTCTGTATTTGTTCTGATGTGGCCCAGATAAGCCCAGTGATGTGATACTGTATAAAAAGTTTAGTTTGACTTTTCCATTCAGATGCTGAAGGAGACTTGCACATGATGGTGAAATACCATGTGCAGACACCCTCCCACCACAGAGCTTAGCCTGCACATGCCTCACATTCTGCAGTGTCGTTGTTGGCCTGGCTATACCTTCAGTTATCCAGGTAGACAAATGGCACATGAGCAGCTTAACCTTTGCAGCTGCAAACTTTTCCAGGAATGTACCATATCCAGAACAGTAAGAGCACTCAGTAGGAAAAAAACTTGGCTGGTATCAGCCTCCTTGCAGGGATCAATTAACTATATTACTGTCAAGATGTCCAGGAGGTTCAGTGTCTGAATTTTAGCTTCCCAAAGCAGGAGCAATGACTGAGGCAGGTAGTAAGTCACCTGGAATGTGCAATATTCCTATAGAAGCTACAGGCTTGAGACTCCCATGCAATTTCAGGAGTCCCATTAAGCAGTGTCCTTTCAAAAGGAAAACTGAAGAGATGCTAGGGAGAAGCAAGTATTTGTAAGGAAATTACTGTGTCTAAACTAGAGTAAGATTGATTAATACTAAGTGCAGTAGAATTGCTGTTTGATTCATATTAACTTCTTTTTCTCTCTCTTTTTCTTCCCATTCAGGTCAATGACACCATGTTTTCCTTCAAGGATAATGGGATACTTATTGTTGTAGTAGATGCCTGCACTGGCACAGTGTTGGGAAACAAATTATTTTCTGGAGTAGACGTTAGGCATGTAGTTGGATATTTAAAATCTGGAATTCCACAAAGGTATGTGCAATGACCACTCATTTCCATATGTCCTGCAAGCTGTAGCTCTGCTCTCTGACAAGGATTTAAATAATGATGAATAGATAATGATAGAAGAGCACTGAAAGTGAACAAAACCTATGTCTAAGTTCAGGCAAAAGGAGAAATATAAGAGCAATTTTTTGGACGGTGTAACCTTATTTAAGAAAACTAAGCAGATTTTTGAACACTTAAAGTTTTTCTGGTGTTGCCTATTTCTTTAACTCAACATCTTGTAATAACACTGCTTTGCTGAAAACAAGAATAACTTTTTGTTTAGTAAGGACAGGGGCAAGGACTATTGTTGCGGGTGCATTTTCACCAAACCTTCCTTATATGTTGGTCAGAGAGCTAGCTAGCCAGTAAAGCAGCTCAGGACACTGACATAGACTATGTGAAAGGTATCATACTGTTTTCTCCCTGTAGGGAGAAAATTCCTTATCACTAAATAAAGATAAAGGGTTAGTGTCAGAAGATAATCAGCATTTTTGTTTTCTAATTTTGGGCCAATATCTAAACTTGATTTTTTTTGCTGCAAAATACTAAACTGTGTTTAAATAACACTTTACAATGATTTTTAAGTTAAATTTAAAATCAGTTTAAAACCAAGAAATTCTAAGTACTGCTTTCAGAAAGGGTTGACTGTTTCCATGTCAGAAGTACTCATAAGGAATTGGACTCTGAGGGAAACTAGCTCTAAAGGCATGTAGAAGAATATTAAAGAAATGTGTTTATAACAGCTGCTGTGTCTGTGCTGTTCTTGTTGCAGGTCTATCATTCTGCTGAGCACAAGAGGTGATGTAGCAATTCCTAATAACTTAGCTGAAGCCTTAATGTCCCTGGGGACAGTGAAACCACCTTATCTTCAGAGCAACGGTTGGTGGAAATTTCTTTGACACCACCTTGGTCTTTGTGTTTATGTTGGTGGGTTTCTCATGGGTGTGTCAGAAGGATGCAGCTGGTGGAGGGTGGTTGCCAGTTTGCACTGGTGTGGCTGGTGTGTGTCAGCTCCTGTTGAGAGGGGAGGTGGGCAGCTCTTCAGCAGATGGGGCAGAAAACCCCTTTATCCCATTGTGTGAAGCTTGTTGCAAACAGAGAAGTAACTAGCAGTTCTTTGTGCATCACACAAAAAGAGTCCCAGGCTTTTTTCCTAAAGCCTGTATTTTGTGCCTCACCCAGCAAATCTAGCTTTAAGCAATCTCCTGTGCCTGCGTAGTATTTCCTGTTCTAAAGTAACTTGAAGCTAGAAATGAGAAGCTATTGGTATTTGAGGGGTGATGAGTTTATAGGCTACATGGGGTAGCGCTTATCTCTTCAGAGGGATGATAGAAGTTGTGGTTGAGAAGGCAGGTTTTATAACTGTCCAATTAACTATGCTTTCAAATTAAGATTTCAGGGTGTTTAATACTAAGTATTGAGAAAGGAAAATGCAAATCATTATTTCCTCCTGAGGTGCATGTAAAGCTGAGAGGGGATTAATGTCCTGAATAATATGGGGGAAGGAATTTTTGTGGAGCATGCTTTTTCCTACCTAACCAGTCCTGTATTGTGGTGCGGTGAGCTTGGCTGGTTTGGTAATGCTCAGTTTTTTCTGTCACAGGAAGCCTGGCCTTTCTGGGCTTCAGAGGAAACATTAAGCCATCCTGGATTAAGCTGTTTACCAGTCCTGCTGGGCATGGGCTCGTTCAGATAGAAAAGTATATCCCTCTGCAACTGGAAGAGTATGGCTGTGCCAGAGCAATTAAAAGCCGTCGGAAAGACCTCGAGCTTCTGAAGAAGGCTGCACAATCTCATTAAAGACTAAGATGTACATAAAATCTGGGGAAAAAATGTGAACTAACTTATTTTTTAATTTATGGCATTTTAAACTATATTGTTATCCAAGTAAATCATGTTATTGTCTGAGAGATGTTCGCCAGCATTGACTGCTTGAATGCCAATCTGTGCACCTTCTAGTTGTACAAAATATTAAAGAATTTATTAGTATTTGTATAAACAGGTTTCAGAGATTTTTCAGATGTTTGTATTTACTGTAAACAAATTTCTTCTGTTAAATACTCCTTTTGTATGTAAGAGGGTATTCATAAAAGCCTTAAGTTTTTAGTAACAGGTGTCGGAGTGCATTTTGGGTTACTTGAAAGATCAACATCAATGCCTTCATAAACAGCTTGAATTGGTCATTATAACTTAAGCATTTTTCCTTCAACTGTTTACGTGTTTCCTTGGGAATTTATTTATCAGTCAGTTCAGTTACATTCTCAGTTTGCTTTCCAATGTGCTAAAACCCAGTTTCCCCTATTCATGCAGCTGACTCAAGGGATTTCAACTGCAGTAAAAATTGCTTTTCTGTGTGGAAAGATGGAGGGAGGAATTCAAAGATCCAGCCTGGGGCTGGGTGATGATTGTGTACCATTCAGCTGAGTTTTACAAGGCTATGTGTACAAGCATCGCATGCAGAGCAGGAAATTACTCTAGGATGATTGTTATTCCCTTTAAACACACAGGTGTGTCTGTAAGAGTTACTTCAATAAACAGTCTAGAAGTTAAGGCTGCAGTCTTGAGTACAGCTTAACTTCAGCTTAGTCTTTTAAAGCTTTTAGCCAGAAGGGCAAAGCTGAGATACTGTTATTCTCAATTTGTTAAGAAATTATGCTTCTACTCTTGCAATGATGGGGTTTTTTGTTTTTTGGGGGTTATTTGTTGTTGTTTTGGGGATTTGTTTTGTTGTTTTGTTGGTTGGTTTTGGGTTGTTGTTTTTGTTTGTTTGTTTTTTGGTGTTGGTTTTTCTTCAATTATTTTTAAGGCTATCTCAGCTTTAACTTCTAAGTGAATGGAAAGTGCTCTCAGTTCATACCTTCTGCCTTAACTTTGATTCTTTTAGTATACTCATGTTGTTAATTCCCGTTGACTTTATATTAGGTCCATTGACTTCATCTGGTTTTGTTGCATTTATTTGGCTCTGCCAATAGTGTGAAAATCATTTAGAACAGCGGCACAGCTGCCGTTTTTCAAGATCCTCATCTTTGAAATTAGATTTCAAGGACTGTAAAGATGCATTTCATAATAGGGAACAAAAGGTGCCATGGGGCTAAAACGTAACCCTACTTCTAATAAAACTGACATACTTCCTTCTTCTTGTATATGTTCTCATTCATTCAAGCTGGTATAATGTATCTACCATTCAGAGATACTTTGTGCTTTGAATTCAAAATAGAGTGGCTGTTGGAAATTAAGTATATGCCTGTCTTCTCCAAAGATGTTGAAATATTGTGGGGATTTTTTTTGTGCTTTAAAGGAGAGGAGGCACAATATCAAATGTATTACTTTGTTCAATTAAAATATGCTACCTCAGTGCTACAATTAAACTGCCTGGTCTGGTGTAGCTTCCTAAGCGAGGAGGGAGGGGGTAAGGAGTATGACACAAAAGTTGAAGTTAACAAATAGATGACTGATATTATTTTTATTGTAAAACCAAGCCAAATGGATGATTGTGTATTTTGCAGTTGTTCTGATGCACAGTTCTCTTGTAATGTTTAAAAGAAAAGTAATTTTGTTAGGGGAAGCTGTGATAAATCTTTAAGGCTAGCTGTAATGTTTGGTGTTATTAATGTAGGGCAGTGTGATTTAAATGCTCTGAGTGCAGTAGTGATAGTGTTTGGGGATTAAAATGGCATTAAGGCTTCCTCTATTCTGTGCGTTATGCTCAGCAGAGAAATAGTGATGAGGTAGTGACCCTCAGGCTTGTGAAGTTGGCCATTATTTATGATATTGTTCTAAGTGTCTTGTAAAAATTGTCCTTGGAAATGTCAAGGGTATTCTGATGTAGGGCTTACTGATGGACAGTTGGACCTGAAGTTAAAGACCTGTTTGTCTTTTGTGTAAATTTAAATACTTGATAAATAGCATAAATAAATTTTTGCATCTGACAGGGCAATAAAATTTTGGGTGTCTTCTGTTCTTGTATCAAGTAATTTTATGATATGTGCTGTGTGAATAATATTATCTTATTTCAACACCAGTTTACTTGTGAATTTTGTGGAGTATATCCTGCTCTTCGTTCAGAGACAAGTTAGCAACACTGGAAAGGAGACGCTGATGGTGACTGGAGTTATGGGCCTGTCTTGACAGCCAGATACCTCAAAGCCTGTCTCAGCTGCTGAGTCTACGGTCATTTCAGCTCAGGGGAGCAAGGAACAGCGTTGCTACTGACTCTGGGGCATCCTATCCATGTCTTTAACTACCTGGTGGGGGTGTAAAGAAGGTGAATCCAGCCATTCTCAGCACTGCCCCATGGCAGAGAAAAAGGGGCTGTGGGCACACATTGAAAGGCAGGCAGTTCCACAAAAGCAAAAGGGAAGTTTTTACTGAGTAGGTCTTCAAGCAATGGAATTGATTGCCAGAGCACCTGTGGAGTGGTTTTTCTATGGAGGAGCGGCTTTAATTCACCCTGCTTTGGGACAGCAAGTGTCCTGGGCCCTCTCCAATGGTGATTGCCAGCCACGTGATGCTGTAGTTGTGGGCAGTTAAAGCCACTGGTGTACCTAAGCCTCTCTCTTCAAGTGCACCAGCTGCCACAGCCTGCAAGGGCTGAGCCAGACACTTCTTGTGTCTGAACTCAGTGAGTCCCCAAACGCATTCCAAAAGGCATTATTACTGCTTCTTCATGCACAGGCTTTGTATACAAATAGATTGATTTCCATTCCTTGCTCAAATTATGTTGTCCTGCAGTAAAGAAATTAAACAAAACAAGAAACAAATTCATTGTAGCCAGTAGCAGATTAAGTGTACTATGAATAAGGCTCTCTCTCTGGCCAAAAGGCATTACTGGAAATCCAGTGTATGAGGGACGAGAGACCCATCCCCAAAGAGCCAGGATGATGGCAAGGACATGCTTAGGAAAACACAGACTTAACTTTGTGTGTTGTGGGACAGAAGCGACAGCTGAGGCCCCAGATAACTTCTGACCCAGGCCATGAGTTTCCTGTTCAGGGCAAGTTCCATACTTTCCTCTGCTTCCCCTCAACTCCTTTTCACCTTATATAGGAAGGATGTAGATCTAAGGATAGTCATCCAGCTCTGACTGAAAAGCTCAGCTGGGTTTGATGCTATCTGGATCTGTAGCTGCCCTGGTCAGTGAAGGTCTTAGTGTTCATCATGGTTGTATTTGTTTTAGGTGCCAGAATATCTGTGAAAAGCAGTAACCTTTCTACTTCAAAATGTGAGCTTTACCCAGTCATTATTTTCCTGTGTCTTCTGGTCATACTTGTTCTAGCATTTGTGGGAAGGTTTTGACCCTTCCTAGAGTTCACAAACTTATTTTTCCTTCCTAACGCCTTCTCTTTGGCCTTTGTCTTGGGCTAGTTAAAATATTAAAATAATAATCAGTATTGAAGTACATTAAGGCCACCTCTGGCATAAGAAAATTTATGAGCTTTTTAATTATAATAGCTGGGGACTACTGCAATTTTGCAGATTAGATTTGTACTATCAATTGTAACTTGCTAAACAAAAAAAGACTTTTTGGCTTTTCTGGCTACTGACCTGTGTGACTGGGAGTGATGGGGCTGGCAAGTCATAGAGTTCCCCTTCTTATTTTTTTTCTATGACGAAATTCTTGGGGGGGTGGGGTGTGGAAAGTAGTTTTTGGATATAACAGGAACAATTTTAGACAGAGAAGAGACTAGCATTACCTCACAGTACCTGAAGGTACAGGGCTGCGGGAGGTGGACTTTTTATTAGGGCATGTGGTGATAGGGCAAGGGGGAATGGCTTCAAACTGAAAGAATGTAGCTTTAGGTCAGATATTATAAAGAAACTCTTCACTGGGAAGATGGTGAGGTGCTGGAACATGTTGCCAAGAGAAGCTGTGGATACCCCATCCCTGGCAGTGTTCAAGGCCAGGCTGCTTTTGGCTCTGAGCAACCTGGTCTAGAGGGATGTGCCCCTGCCCATGGCAGGGGGGGTGGAACTAGACAATCATTAGTTTCCTTCTAACCCAAGCCATTCTATGAATCTATGAATTTTGGGAGAGGGCAATCTTGGGGTCTTCTGAGATCAGCCTAGCCTTTTTGATACATCATCTTGTGCTCTTAAACCATAATGAAAAAATTCAGAGAAACTCTTGCTTTTCTGGAAAGGTTTGTAGCTGTCGCATTTGATATATTAGTGAGAAATTGGCTTGGTCAGATCAGAGAAATTTTGAAGTAATCAGTCTGTATAAACTTCCTCCCTAAAGGCAAACTTTTAAACTTTTTCTATTTCTATTGTCTTTACAAGTACAAAGCAGATTTAACCGCCTTACCTGGAGAGTGAATACTTTGTTTCATCTTTTTCCAAGTTGAATAGGTTGACAGGTGAATACTCTAATTTTTTTTTTTTAAGAATTGTTCATAGAATATATGAAGACCTGACTTTATTTATAGTCTATTATAAATGGAAAAAACCACAAAGTGGTATTTCAGGATTATTTTGGTATGTGCAATTACTCTAAGTAGAAAATTGCATTGCTAGAACTGCTGTAAGCAGCTGGAAACACAAGAGTCTCTTTTCATGCAGCATTTCCAGTGACATTTTCAACAGATACCCTAAAGTCAGCTCAGGGTGTGTTTTGTGTAATTGGTAGCTTTGGGGGATGGATCTCAGATGATATCATCTTTTTAATATCTCTGAAATTCATGAGGAGAAGATGGTTTATTCCATCTGTAGGGTGTTAACCATGATCTAATAGTTTTCCTTCAGCTCTGGTGCAAATGACTGGTGTATGTTCATAGTAACAGCAAACAACACTATAGTTATCTGTGGTCTCATTCCTACTTCTGAAAAATTCTATGATGAGCATCATTCACTAGTATATATTGCACATTTCTGCTTTTTAATTGTTTTTAATAGTATAATATAAATTTCCATATGCAGCATGTTTTGCATCTTTTTAGCATTCTTCTGTTGATATCAGGTTTTTCTGTCCTTCACTACAGTGAAATACAGTGTTTAGAAGATATTAATATCTATAATCCTGTGAATCATAGCAGCATGCACAATAGCCACTGGGTTGATTCTGCTAGCCAGCAGACAAACATACAGAACTCATCATCAGAACACATCTGAACTCATCATCAGGCTTTAATAGCTGAACATGGAAGAAGATGAAGATGTAAGAAAAAATTGTTTTCAGCTGTAAAGGTGTTCACACCTTTCTCTTCTTGCTTTGTAGAAACCCTCACTACTTTCCTCTTAGTCCTTAAAGGCTGGGATGCTGCTCTGCTTTAGTGTCTCATTCCCACAGCATTTTCCATTTCTGGTATTTCCAATGTTTTGCCACCTGCCAAATCTTCTTTTGTCTTAGTAACTGCTAAACTTTCTTTTCCATTAGATCTATTTACGAAGTTTCTTAGAGTGTGGGTCCTCCCCTGTTTTCCCACCATTTTTGAGTTTCAGCATGTAATCGGTCGCTTTGTGGTGGCACATCTCTCCCTCTGCCTCCTCAAGCTGCACTGACTTCAGACATGCTCATTGGGCCTTGGCCTTGATGTGGGAAGTTACTGTGGCTAACGCCAGTTCTCTTGAACCCTCAAAACAGTGGTGCCAAGTGAGACCCTTTGAACTCCCCTGGACCACTGTGGGGTGCGACCAGAAATCTGCCTCAGCATGGGCATCTCTCGGAGCCAGTGAAGGATACTTAGGGTTTACAGGGAATGCCGACCCCATCCTTGAGGCTCAACCCTTCACCTGTTGAAAAGGCACAAAGGCATCCAATGTGAGTACTTCACTAAACTTGGGGACAGTTTTTCACATACTCCTCTGGGTCTGTGTGCATACAAGTGCAAATATGCTATAGCAACTGTGCTGTGAATGTTGTTCTCTTAGATGCTTATGTACTTCAGATTTATAAGTTAGACCTATGAGTTGCTGTTGTGCTTGCAGTAAATTCTGAAAAATTGTTTAAGTCAGGCTATTGATTGAGTGCTGTTGAGTGCAGTTAAGTGATGTTAAACCCTTTAGGCCTAAACTTTTTGTCAAGTCCAAGACCCAGTTTGCAAGGGCATCCACCCTGAACCTTGTGACTCAATAGAATTATCTCCCTTGTTCCTTTTAATCCTTACCCTTTCCCATCCTTACCATTTTCCCATCCCCAGCTTCTATGTATATAATTTTAAATCAATTTTATTTTTAGACTGATTGATTCAGATTTTAGTCTGATTTTTCTGTATGCTCTCACTATCCAGTAAATAGTTTGCCAACAAACTTTTTTACTTTTTCACTTCTGTATTAAACCTGCTTTACCAGTACCTTTGCCAGCAATTCTTTGAGCAACCTAATACGCTCATTCACGACTCTCTTAACAGTCATCACTCAGAATATACTTCTTTCATAAAATTTTCTGCTCCTTGTCATTCACATTGTAGCAACATGTTCAAAATCAAAGAGATGCATAGAAATATCTTTGGCAAATAGGCATCAGGTGTGGGGACACTGCCTGTGTCACAGAATCACAGAATCAGTCCTTTGGAAAGGACTGCAGCAGCTCATGTGGTCCAACCACTCTGCTTAAGCAGGGTTTTTCTGGAGCACATGGCATTGTATCCAGACACTTCTAGAATATCTCAAATTAAGGAGACTCCACAACCTCTCAGTGTCAAACTGAAGGAATTAATAGCACAGAACTTGTGTAAAAACATTGATTTCCACTCTCTATTTTTGTATACTGTGTTGCTTTCTGAGCATCTAACAGGCCCTTTGTAATCTGTCAGACAGGGTGGGTTTAAAGTCTTCCATAGGCATCACACTGAATGAGCCAGATTAAATACTTTGCAGTGCAGGTTATGGAATTTGAGTGTTAATATGAAGCATAGAAATGCTGATATCCCCTCTGTAGGAATAATTGGTTGGGGTTTTTTTCTTATTCTTCAGCTGCCTTACTTTCACACTTCATTTACTGTGCACTCTTTACCCCTCACCTGCTCCCACCCTGGGCAGTCCTACACAAATAACATTACACTTAGTAGTGGCATACAAGCTCAGTTTCCAAAATGAAGCTAATAAATAAAGTTCACACTAATACACATATGTTTAATAGTTATTGATTATAAAAGTAGAAAAAAAGTGAATTGCAATTTCTAGATTTATGTGTCTTTAATACATAAGTGTGTAAACAACTCTATTACTCTATTTTCCAAAGAAGATCCTAAAAGTTACAAAATCATTTTTGTGTGGAAACAGTTCCCCTGTTTGCCTATGAAAGTCTGATCTGTAAAAGAGTAATGATATTACAAATGGCCTAGAACTGAAGTTGTTAAGGAAGGTCACAGCTGGATGTAGAGAGCACAAAGTCTCTCTACAGAGCGTAACAGGGAAGCAAATGTTCTGTTAGGACCACAATGTATGGTAAAATTGAGTAAAAATCCCTTTTTCTCTCTCACAGGTGACTATACATACACTATAACAGATATGTGAACTCACACCTGCAGTTAACCAAATTCTGGTCCATGGGTTTAAAAGACTCAAACACTCTGTATCTTGACTGTAAACAATAAGGATTCTCAGAAATGCTATACAAGAGTAAGGAAGTTGTACAGACATGTCATTTGCTAGAATATATCTGCAAAATGAAACTACAAAGTGAGATGATGTGTCTCCCTAGGCAGAGATGCAGCAGTATAGGTACAGGCAAATCCTTTATCTCTGAAGACAGTAATTACCCTGGCCATCGTTGTCATTCTTTTTAAGCTGTCCAACAAAGGCTTAACTTGTGAACAAGCTATGTGAGGTTAAGATCATAGGAGCAAATGTTTGAATGCAAGTGTGGGGTTTTGTTCATAGTTGTTGCAGAAGTAATTTGGCCATTTGTACCTAAAGTGAGTGTTTAATTCTTCTTTTCTTTTTGTAGTCCATTTCCAAGTTCTTATATTGGACCTTTGAACCTTCTTCATAAACAATGAACCCAACTGCATCCAGAGGACCTATTGGTGAGATTTCAAGAAAAAAAGCAAACAAAACCCACCTTTCTCCACGTAACAGTGGGTAGCAAGGTGTGGGGGGTTTGTGTGTATTTTCATTGACTTTTCACAGATTTCTCTGCCCTTCCTTGGCACTGATACATTTGCTGTAGTATGGCTTATTTTTCATGTAAGTTAAAGGAATACATTTGTACATAATTTTTTGGAAGATAGGAAGCCAATTACATTGATACCAAGAATATTCAATCTATATTATAATCCACTAGGAATGGAATATCCAGATCTTCAGGTCTGGTTTTGAAATCCAATGCAGTAGTTATATATAGAAATACTTTAATTTCCAGCAAAGTCACGAAAGCTCATCCCCAAAGCTTCTTTTACTGGGTGTGTAGAGACTGTCTCAGAGAAAATATGGGGGGATCACAGGATAGAGAAAGAGAGTTGATTCATCTTGGAAGAGAATTAGTTTAGGAAAGAAATGTCTGTAAATGTTGGCATGATTTTTTTTTTTTTCAGATAAAGTATGTCACAAACAGGAATAGGTTCCTGTACAGGAAACAGCTCTTCCGTAAAAGGGGCCAGGGAACAGAGTGTGACACAGGCCAAGACTGTGTCAGAGCAAGCAAAACAAGTACAGTGGCTACTGGTTTCCTTCCTCTGTCATGCATAATTCATTGCAGAACTGCAGAGAAGCAAGTGCTCCAGCTTTCAACACAGTTATCACATCTGATTCAGACAGAGTAATGTGTGCTGTCATCCTAACAGATACTTAGACCAAAAGGTAACAGATATGGAAAAGCAAATGGGGGCAGATGAATGTGTTTGCCAGCAAAATAATTTTCCCAGAAATATTACCAGAAAAAGGAAAGTTGTCTTCTGCAGGAAGTTTTTCAAGAAAAGATTGGCATCAAGCTGTGAATCACTTTGACCAGTAGAACTTTCTTTTTTGTGCCTCCAGCAATGTAATGCTTGTGAAGCAAGAAGTGCTATGATCTGTAAAAATAAAATTTACTCCTATTGATTCTACAAGCACTGCCATCAGATACAGAGAAAACCCTTCATGCACTGTGGTCTCATATTCAGAGAAACCATAGACAAACTCACAGAAGAGAAGTAGAGGTGTCACAGCTGCCTGCCTGGAGCCAGAGGACAAAGAGACAAAGGATATGGCTGAGCAGCTCAGAAATTCAGTTCAAAACAACCTGTAGCCAAGCATTTCTGGAGTGAAATGTTTTGGAGTGAGGCTTCTTTGAAACACAGCTCTTCTTGAGCCTTTCAGGAGTGTTAGCTAATGCATGGTATCTCAGACGCTGGAAGGCTTGTGATTGTTTGCAAAAGGTGTTTTTGGTGTGTCTCAGCTACAGCCTGTAATAGTGAGAGGTCCCTTGCTGGGGTATTGGCAGCTCCAGTGTGCTTGGTGCCAGAAGAGGCAGTGCCAAATGGCAGGGATTGTGGATTGCTTTACCACTTGGCACCTGTCCCGCAGATACTGCAATTTCAGATCTCCCTGCCAGGCAAAACAACAAAGAAAGACTTCCCACCACATTAACTGGTTGAGATCAATTTGGTGTAGTAAAAAAAAAAAGGTCACTTTAATTAATGGTTTAGTGTAAGCCTCTAAATTGAAATCTTGATGGAGGAAATTAGAATGACTTTAGAGTGAACTTAGCTGGAGCTATCATTTGAGCACCACAATAAGAAACGTAAAGTGTGCATTGCCATGAGAGCAGATTAAAGAGTATCTTGGATGGGAGCACTAGGGAAATTAAAGAAGAATTAAAAGAAAGAACACAAGATATTGAAGAAGAGATTTTTCTTGCCTCTTAGCTCCCACTCCAACCTGAGCATTAAACTGCAGATGTTACTCACAGAAAATCTCCAACACATGTCCATCTTCAAATACAAACCTGGGAGCAGGCTGTTGAGAAAAATCTGAGGCTGACTCTCAGCATGACTGAGGATCATGGTTTAATCAACCAGCAGAGATGTTCTCAGATAGCTCTGCAATAGCTCTCATGCCATTGTACACTGTAATTAAAAACCACAAAGAAACCTCAGAAGCAGTTACCTCTTGCATAAAATGTGGCAACAGTGTGCTGGAGAAATTAAATTTGCTTGGGAGGTAGGAGTCTGTTTTTCCCATCTTGTTTTCTTTTTTTTTTTTTCTTTTAAAGCGGTGGTTTCACCAAACATTAGTGTGTGGGCTCTGAAGAGCAGATATGCATGGCAACAAAGATAGCTTCTGCCTTTCAATAGCAGATTGCAAGGTACAGATGGAAATAGAGGACAGCAGCTGCATGGGAATATTTGATGCCAGCTAATAATTGCAACAGCAGCCTGCTCCAAATATGCTTGTAGCTGAGCCTGTGGAGTTGTTTTTCCTAACCCATTGCCGACATATCTTCTTTAAATACTGTGCAAGGGGTCAGGCCCCATGCACTGCCCAGCACACCATATCAAGAGGATCATCTGAGTCCTTTTTTTCCTTGCCTGTTACAGAGTTCTGCCTTCCAGATCAGTTTTTTGTTAAGAGACATCAAATGTGTAACTCTCATTAGTTGACATTAGTTCAGACTTAAATATCCATTTGATATTTTTCTGTCTCCTGGTCTTAGCCATCATTTTTTCCTTCAACCACTAAGAAAAAAGGCTCAAGAAACAACCAGGAAACCTGGGCTGACCCCATGAGAATGTGTAGAAGTCAGGTAGGGACCCGTCAGGTCACTGGAGTGGCCACCACGAAGGGTTCCAGCTGTGACAGTCCCTTGTGGTGGGAGTGTGGCTGTCAGAGTCTCATGAATGGTCAGGCTGGGAAGGTCCCTTAACAAAGCTCTCCGTGGTTTTTGTTGTGGTTTATGCTACACAGTTTTCATAGCAGAGAAACAAAGTTGGAAACAAAATGTTTCCCAGCAACATTGCTGTGAAGGGAAAGCCTAGGGTCCCAAATAGTTTTTCAAAACTATTTTTATCATCCATATTTGAATAGGAATTATGTTATTCTTATGTCTGTTTGGGTTTAAACATTGGGTTTTTTTCATGTAGGGCTTTATATTTCAGCAGAGGGCACTGTGACCATACTTAGAATTCAATCCATTGATTGGGTCACATGAAAATGAAAAAATATTATTCTGTTTTTCTTCAGTCCTTAAACCACTGGGCTATACACATAGGATTTACTTATTCTTATATACCAGTTTAATCACTGCCTCTTCATCATAGCTAAAAGAAAGGAAGCAAGTCAGAAAAACTACATATTGAATTAACATATTTAAAAATAAAATAATTGCCTCACTTTTCTGTAGGGAAAAATTAGCTAAGTAAACATTTGGACATTTTTCTTCTAGGGTACCATAGTTTCCCATAGTACAACGATGTACTGAGGTATTTTAACAGTACAATGTAGGCATTTTAACAAAGAATTTACAGAAGCTACTGTATCAGAGGATATGAACACAAAAGGCAGAACCACCAAAACCAGCAGTTTGTTCCCGCTGTAGCCCAAGGTACACTGGCCACTGCACCTCCAGCAGGTCCTGCATCTCCAGCTGCCAGGCTGCCCCTGCTCTGTCAAGCACTGTGAGCTGAGCAGGTCCTGTGTGAATAGGAAGCAAAGGTGTTGCTGTCAGTTGTACTTTGACTGATCCTATTCATTCAGCTGCTGCATAGAAAGTGCCAGTAAAAGGGTAGCAATAGAGATCTTTCATACAAGGAAGTTTAGGTAGCTGATAATATTCACTAAGAGATAAGTCAATCAAATCTTTCAGGACTGTATGTGTATATTTGTATGAAAAAATCAGGTCAGGATAACAAAAAGAAACATACAGGCTAGTAAAACCATCCTTTATATTTTCTGCATTGAGTCACTACTGTCCAAAACTTACATTTTATTTAATGCTATTTTATCCAAAAGTGATATTTCTATCTATCACAGATCATACATTACTTGGCAGGGTTACTTTGAGCTCTCCAGATAGGAAATCTTATTCAAGATATCTCCATTTGGTTTTGATGGTAGCATATGTCTGAGGAAAAACAACTTGTTTTTTAAGAATGACCTTCTTCTTTCTCTTCCTCTCTGGATTAAACATGATATTTTTGCAAAACAGAAACATGAGCACCTTGTGTTTTAGACATTAGGTTTTAATCCTGGGTTCTGCAGGGTGCTGTGGTGCTGGACACCTATTATTTTCTGTGGCATGTGATCCACTCCATATGGTGGTCCTGCTGTTGTTGGTTGTGAACCATTATACAGGACTTGTACAAAAAAGACCTTGGGAAGGTTGGGAGAGACTTTGGGAGACCTTGAGAGGCTCTTTGTGGTTTGCAGGTATCTAATGCCAGTACTGGGAACAGGTAATACAGAAAGGGGGATGTGTGGTAGAGTCCTGCCCTGCTGGAGTCATATATCCTGAGAACATTTTCTAGCCCCATGGATATGCAATGCATCTGACAAACACAACAGTTATGCACTGGTTTTAGACAAAAGTTTATGGTGTATTTGCCCACCACCTTGTTGACAGGTCGCCTTAACAGGAGCCTTCTAATCAGACAATTTTTTTTCTTCAAAATGTTCTAAGTAACAAATCTACCTGTTTGTAAAAGTTAAACAACAGTGACCTCTATCTAATTATTGTTCCTATTCCACCCACAGGAAGAGTTGCAGTAGTACAGTTTGTCTGAATTTTTTTATGTCTTTGATTTGGGAGTAAACATGACAGCTGAGACTAGCAGGATCCACAGTGACAAAGTGAGAACAATGCCTGTGTTTTTTACTTGTGCTTTCTGTTTGACGTGTTACCTTCCTTGTTGCTTTCAGAAGATTGATAGGTTTTACTGTGTGACTCCATTTGTCCCCCACTGCCCCACAGAAATAACCTCTGTGTCATTCAGCCTTTCATGGCCAAACCAAGCAATTTTAAAAAAAATATACTTACCTCCATTTGTGATTCTAAATGATGCCATTCCATTGTGTTTAAAGGCTCTCTCTGGTGTCTTCTTGTGGGCCTGTAGGTAGTGCAGGTCTCTAAGAAGACAGTGTTTCCTTTTTACACTGACATTTACAATATAGCTGCCACTTACAATTCATTTTTTTTTGCTTTATAAAACACAAAAAGAGATCCTACACTGCATTTTACTTGTCAGCCCCAGGCTTACATAAAATGGGAAGCATGCAAAGTAAGGTTAAATGTTTCACTTTTTCAGAATTTTTTAAATAATTTAACATTATATGAGAAGAAGGAGGAAAAGAGATGCACTGTATATCTGTACTGGCTTGAAAAGAAACAGTGATGGTGATGACCAGAGTGATGAGAATAAACTATGGCATGACAGGCATAAACATTTCTCTTCATGTGAGATGGACTTTATGTAGCCATATTGTCATTTACTGATTTGAAAAAAAAAACCCAAAACTGAACAAAAAATTTTAATTGAATTTTAGTAAGTTGTAGGGCATCCATCGCAACAGAGATGAGTTAGAACTCCAGTCTGACAGTTAATGAACTGTAAATAGCAGTTCAGGTATGTAACATCATCCCCTTGTATTTCTTGTGGATAAAACTCTAAATTGCCCCCATGAAAGCTCAGCTGCACCCTGTCAGGCTGGAGCAGACTGCAGAAAAAAAAAAAAAAGAGTTTGCTATAGTTGCATTTCATGGAGGTTTGTCTTAGATGACGAGCTGGTCTGAGAGGGAGCAATATTGAAGATGAGAAAAGCAGGTACTGGAGACATGGGAAACACACTTGCAGGTCTGAGTGGCCCCATCAGCCACAGGAGCAATGTGGGGTCATAAGCAGGAGTGGGGAAACAGCATTGCTCACAGTGGCCATGGGCAGTGGAACTCCCATGGAACTCCAGCCAGAAAAGGATGTCCAGGCATCCCGAAGGTGGGAATGCCCCATGGCTGAGCAGATTTCTGAGAGCCACCCTCATCCACACGCTTGTGACACATTTCTGCTGTGGCCGTTGGTAGACAAAGGAGACCCTGCAGGGCAGAAAAGAGGGCAGGCAGAGTAAGGTGGGGATGTTAGGAAAGAGAAATATGATTTGACTCACCATTAGCTCCCCATCAGGTGCTTTCCTTTTCCTGTTTCCTTAATTTCCTTCCATACTCCTCCTTGCAGGGGCAGCCCCTCTCCCAGTGTCTGTATCGATTTTGCTAGTTAGACTGATGACTCTGGATAAACTATTTAACTTAAACCATCAAGCCTATTTGATTCTCACCATGCAAATGGTTTAAATGGCTCCATTCTGAGCTTAATGCTCTTTCCTTCAGAAACATCAATGACTCTCTGAGCATGGTTTTGATTAGGTTTTGATTTAAAAGGGATACAAGCATGTTAGTAAATAGTATTATCCATTTCATAATCAGTTTTACCCAATTTATATCTGATACCTGTGAAGACGATTTCTTGCCTCACATTTAACATTGGCTGTGGTGTCTCCTTTTGATTTGTGCACAAATCAAACAATTTTTTGCTGATTTCATTCTGGTCTTTGCCATCTTCCAATTTTTGAAGCAGATTTTTTGTTAGCCCACTCAGCGCTGTTTTTTTGTTGCAAATTTTTGTAACATCTGCTGCTGTGGACACACACCTAGTCTAGTTGTTAGAAACTCTCAGGATGACCACATATACATTTCAATGTGTCATAAAAAGGGAGGGAGCTGAAAATCACATGCCTGTTGTCTTTATGCTGTAGTGCTAATAAATGTTGTCAGGCCCTGGATGTTGATTTAATATGACTTGATTCTCCAAGATGACTTTTGCTTCTCTCAGTCTAAGCTGGTTACAAGGCAATCAAGTCTTTATGAAAAATCGTTGAGATGGATACTGGCTAAAGAGAAGAATTGTCTTGGTGCTTAGGCTTGGAAACTTTGACCTGAAAAGAGTGGTGTGGTAAGGAGAGTAAAATCTTGAGTCAGCCCAAGAGCAGCTGCCTGTAAATGTATGTCATTCAAACCCACCAGTTTACAATCTAAGCACATGTTTAGCCCAGCAGGCAACACTGTATTATAAACGCTCTCAAACACAGCTGAGAGCCAAGAGCAGCAGACTGTGTTTACCTCGAGGCCCAGCTTTGCTGCCCTGTAATGCTGATGGCACGGAGATCTCCAGGCATGTTCTCAGAGAATCGTGGAATCACAGAACATCTCAGATTCTCAGGTTGGAAAGGACCCATAAGGGTCATTGAGTCTCACTGCCTGATCCTCAGAGAATTACCTAAAGCTAAACCATATGCTTCAGAGCATCCAGGTGCTACTTGAACTCAGTTAGGCTTAGTGCTGGGATCACTTCCCTGGGGAGCCTGTTCCAGTGACCCTGTTTAGTACTACCAGGATCTGATGAAGTTATTACATTTTGAAGAAACATTTTGGTGGAAAAGGCATCCATTTTGACATGTGCTGCTTTGTAACAGTTTTATTTCTCAGTTTTTCTTGCTTTGCAACTGGTGTTTCTATGTTCCAGCAAGAATTTTGATGGCTACTTTTACCAGGACAAAACTGTTAGAAAAGTAGTTATTACAATAGAAATGTTTTAAAACATGTTATTTTCTGCAGTTCAGATACTGAGATACAGTCCATAAGACAGAGTGAAAATGGATGCAGACAGATAGATAAAGATACACACACTTGTCAGGATCCTGGTGGTAACTTTGGCTCTCAGTCTTCACATTCAGCATGTCCCACAGTGGCTCTTTTGGGGTCTCATTTGCTCTATTTTAAGTATCATTAGATTAATGAAATTATCTCTTATACATGGGAGATAATTACATGAAAAGTTTTGTATCCAAACTCCAATTTCAGTCTCTTCTTGGTGCAGAAGGCTCTTCTCTGTTCAGCTCACCTCATGTATCACATATAATGTTGATGAAAAGACTTTCTTTCCTGAAAATAATATTTTCTGTCAAATCACTCTGCATCAAGTAAATAAATCTTGAATGGAGATTTTGGGGAAAAGTATTTTGAAGCAAGATTTATTTTTTTTCATCAGCTATGTTCAGGCTAGTCAAGTTAACCATGTATGTCACTATTCCATTGCCTCTGTTTATGCTGGACTTCATAAGTAACTGAATTTTTGTTATGATTTATTTCTGGAGAAGTTATGGGGCAGATTTTTTTTCCTTTTCCCTTATTTGTATTTTATTCTTGTCTCTCAATTTTCCATTATTTTTCTATTATTATTTCTTTCTCCTTGTTTGCAAAAGTGGCACAAAATAGACTTATACAGAAGAGTGCATTCTTTACCTAAAATCCAACCTACCAACAAAATTATTGGTTTGCACATTGTTCTGTTATTTGCAAAGAGCAGTGTCAGCAGCCCTCACATACGAGAGTTCTTCTAACCAGGTAATCTAACCTAATCAGCTGCAGAAAGATTTGAAACCACTGCTGTGATATTTGAATAAGAAAAGCGAAATGATGAGGCTCCAGGCAGAGGGGTTTAAAGGCTGCCCTTTGCTCTTCACAGATTTCCAAATCTGTAGGTGACAGTCAGGCAGCCCTGTGACTTGTACTGGCAGTGACTCCATAACCATCTTATTTTCCTTCTGACGTGGATGTCACGCTGCTGCTCAGCTCCTTGGATGCTCCTCCTGCAGTCCCATTGCCGCTTTCTGCTCACAGCTCTGTACCCTTTGACCCAGGCTGTGGGAACAGTGTTTCCCAGGGCCTCCAGTACAGTATTTCACCTGAATTGTGGCCACACTGCTGTTGCTATGCTGTTGGTCTCATGGCCTTCCCCATGGCCAACCCTGTACTGTTGTTACAGCAGATTCTCCTGGGAAGTAGTTGCCAGTGGGGTGAGATTCATTCCTCTATCTCCCTACCCTGCAGCTGCTGCTCTAGCTTTCATTTGGAGAGCCAGGAGATCCAGTAGCACACCACCACAAAGAGCTCTGCCAAATGTCCTTGTGGGCTGTAAATTCTGCCTTCTTTGTGCCTGATATGATTGATGCATCCTTCTTCTTAAGCTTTGTTAACTCCCACCTAGGTCTGAGATCACTGAATCATGTCAAGCCCTAAACTTTAACCAGGTGATTCTATGAAAACATAATTTATCTTTCAAACATTTGGACATCAAAAGCACCACCAGCCAGCAGAGACTTCAAACAGGCCCTGATGAAAACCTGTTGTTTTAGTATGGGAAAAAGCTTTGAGGTAAATCACCTGCTGCATGAGGGAGGAAGGACACCTGCACTTGGGAGGATGTTCCTCTGAGGACACCACAGCACTTTTGCTCCCTGCCCGTTCCTTGCTCCTTTTTTTGCCTAATTTTCCTCTGAAAATAACTTTGACCATTAGAGTCATTAAATGTCACCAGCTACAGACCCTGCCAACATGCTTTAGTGCAGGGAAACTTGTCTGAAGACATTTGCATAGCAATTTTCTCCCACTACTGGGAATTGTTGTGAAGAGGTTTTTCTTGACTACTTTGTGAGAGGTTTTAATAAATATTAAAAGAATTATAAATATGCTATGTTTGTATGTCTTGCTTTTGCTGTGCCTGAAAAAGAAATCCAGATTTTTGAAGCAAAATAAGGTGCATCTATTGGCAATCTGTCACATTCAAACTTGTTGTCTAGTTAAATTACGTGCTGGGCTCCTGCCCCCACTAGCTAGATTTAACAGGTTTTTGCTTTGTAGCAATGCTTCTACTCTTTGTCCTATGTATCCACTCCTATGTGTTCCTTTCTATCTATTAGAGTGCTTTAATAATTAATATTTTAGTCTGTGCTAGTGAAAACTTCTGCTATTCAATAATAAAAAGACTAATTTTGTTTAAATTTTTGTAGGTTAATCTTCATTTATTGCAGTGTAGCAACCTGGTTTTATATAAATTAAAAGTTCCGCACAGGAACATACCTATGTGTCTGACTCTCCAGATTTTTTTCCTCAAGTACAAGTATACATCTTAAAAGTTTTGCAATGCAGCTAAAGAAACCCTTTGAAAACTTGGCACCTTGGCAGAAATTATTGAACTATAAATCTAGATAACCTAAACATGTTTACATTGCAGAATGCTTAAACTGTACAGCTCATTGCAGTCTTCTGGCTCAGTCTGAGACATAATTTAAAAACTAATAATATAATTTGAGGTTTTGGGTGAAGACAGAAGTGTAACATACGATAGTCTCCATTTGGTCTGATTGGAAGGTAACCTTGAAACTTTACCTCAGGAAGAACATCAGGTAGCAGGAACATGGATAGTTACAAAGATGGAAGCATAAATCAGAATTTCCCAATTTTTTTTTCTAGTAGTTTTAAATATCAGGAATTGCTGCCTTGCACATGGCTGTTAGAACTTTTCACTTTAATTAAAAGTCACGAGGTTTTTAGGTATCACTAATTTTTATGTGGACACAAACCTTGAGTATGTGGTGAAAAATACATGTTTCATGCGTAAGCATTAAATCAGAGTTATATTGGTAGTCCTGTTCCTCCATGGATGAACTTTCTTTGTTTTGGATTATTTTTCTGTCTCTTTTAAAGTAATTTAACATCGTCTGGAAAGCTGCATGTATTGTTTCACAATTAACATCCACTTCCTTGTTTTAATCTTACGATAGTGCACTGATAATCACAGCTTCATCATATGCACAAGAAAGTTTTGATATCAACCCCTAGAAAGCAAATAGTGGAAATGAAGCAGCCATAATAGTCTAGGTTCAGGAGTGAGACAAAGTCCTTGGCGAATGGTGAATAGTTTTGGGGGAGGAAGAACGTAAACGATGAGGAACGCAGCCCCCTTGAAAATCAAGGCGAGAGCAAAAAGTGTTGGCTGTCTTTCAAGAAATCTTTGGATACCTGGAGATGGAAATTTCTCTTCCTGCACAGGTACTCTTTGAATAGAAATGCATGTGCTGCATGTCTCCTTGGGAGAGGATGAGAGGCCTTGTGGTGAAGTCTGCACATTGTCACACTGCACCACTTCTATCACTTTGTTCACACTCTCTAACTGTTTTTTTTTCTGCAGAACTTCAGAGGCTTGATCTGACTTCCTGACTTCCACATGGCTTTTCCACGTGGCATGCTTATTTCAAATTTTTATCTCTGGATGTTTCATTAGCCATCTTAAGCAATTTTATGGATGGGAGAAGAAGGGATCTACAGTTATGGGGAAAAAAAAGGTGGCATTTTGAAAATAAATGAAGTATAAAATACATCTGAAGACAAATGTCTGATATATTTCTTTATGCATAAAACAATTTTCAGATTGGTGGCAATTTTATATAGAACAATCTGTTAGGGGACCCTTGTTATGAATCCAACTCTTTGTCCTCTTCTGTCAGCTGATTTTTGATGCAAATTAATGTATTTTCAACAGTATCATCTAATTTTCTCTTTTGGGGTTTTATTCTACATTATCTGCAGTGCCAGAAACACCCTCTATAATGTAACTAGATGTTGGAGAAGTCCAATCCATTTCCAATCTGTAATCAGTCTTCACTTCTCTTTGATTATTTAATCAGCAGAACCCAAAAATGTAAAATAAACTATGTGAATACTTGTATGCATAGCATGGTCATGACACAGTCGATCTCTTATCACATTAGCAAAACACAAATAGAGGGAAAAAACGGGAGAGATACAGCATGGAACTCACAGAAGTCACACATTCTGGCATGTTGTTAAATAAAAGTGTGATCTCTGTGACCTTTATTGCATATGTGCAGGGTGATTCTGCTCAATGACTGACTTTTCCAGGTTTTCCATAGTCATAAAGTAGTGGCAGGGAAGGTTTTTAAAAATATACAAAATTGATTGACTATCTACAGAACTAAGCAAGTACCTGTAATTGGTGTACAGAATGGTGTTGAAATGTTATTAAATATTTTTTAAAAATTTGTTCTGATCTTGCTAAATGACAAACTGAGTAGTAGCCTAATTTTTTAATGAATCCCTTATCAAGTAAGTTGTTCCATCATTCTCCAAGTATTAATTTGAAGCTTAAATGAAAAACTCTATTAACATTTTTTTCTGTGTCCTCGCATTTATGATATTGAGAAACATTGTTCTGAGAACAGATGAGCAGTAAGATCTGTGCAGTCTGGGATTCCTCAACGGTTGCATCCTCAATAATGCCAGCCCCTCTTGAAGACTTCCTGCACACTGGTGGGTGGGTTAGGACAGCTGATTTTCTTGTCTCAGCTATGGGCAGTATTCTCTTTTTGCCACCCAACAACAAACCGTAGGTTTTGAAAATGCTGAGATATCTTTCTGGAGGTCTGGATGTAAGAGTCTGTGTGTGAGTGCCATTAAAAATCAACATGCCATCTAGCTGGCTCCTTAAATCTTGGGCCACACTCATCTCTGTTTAAAGGATAAATTCTATGCACGTTAAAACAAAACGAGATGAGCTTTGCAAACAAATTTCTGATTTTAAAAGAATGGAAAAAAGTGAAAGATCATGAGTGACTGATACTGCCTATCCAAGGGACTGTATTTCCTACTCATAATGTAGTTGGAAAAATGAGGTATTTGACCAATACAAAGGTGTGGCTCTATTCAGAAGTGAAAAGAGAATTTAATTTTCCTGGGTTAAAGGAGAGGGTAGCCCAGATAGGCTGTCTTGTTTTCACTCTTAATATACATGTTTTGTTTAAAGAATTTTAAATTAATTTATAAAGCAACACTATTTCCATGACAAGTCTAGGAAAAAAATTCTTTCCTGCAGTCACACAATACATCAGAGTAGAGTCTGTAGTGTAGCTAGTCCTTGTGCATCTCATCTTTTCCACATGAAAGCACTGAGAATCTACAGAGGACCTGTCATTAGCAAAAACATTAGCATAAGTGAAATTCAAAACTGCATTGAGCAATTTATATTTTTTGATTATTAAAAAGGTTATTTTTTTCCTTTATAAATAAGATTAAAGTAAATCAAAAATAAAATCCCAGTAAAAAGGGAAATACACTGCTTTTCTCACTATTCAAACAGCTCAAGACACCCAGCACCTTCAATCTCACTTTCAAAGTGTTTTGTATTATGGACCACCCACAAGACTATTATGTTGATAGCTGTATTAACAAATTTATTACTTTGATTATTTTGATTGCTTAGTCTGATCATATTAGAATCAACCACTGACCAGACAACACTTGGTGACAAGGAAGTGGAATTCATATATGGTGTTGAGATACAGAGTACAAAGGAAGGCATGTAGTTTAAATAATTGGTTCAAATCTCTTATTTCTATAGGGAAGAGTTTGTGCAATTGGTGCCCTTTAATTTTTCAATACCTGAAGTGCATTTGAAGTATATTGAATGGATCTGTTTCTTCAGTATGTGTGGTCTGTCCTGAAAGTTTATAAATAGACCAAACATAGCAATCTTTAGTGGATATCTTATACACAACTTTGTATACAAATAACTAATTCTTAATCCTCCCTTTGTAAATTCATAATTTTTTTGCCCTTCACTCTGTTGATGGAAAACTGAAAGCCGAGAAGTGTGTAATGATTTTCTCCATGAGACACAAGAGTATGTTGATCACAGCCTGGAGATGGGGCTTACAAGTCCCAGACCCTGGTCTCTTCAGCAGCACACCCTGCCCTGAGCCTCCAGACTAGTTATGCTGCAATAATAGAGACTCCTGGACCAGAATAATGTTCTGAGAAGAGGCCTAGAGGTTCCTGAAATGTCACCATAACCTCTGTGGGACAAACAACATGTACAGATGGCATTCTCTTCCCACATGGCAATATGAATGTGTCACTGGAGAAATGGTTCAGCTGGCATCAGCTAAAGAAGAAGCCAAACTCTGGTCAAGGAGGGTGGCTGGTGCCTTGCTGCAGTGAACCCCAGCCCTGCTCTGATCTTTCACACTCACCCGTGGCTCTGAGCACAACCAGCCTTGGGCAAGGCTCCTAGGAAAATAGAGGGAACGCCTGTCGGCTGGTCTACACACAGATTTGGGGATATGTTTTTGTTGATTTAGAAAGGTTTGTAGCTCTTTGGTTTGCATGAGTGAATTTATATTATCATCATGTGGCTTTCTAACACAATGGGTGATTGTTAAGATTCTCTGTTGGAAAATAAAATATGGAACATTGGCTAGCTAAAGAATTCCTCTTGCCTGCTGTTCTTCTGTTTGCCTAAGATTGCTGCATTTTTTTATGAAAAAGGACACACCTTTAAAATAAATCCCAGCTGGAATATTTTCACTAACCTTAAAGAAAGGAAGGGACAGGATAGCAGCCTGGAGTTTTCACTGAGACTGATACAAGTGCAAGCTCACGTTGAGGTAGTGAAAAAGGTAGTTTAAGGCTATGTGAGGAAGAAGCACTTACCATTAATGGATCTATCAGTTTCTCCTACAGAGGTCAGAAAAAGACTCAAAAATATATTTCTCTTTGCCACACTTATGCATTTTTGCATAAGGACAGCTTGTAAGCTAGAACAAACGTCACAGGTTTTTTTTGTTTCGATAGCTAAGAAAATTGGTGTAGCTTACTAATGGTACAAAAAGCCTTCCCCAGATTCCAGGGCTGGTAAGAACAGCAAGAATGCCATGCTGGTTTTTAAAATCATAATAAGGCCCTGATGTTTCAGTACACCTGTTTTGCATCTTCTTCATGTCATGTTAAAATGTTCAGAGTAAGTTGGAGAGCTTTTTCCCTCCTGGTGCAGAGTGAACGCGAGGCAGGGATTGTGTGATCGACAGCCTCAAGCCAAAGATAAAGGCATGGGGAAAGGCATATGTCAATATTGATATGATTTTTTTTGAACTTGAGAAATCAAACTGTCAAGCTGAGACAATCTAAGTGTAAAAAACCTTCAAAAATCCTTCTCATTTTCTGTCAACAACATCACCACCACCTTTGCAATCCTCAGGCAGTGTGGTGTGTTATAGCTTTTATAAAACTGTATTACTGTAGAACAACAACCCCCCCTCCAAAATGTTGTTGTTGGGTTTTTTTTAATTATTATTTTATTATTTTTTTATGTTTATTTTATTCACTTAAGATTAAACATGAGGATGTCCCTGTTTAATTTTGAACCTCTCCAAACCTAATGGCAGTTTTAGGTCTCAGCTCTCTACTCAGCCTCTTCTCCATAAAAGCCAGCCTAGACAGCACTTTCTTTTTTATAATAGCATGGATTTAAGTCTTGCCTCATCTTCAGAGAGCAACCACAGTACCTTATATAAACTCTCAGCCCTGTTTTCCTCTGCATAGTTATATTGAGCAGCAGCCGGAAATGCTGTAATATGTTTAACTTAGGAAACAAAATGGATTTCAGCTTGATTACTTTATATTTACTTTTCTTGTCAAGTTTTAAATGTCAAAAGATAGAATCTTTCAGCCCAGACCCTAACCAGGCCTTACCTTCAAGATCTACATGCTCCTAGCACATCAAAGATAAAAGAACAGAGAAGGAAATTCATCACATCTAAATTAATTTCTGCTTCACTGGCATGTAATTTAAATGTGCTCTCCTGTTACAGGGATTTTGCTTTTTGATTTTCCTTATAGATATGAGCTATATGCCAGCTGCAGAGTTTTAGCTCCGTGTGTGTGCTGGAAACAGAGATTTGATATGAAAATTGCTGTTTCTGGACAGAAAGTATTGTTTTAGCTTTTCAGCTCTGTAAGAATACCATATTTAAAACTGTCTTAAATGAAAGGTATTTACTCTGCTTAACCTATAACATTGTGTGAACCAACACTTACAGGTAACCAAGGGCAACATCAAATCACAGCCAAAATGCTGAGAGTAGATTTATGTCATTACCTCGCTAACAATGCTGGACGAGTACACAGGCTCTTGTTCCCTTGGGACACAGGCTCTGTGCTCTGTGGGATACAAGCTCCTGTTTCCTGGGGACACAGGCTCTTGTTCCCTAGGGACACAGACTCCCTACTCCCCGCAGTCACAGGCTCCCTGCAGGTAGAGGATGAACAACATTAGGCATAATAAACGGCATTTTTTTATACTGACATTTTTAGCATTCCCAGCTGCAAGGCCACTTTGAGCTAAACTTTTCCCTCCTCCTCACCAAATCCTCCAGGTTTAGTTCTTTGCTCCCAACAAACATTAAAACTTTTCTCTATGTGTAATCATACATTCGTGCAGCATCAAAATAATTTTGCATGCATTAGGTTAATTTTACATTTTTTGTGCCCTTTTTTAGAATTTATGAGTGGTGCTAGAACTGTATCTGTCCTGTGGAAATTCCTGCTGAGTTTTAGGCTTGCTAAACAAAATTATTTTGGTCAAATTCATTATTAACAGGATTGCAATATATGGTATTTTGTGACCCATAGTATTATATGCTACACCTCAGAACTTGGCTGTATGGTGGAGAAAATGAAATGTATATGTTGAAACTTGCCCAGAGCGAAACCAGAAGCTCATGTCTTTTGTATCTCTTGAGGCCTGAAGGAAAAACTGGTTTATCAGAATTGGCAAGACAATTCACCATGTGGGCAGGGAAATGGGGTATAAGCAAACAGGGTACAACAGCTTTCATTTGGTTCTCTTTACTCACATTTATCTTCCAGCAAGCTCAAAGGTTTTGCAGAAATTCTCCTCATGGGGTATATAGCTGTGTGTTCAGCTCCTGTTTTAACACAGTCCAGGAGCTTGCAAATGCTCAAGTGTCTGCAGAAACTTTGGTCTTTTCGTATTGAAGCCATTACTAAACCCTCATTGATTTTTCTCGTCTGGAAAAGATCCTGGCCTTAGTTTTTTCTGTTATTTCATTTTTCTTTTCAAATGTGTTGAGAGCTGATGAAATTGGTTATAATTGAGTCAATCAGAGCTTCAAATCACACCCAGGGGTTGGATTGAGCACAACTTTGTCCATGGGTCAGGGATTCCTTACCAGAAGCTGGATTTTTATGTCTGACTCAGCAGAAGCAGCCACAAGAGATTCCGATGTGCAAGCTGTTTACTCAAGGAACCACAGCATGTTAAATATTAAACAAAGAAATTAGGCAGAAGACACAAATTCAAGGCAAGCTATTGACAAAAATAGCCAAACTGCAGACAAGACACAGAGCTACATCAGAGTCAGATCTGAGGGAACTGGTGGGATTGTGGTAAACTCCGGGCTCTGGGAATGCTTGAATTTCCTCTGTGAGCTGCAGCAGGGCTGTTTGGTAACTACTGCCAATAGTGTGATACCAATGAATATTGTAATCCCAAACAGGCGCAATGTGCAATAGAGTGTAGCTGGCTCCCCTCCCACACTTGCTGTGCTATGCTGTGTTGGACCTTTTGGGCAGAGAAGATACCCACAGAATCTCTCTTTTTGTAATCCAGGAGTGTGAACTCTTCAACAGCTACACAGGAAATGTTATTACTTTCAGCACATTCCTGCACCTAATGAATATGCACAGAGAGAACAAAAAAAAGTCAGAAAAAGGAAAAAAGACAGGTTTGAAAAGTGCCGTATTTGCCACAAATAAGAAAGCCCTCACAATTTTCAGTGTCACAATAAGCAGAAAAATTGTTCAAAGTGATGGTCTGGTTTGAGATGAGGAGAAAGAGCTCAGAAAGTATTGAGGTTGTTGATTTCAGAAATGTTTGCACTGGTGTCTACGGGTCCTGCTCAGAATCAGTTAAAGTAATAGATGCCATTTTCAAATCAAAGTTTTGTTTAGTAGAAAATGTTCCTTGACTTGCTCTCTTCTGTTGGCAATTCTTTTTTCTGACAATACCTCTCTTGAATGTCTCTTTCCTGCATATCTTTCTGTTCCTATTAGACTTTCAGGGAGGGAAGGTAACTTTCATATAAAAGTGGCTTCCTGATTTTTTCACCATGCTTATATCCAGAAGATAACATATTTACACTCCAAGGAAGAAAAAATAACCGCCAAGAAATATGAAGACTGATTTTTTTTTTTTAATTAGATCAGACAAAGTCTGACAGTACATTTACTTTACAAGGCTGTATATCCAGTATTTCCTTCCCTTTCTAAAGGCTCACTGTGGGCCCTGGGCTTGGCAGAACTTAATCTGGAGACACAAATCCTTCTGAGTCCCCTTCTGTCATGACAGAATGCAAACTCAACAGTTTAGATAACTCCAGCTGTGAAGCTTTATATTTCATCTAATCATAGAATCGCAGAATGACCAAGGCTGGGAAGCACCTTGAAGATCTAAACCCCTGCCTTGAGAGCTTCTGGTAGCAACCTCTGCAGATATTTGCTGACCCTGTTCAGCACCTATCCTTGCTTCCTCTGTGTGGCTGATATCTATGTCCTGAAACCTTCTTTTCTGCCCTCTTCCTTTGTGGCTCCCACATGTCTGCACTCACATTGGTGTTCTCTTGCCTTTGATTATGTCACATCTTTGTCAGGCTACGGTGGTAACAAGCGTTCCTGTAATTGGTCAGTCCTGCACAGTCCTACCAGCACTGAGGCAGAAACAATGGAGTTAGTTGGTCCTGCAGCAATAAATCCATTGAACTCTTTCCTTGGAAGCTAGGGGACAGGAAGCATGGAAGGAGGATGAGCTAGTGGTGGCAGGTTAAGCTCATAGGGGGCAATTCACAGATTTGCATTTTATTTCTGAGGTTCCAGTGATTCCTTCTTCATATGAACTATCAGATAGGATTTAAAAGAGAGTAGATAAATAATGCATGGTGTTATTCTCTGAAAAGATATTGCTAAAATTCACTTCAAACAGCATACTCTATTATACAGTCAGATTTTTCAGAGCCCTTCCATTAGTGCCCATTTAAACATGTATTATTTTCCAATTAAATGTGTTGGTAGGAATTATTCATTTTAATAATTAAAGCATTTCCAGAGCTCCCTGAAGAGCGTTACCATGGAGGATTGGACCCTCTGCTGGGAACACTCACAGCATGTTAGTGTACACTGTAGGCCAGCTGCTTAATGTCAGTCGTGCAGGAGCATGAAATCCAATCCTGAGGAGCATTAGCATTGGTTGCATATAGCTGTCCTTTCTGTGGCTGTGCCAAAGTTAGATTTTTGAGGCAGCTTTTGAATTCCGGGGCTTTTGAAGCACCTACATGTAGGCTGCAAATCTGTCTCCTGCTGTACCTTATGGTGATGGCTTCCTCACAGACGTGGTTCTATTAGGTTGTTCATCAAGGGCAAAGCGAAGGCTTTTATGCTCCAATTATTTTGCCTAGTCTCACTTCTAGAAGACTGCAAGCCCAGACTCTTGACAAGCTGGTCTTGCCCCTCCTTCCACTAAGTCACGTTCTTGGCGTGGTCCTCTTCTTTAATGATCAGAAATGAAAACACCTGCTCCTCATGGGTATTGAAAATCTTGTGGGATATTCTGCAGAAGAGGGTTTGATGTGGCATCCCTGACCAGTATTTCCATTTGCCACTGCCATGCAGCACATTGGTTGGCTACCAGTGGGCTTGTGTGGCTGTCACCCTCCCACTGGAGATGGCTGATGCTCTGTGTTTGTGTGTGGGCACATGAAATGAGACAGACAGACTGCAAAGTAGTTTAGAAACAAGAGATATGATACAAAATTAAGGTTTTTTACCATCAGAAGATCTCCATATTCATAGACTTAAGTTAAACTAGAAGAAACCTGACAAACAACTGAAGATGAGAATCACAAAGTCCATATATCTTTCTAATTTAATAAAACTGCTTCTGGTTTTGTTTTGCATAAATAAAGAAGCAAGAGGATCAGATATTGTCAAGATATGGTTATGATATTATCTTGTTTCAGGAAAGCATAGAAACCTTAAGGGAGGTTTTTTAGCTAAACCAAACAACAACAGCAACAACAACAACAATGAGTTAAGGAGGCAAAATGTCACAGAAAATCTGTCAACAAAATAATTTAATTGTTATTACAGGTCTCTTTGCACTACTTCCTTATCTGCAGATATAGAAAATCAGATTAGTTAGAAATACTAATACCTCTTAAAAATATGTCAGCAATCCAGACCACCTACATTGTCCTAGGGAATCAATAATGATGTGAAATATTCAAATGTTTTCTTGGTCTGATTTTCAATGCTTATTTCATACTCTTATATCCCTGGAATGTTTACAAGCAAAATTCACAGTTTGTGTTCTTCAGGCTGTGATTTGGAGATGTATGAAAGTTTATCAACAGTGGGGAAATAATCAGTGGTCAAAGATAAAATATTCTGCATAATTTGGCATTGAAAGAATCCTTAAAAAAGAATTCTGAAACCAGCAGAATCCACTGAATTTTTTCATCTTGAAAATATCAGCCTAATAATAAAACATGCTGAAACCTAGACAAAACAATCAGGGCAATTGTTTAGTTACTCCATCAACAACCAGAAACTAAACTCTTCTCTGAATTGGGATAGACTCTATTGTCTATCTAGGCTTGAAAGCTCACAACAGACATGAAGATCATTTTCTACCTCCATACCATATTTTTTTAATTCAAATGTAATAATAAAAAATCTTTCTGCTAGAAAGATCTTCTTTACAAGGAAAAATAAATTTAATTGGTCCTTCTTTTCTGATAGCTCTTTTCTTTTCCCATGAGAGACAAAATTTGGAATTGGATTAACTGTTTACTCGTTGGATTTGGCCTGCTTAAAATTCTCCTGTATTGTAACTGATGGCTAACGTGCTTAATGTGCTTATATAAGTGGAAGTGTGCTTGTATACTTTTGTATCTGACAATAGCCATTCTACAGTCAGTACTGACATCAAACCTTGCCCTCTTCCTGCCTGGCAGTGCACCACTGCAGCAACCAAGGTAAATCAAATCCTGGGCTGCATCCACTGCAACATTGCTGGAGACAGAGACAGGATCATCCCAATCTTCTCAGTGCTTGTCAGGCTGTGCCTGGACTATTGCATGTAGTTCTGGGCCACACAGATCAAGAAAGATGCAGAAAAACTGGAGAGTTAGAGGAGGTTATGAAGGTGGTCAAAGGGCTGAGGAACCTTCCCTGAGGACAAGATAGAGGAGTTTTTTTCTCTTCTTCCTGGAGAAGAAACTGCTCATGGAGACTACATCACAATATTTCAACACTTAAAGGGCGGATACAAGAAGTTCCCTTCATAAGCAGACACAGGAGAAGGCATGAGGCAATGGTATTTGCACTGGGAGAGATTTCATATTGACCTTAGAAAGAAATTGTTTGCAGTGAGGACAACTCATCCCTGAAACAACTCCTCCAGGTACTTGGTGGAGTCCCCATTTCTGGAGGCTTTCATGATGCCTTTGGACAGGGGGCTAGGTAATCTCATATAACTTCCATTTCCCTCAAATATTAGATCAGGTGTTTCTTTGAGGTCCTTATCAATCTGGCCTGTTCTGTGATTCCACAATCCCACAGAACCAGAGAAATATTAAACGGCCAGAAAATTTTGTTTAGATAAATCCACTTGTGTTTTGTTTATTTTGTGTGTATCAAACCCACAGCTTCCTCTAGAATGTTACCTTTTCTTCATGTCATTGCAAAATTGCTTGAGTGTGCAGAAATAACAACATATTTCATACTCAGCTTGGCATCTGTCAGACAAGCTGAGCTTAAAAAAAACCAGCTTTTAAAGCTTTTAAAGCTGAGCTTTAAAAGTTAGCTCTAGACAGAGCTAGAATTACTCAACAAGCATATTCACTAAGGATAGCCAGGATATAGTTCTGGATCTGCTCTTCTATAGCAGTCTGTTTCTGCTCTTTCCTTCAATGCTTCCTTGCCAAAAAAATGACAGTCCATAACTTGGCATAAAAACAGTGTTTACCTGCATTTCAATATCACTTGGTAACTCTCATGAAACTAAGTCTGGAAAGTGCCGGCACACAATTCTTCATGTTCTTTGTGCTCCTTAACCTATCAGTGGCATTATCTGGGGAAAACAGACTGAGCTTAGTAGCACTGAATAAAGTAAAAGACAGTGAAACGGGCTTAAAATGCTTCTCATTTACAATTATCTGTATTGCTAAAATGATGTTGCACTCACTGATGAGAGTAGAGCAAGCAGCTAATGTCAGTTATACATCTCAGTTTTGGCCTTGAGCACTGATTTGCACACTCTATTTCCATCTTCTCATTGACTTGCCTAGTTGTGCAGTTTGTAGCTTCATTTAATACACATTAGTTAGACTGTGATGGAACTGAAAGGAGTGAATCAAATTGGGACAAAAATAAGCGATTGAGTTATAACTTTTATAAAAGATAATCCACAGAACTGCCTTACTTTTAAAAAAATTATTTTCTCTGCTTTTATTTTCTGAATACTGCAGCTTACTCCACAAATATTTTGCTTATCTTAGTTTCTCCACAGCCCTTGGCCATGGGTTCCTCAAGGAATCCAGGACCCCCAAACCTACAAGGAGTTTCCCCGACAATGTGTGTTCTCAGTTTCTCTTCTTTCCCCCTCACTTTCCAATATTTTTCCTTTGACAGCCAGTCACACCATTAAACAAGAGTTCTGTACCAAGAAAGCACCTTTATTTCTCACTGCATTATCACCTCCAGGCTTGTAAGACTAGTAGTCATATCTCAAGCTTTGCCTAACATAAAAAACCCCCAAATATTATTTTGGACAACACTTTTTCTTGAAACTCCACCTGTCCTGTTTACACAAGCTTCACCTCAGTGGGAGATTTTCAAGAAAAGTGTGAGTCTGTACCATCACAGCTTGCATGAATGCCATTGTGTGGGAGAAGTTAAAGATGAAAAGTTTGTGTTCTGACAGAATCAAACTTAAGGACCAACTGCATCAAAGAGAATTTTATAGCAGTCCAGTAAGATGCCCTTAATGCTACTGCACACTTTATTCTCTTTCTTTCACAGTCAGAAAGTTGACAGTGGCACCACTTGTTGAGCAGTAAGGGCAACAAAAACGAGAAGTGTTTGTGAGGGGAAAAAGGGGGAAAGCAAGACAATCAAGGAAACTTGTCCTGCTTGCCATCTCCTTGTCTCAAGCAAAAAATCTCTGATGTGAAGTTTGGCTGTGAAGGCTTTGAACCAGGTTGTCATGTGCTGCCAGAGCTGATTCAAGGAGATGAATGTTCAAGCAAGAGGCGTTGTTCATTCTGGAGAGCTGAAACACACTTCTCTAATGCTCTTCTTAGTATCTTCCCTGACAGCTAATGAGATAATTAGAATGCATGTATATATAGTCATTACTTACACCTTCCCCCAACTTGGTGGTGTGGATCTGACCTGTTTCTTCTCCACTCATCTCCCACTCCACCCACCTCCACATGGCTACCAATCTGTGACATTTTTTGCTCATTTGTTAACAGTTGTGCAGGCTGGCCTTCCTGTGCATGGAAAAACAAAGTGGTTCATTTCCTCTCTGCATTTCTACCCCATATGAACAACATCAACCCAGGCTCTCTTGAAAAATATTACTATAGCAACTGGTCTTAGGTGTCTCACAGCAAGAGCACTCAATACCATGTAAAAGTTATTCAGCTCAACATCTTAATCCATTTGACCTCATTGCCAGTTTTGCTCCTCGGAAGAAAAAAAGAAGTTTGAAATTAGAGAATTGATAAAGTTGCTGAGTACCTGGTAACAAATAGTAAGACAAATATATGAATAAGCAATTAAAAAAGAATTAGTATCTTTTAGTTTCAAATTCTTATTTCAGATGAAACATTCCACTGCAATTTTCAGTGTTCAGTAACCATATTCTAGCAACCCTTTCCAAAGCTGCTTTTCACTGGCAATAATTGCTCAAGCTCTTACAAGGGAGACTGAGCTTTATAAATTCTTGAGGGTTTTTTTCATTCTAAGCCAACTACTCAGCCTCTCATTGTATTTAGTTACAGGATTGCAATGAATGTTTCTTTGAGCAAATGAGGATTAAGAAAGAAATGTATTTTCAGTTTCAAATCTAATACACGACTTGGAGGGAAAAAAGCTTTCTTAATGTCATTGTTGTAAAGCAAATACTTCTAACTGTAGTTGAGTATCTAATAGGATTATTTCAAGGTTTTGTACTAATTACACTGGTAGATCAAAGGCTTTCTCAGCTAGTGAAGGTCTCAAAAAATGTTGTATCAGCCTTAAATGCCTGTGTGCACATTTACATACCAAGCATATTTAAAAAAAAAAAAAACAACATTGAACAATACAAGAAAAGCAGAGATTTAAAAAATGGTAGATTAAAGAAGATTGTAACTTACTCCTATATGCCCAAGCTGCCAGTGGTCATCTTAACAAATCTGGGAACAGTAGCAAAGTCCAGAGACAAATACAGTACATGCCTGTGTCTGTCTGAAAAGCGAATTGGTTTTTGTGTTACTAAAAAAAAAAATAATGGAGTGGGTTATATTACATGTTGTCTCCTTGTCCCCTGTTACTTCCCCTGTGTTATGCTGCCACTGCTTGTCACTCACCATGGGAGTGAGATTTTAGCAAGGTTTGGGAATTTCTGGTGGGGTTAGCCTGCTGCTTAAAGGGAAAAGAACCACTCTCATATAAAAGTAAATATAGTTTTTCCTTCTACAGGAGTAATTATTCATAACATTATGTTATTGTAATTTAAATCCAGAGAACAGCTAGTGGCAATCTGTGCTTTGTTTCATGTAATTTTCTTTCACATTAAAATTCCAGTGGCTACACTATGGTTAAGCCATTCTCATTATTATCTTGTACTCTGTATTCCAAACAACTTAGAAGCCAGTCCACCAAAAAATTGAAGTTTAAAACCAAGTTTTTAAACACCCTAAAATGCTTTAGGTTTTTTTCACTGCACTATAAATATATAAGTACACATAAAATTGAAAACTATTCCTCAAATAATAGCATGTTTGAAACTCAGACATTGCTGCATAACTGAAAGAGAACATAATAAATCATACCATTATTTTCTTGCATTGTTACAAGTTAGAAACTTTCAGTTGTAAAGAGCACACGTGTTGTCTGGAAAAAATATTAGCATTGATTGACTTTAGACATATTCGAGGTGGGAGAGATAATGTATATTTTGTATTGTAAATTTAAGTTTGTACTGTAGCTTTACATATTAATAAAAAATCATCATTATGTAATTTTTCTTACCAGTCTTCCTATCTTTCGTTTTAAAATAAACTAGATTGTGCTTGTTATTCTCTCCAGGATGAAATTTGGAGTAAGGTCTGACTCACACCTGCTGTTTTAGCCACATGTTATCTTAGCTGTCAAAACCTTTATTGGAAGAAAATAGTATGAGTGAGATGAAAAGGATAAAAAACCTTGTATGTCATCAAGATAATGTCTTTCTCTGCTTTCTCTTTTCTTCAGTAATAACGTGATATAAAATTTTTACTTTTTACTGTAAAAAAAAGTAAGTCTGCAAATAGACAAAAAATTAAGGCTTTTCCTTTCTACAATCTTTGGGGAAAAAAAGGGAAAAGAGAGACAAAATGTAGTCGAAATGCAGAGAGGGTCTGGATCTTCTGTATCAGTGAGATTTTTTTTTTCTTACCTGAAATCCAATCTTGCATGAAAACTCTTTATGTATGGTACACCCTAGACCTTGGTTTAAAGTCTGTTCACATAGAACAGCAAACTAACCCAGAACAGCAAACTAACCAAGAGAACAAACTAACCCAGAACAGCACTGCCCAAAGTTTGTCAGGAAGAAAATGTCAATACATCTTTCATCAGACCTTTCAAATGTTACACTCAAAACTGCAGAGAGGTATATACATGTGCTCCAGAATAAGTTCTCGGGTGGACCTGGTCCCAGTATTCTGCATTTTCAAGGCAAAACCCTCAGACTAACTTACAGATGTATAAAGTAGTGTTTGGGTCTAATTGTATGTAGTATTGTCTAGAATTTCCTTAAAAACAGGGAGCACTGGTTCATCTCCTTTTTGTGCTGTGGAGATGCACACATAGAACCCAAAATGTGTATGAAAGCATGCTGCCTGCTGTGGGGTGGAAGTCAGAGGTAGGTGCCCATGGCAAACCAGGGACATCCCAGTGGGAACTGGCTGAGGAAACATTCAAGTTCTGCTGGGGCAAGGGGGTAGTTTACAAGAACAAGTGTTATGCAAGCAGGAAATTCTGTTCCCTATTTCCAGGATGCCTAACATTTCTGGTGATTAAGGTAGCCACTGGAAAACAAACGTTGTGGCATATGTAATAACACTTCATATGGGAGTGAGAATCTGTACCTGCTCCAGGACACCTGAGCTCACTGCTGCACTGAAGCACTGTCCTTGGTTTCTCTCAGTCCTGCATCAATCTTGACTCATGCACTGCAGGGAAGTGCTTAGGGTAACAGCTGTGAGATGGGAGAGAAATTTTAAACATGTAGAAACAGAAAGAGGAAAGGAATTTTGTTTTGTTATGTAACAGGTGACCCAGCTTACTGATGGAAATGTTTTCCTCCTCGCAAGTTCTCAGTGATCATTTTAAATGAGGGCAATTGAACAGTGTGTTCTGAACAGACAGAGGTTCTTGCTAAAAGGTATCTATACACAGTCTGAATTACTGTCATCTAACAGAGAGCATTGCTATGGAAACAAAGGTCAGAGTACTTCTGGCTGAATGTCACAGTTAGACCAATGCTACAAAGCCTGTACCCAAGGTTCTTAGAGCTTCCTAGTATCTAGAAGATTCTAAAGGTATCTAGAGAGTTAAAATAAAAATGGAGGCATTTAAGGAACTTTGTCAAGTTTTGGAGAGTGTCAGAGAAAAAGAATCATAGGTTTGGGTTCATTGAGTCACTGACCTTTTTCATATTTGATAAAGTAAAATTAAATAAAGTCACATACAATGCATGGGGAAAGAAGTCTCATTATTATTACTGTTTCTGCTCAGGGTATTTTTTTTTTGTACTTGTACTTTTACAAGTACATTCTTCAATATTCTGATACCTGTGCAAAGGCACTGTCAGGCAAACTTCAGCTTCAACAAATGATTTTGTTCTTCCTCTAACAGTGACTTGGAATTCCTCACTGCTCCTTCACCTGCTTACAAAGGGGTGAAACGATTTCATGAGTCTGTTGATTTTGAGGGCAATAAGCAATGACTGAAAGCAGAGCTCAGGCTGCAGGGGTGCTTTGTCTGGTAGCTCGTGGCCCTCAACATGTTAGAAAACAGCATCTCCTCCATCTGTCTGTGACATTGGCAAAGCTGATTCAAGCCTTTATTTATACAGCCATAAATAAATAAAGTGAATTGTTAAGTAACCACCAACTGTTTTATTGTAGTTTGCCATTAGTATGAAAGGTTTGCCGATTTATGCATCTAGCAAGTAATGATATCAACTAGGAAAAGAGGAAACTCTCTTCTCACAGGGGAAAACTATCCCTTCCTGAATTCAACATGAATGTAAACAGAGGAAAATTAATCTATAAATAAACCAAATGAACTCATATGCCACGATGCCTTTCACACCAGTTTTAATAATCACAATCAGTGTCATTCAGAGGTTGTTTTAAGAACCAGCTGGGATAGTTATCACTTGGCTTTGAATCCAACATCAGTACTAGAATTAGGAAATTGATCATTCTATCCCAGGTGCCAGGTGGCAAAACTTCTTTCCTCCCCAGGTATTGACAAACTCCCTGGGCTTACTGCAGGAGACGGCTCGAGGTGCACAGTGATTAGCCTTCCTTTGCGCTCCCCAGCTCTACAGGCAGCAATGTCAGAGGAGGGGAGATCAGCTAAAGCCAGTCATAGCAACCTGTGGCAATAACAACATGCCAGAACTCTTAAACTGCTGTGAGGGCTGATTTTTCTCCCTCCACCCCTGCTTTTTCCGCCTCCCTGCTGTAGAAATGCACCAGCGTTGCACTCTGCTGATAGACTTGAACCTGTCACATCTCCTTCATCTCCTAGAATGAGGGAAAGGCAGCTGGATTCATAGCACCTCATCCGCAGAGCATTGGCTGACCAAATGAAGAATAAACAGGTGAATTTGGTGAGTTTCTTGTTCTATTTAAATGTATTGAAAAGAAGTAAGTTTGGGGTTTTTTTGAAGTTAATTTCAGATGTTGGGATTGCCCTTTACTAAGTCTCTAGAGTGTGGCATGGTTAGGAAACTCTGGAAATTTACTTTAATAGCTCCCTCTGCTCCTCTGAGATCAGCTGCAGGCTGGAGTAGAATGACTGCAAAACCACAAACGCCTGAAAATTATCACTCTTCTTGACTGATGCAGCATCAGGATATTAGAGACTTTGTATCATACAGCAATTAGCTGTTTATAGATTTGCTGTTCCAGAATGGGCAAACAAAGTAATGGATGCAGAAATGTTTCAAAAGTCTTAAATAAATTGGCACTGTCATGGAAAGGAAAAGATGAAGTTCAAAGGTGCCACCCAATTTAATGTAATATAAGTTCATTAATTAATTTATGATGCTTTTAAATAATAAGGACAAAATAAACAAAAATTACTTTTTAAAGTTATGAAAGAATACTAGTGTTGTGACTTCTCTGTTCTGATTGCTTGATGTTTAATTCTTGCTCACAGAGTGTGTACACAGAGTGCCACTGTTTAGGTCTTTGTTACCTGTAGAATTTGTCTACTTTTTCAGCACCATGTGTTGTATGGGGTAGGAAGATGATTAAATGAGAGTTGGTTTCTGCACCCGGTTCTGGTACCACCATGCAAATACACTTCAAGGGCTGATCCTTAACTCTGTTGAGAACTTTTACCAACCAGAATTGGTTTTGGATGAGTGAGATATTTTCATCAGGGGTTTTGGTAGTTATTGCTTTGGACCTCACAGTTTATTAGACTAAAGAGACAAGTATTTTTTACGTGCAGTAAATTTTTTGTGCTATATGGATGATAAGAACAGAATTTTCTTGCTCTGTGAAATGTATTTTACACAGAACATATCCTTTTGTGACTAAAACTGTACAAATAAATTTTCCTGAAGAAGGGTAATTTGGAAAGGTGTTCTCACTATGGTAAGTGATTTTACTGATTCCTAGAAGATTAACTGTGAAGTGAAATGTCTTGCTTCCTCTATTTTCCATATTATGACTTTGGTTTAGAGGCATTCTAAGTGAGGTAAGTGCTGAGAGAGGATGTCTGACTGCAGTGTTATGGGTGGGGGCAGAAGGAGCTTCTTTGGACAGAGTAGGGTCTGAGTAAGTTTTAAAAAAAAGCATTATATGAAACAGTCATCACAGCCCTCTGGCACAGAAGAGTGGGATCTGCATTTTAGGTTTGTGGCTTGCTGTAAACATTCAAGTTGATTTATTGACAGCACTAAGACCTGTCTATATATGGCTGGAAATGATAACATTCTCATTATTGGGAGAAAGGACAGATGAAATGTAAAATGGATTCTCTGGGTCTTTCCCACTACCATTCAGGTTTAAGAGAGCAGAAATATTTTGATATGCAAAATACGTGGGTCTGTCTTGCTTGTGTGCAGCCTCAGAGGCAGAGGTGCATAGGCTGTCATATTTTGAAGCACAGCAAAAGAGATGAAGAGATCCTGGAGTATTTCCTCAGCAAGTGATAGCATGGTCAAAACGTCTCAATGTTTCTGAAGAATTCTTAAAAATATGTGCTGTTTATGTTGTTAGCTGTGCTAACTAAACTTGTATGGGGAAGAGGGCTCAGGGAGAAGTTATGACTGGTATTTTGATTTGTAGTTTCTGGATCCCAAATGTAATTCTACAGTATGTTAAAATTACATATAAAAATTATTTTAGAGGTCTTATTTTTTATAATTCAGAAAAAGTATTCTTCTAATTCCACTCTCTTCATGCAATTATAAATATACAAATACCCTTTGAAAGTCACTGGCTTTCATAGTAAATTGTCTTGTGGAGGTCTGATGCACTTTTTTTTAATATATTTCTTCTTTTAATGCAAAAAATTCAACAAACTTAAGGTGTCTTAACATCCTATTCCTGTTGATCTCTGTGTTCTCCACAGCAGTCCTGTGTCTGTTTTGTCACAAATGGTGAAGGGAATACATACATGGAGTACAGTATTGCTAAAACAACAAACATAAGTTCACTTGATAACAAAATAATATTAAAAAATAAGAAAATTAAAGCCCAGTGTTGTCCAATAGCAGGAATTCTTCTGAAGGATAAGACTTCTTTCAGAAAGACGGAGGTATATTTTAAAATTGCTAGGAATTTAATGTGAAATATGTAACTTATAATAGAGGTTAAAGAATTGTTTGCAGGTTTTGTTTCTAGACATTGAAAATGATAGTTCAGCTGTGAAATGGCATTCTTCCCAGCTCAAATATCTTTATTACAAAAAGAGCAGAACACTACTGAACAGTAGTGACCCTATCTTCACATTCACCCTAAAACATATTGAAAGCAGTTATTTTTGTTTAAAGGGAGCACCTTGGAAAAAACCCTCCTGATGGTTGTAACAATATTGTCTGAGCATACGATTTAAAAACTTCTGTTGTTGCATGCTCTTCTCCAAGAAGCTGAAGTGTTAAGGTTGGCCAGAGAGGATCAAGTTGCCCAAGGTGGCTCTGGTAAAGCTTTCCTGTGATTAGCATACAGGAGAAAAGGTCAGGTTTTCAGTGTCATGTAGATCTAAAGTAGATTTCTGCTGCTTTGGTCTCTTGGCATCTGTTTCTATTAGTATCCTCCAGCTCCAGTCTTGACCAGGACTCACCAGCTCACAGGTGGTCTTTCCTCAGAAAATCACTCAGCAAAGTACCTCAAGGAGCACATTTTCAGTACAATCAGGCCCAAAAGTATGTGTGAATTAAACATCAGCACACTTTCCATCCATGGATTTAAAATGGATGGGCCGTCCCTGACCAGTACCAGGGGGATCATTTTCTCGACTGTGGGCATCGCAGCCTATTTGCTGGCAGTGATTGTTGAACCTAGCATTTTCCACACATCTGAGTATCAATCTGCTCCACTTTCTGACACTCTGCTCTGCGGGATGAAGGATTTCCTTTCTGCCTTTGGGGTGCTAATTGCTGCTGAAGTATGTGTCATGGATCTTCAGCACATATGAGATCATATCACTGGAAAATAAATGCTCTACCAACAAGCAGACTCACTTTCTCAGCTGGAGGGGTCATATGCCAGTGTCTGGGGGTCAGCAGAAGTTTGCTGTGACTGAAACCCAGCTGTGGTGATGGGTATGTGTGTGTGGTGTGGGAGTTGATGGTTCTCTTGTGAAGCAGGAGTGAAATTTTCATGGCATGAAACAGCCTCTCCTCCCTTTGCTAAGAATGGCTGGTTAGTGATAGCATTGCTGCCTGAGAAACACTGTACTCACAGAACTACACCTAGAGTTACACTGACTGTGAATTGTTTTTGTCTGATCACCAGTTTTTTTCAGTATGAATAGCACAGAGTCTCAGGGGAAAATATAGACTCTTAGGAAGACACTGATCATAGAGAGAAAAGGGAAGCAGCCTTTATGTGAAGCGTGTGGATAGATGTTTCATCTGAAGTACAGTGAAATGCAGGTGAATTTTGGTTTTTCTTAAGCAAGACGTTCTCTTAAAAGATCAGATGCATGAATGGTTTGAAATATATTTTGGGGACTGAATACTTTCTATGGAATAAATATATATTTGCTAGGTTTTTCTCATCAGCTTCAAGTAAATGGCATCCCCTAATGATCATTTTAAATAGGTTGGGTTGTCTTGTGATAGCTGGCTACCCTACCATGATTTTAAATGTGCAATATGAACAGGATGACTGTGTCTTGTTCAAATGGAGACTGCATCTAGACTTGAGGGTCATCCCAACATGGAGCCAGTGCTTTTGGAGATGAAATTGCAATGCTTTTTTCCTTCTAAATAACTATTTAGACCAGAGTATCTTTAAGGGAGTTCAAAATTAAGGGTTGAAGTATCTAACGTGAATTTCTCCTTTAGTTTTTCTCATGTTGTTCTCAATTTCTTATAGCAAAATTTTGGGCATTGCCACAAATACTGAAAAAGGTTAACACAAGGTAATGAAGCAGTTGTTTAATTATGCTGCCAGGCCTTTAATTTCATATCCTGGAGATGCTGAGACCTTCCTGAAGACAGGAGGTTTTGGCTGGTGACTGCAATTAGTTGCAATCGTGACCTGTAGTGTGTGAACTGGAGCCCTGCTGACCGGCTGGTCCTGAAGCCCATCACATTCCGGGACGCACGACAGAGCCAGGATGAGCTCGGGTGTTCCTGATCCGGCTTTGCCCTCTGGTGGTATCCGCTTGAAAGATTCCCTGAGCTCGAGAGAAATGAAAGCTCTGAAGATTCTGAAAACATCTGGGGAAGCAGCAGGCATGCGTGATGGATGTAAAAGTACACTGAAAGAAGGAGAGGTCTTGCACACATCAGTGCTGTGGATGCCAAAAAGGATGGCAAGGGAGTCAGAGGCAGTAAAGTTCAGTGCTCCTTCATCGAAGTAATCCTAACAAGAAGGAGTTTTTCTGACATGCAGTTCCTCACTGCTCTGACTGATCCTTTGACATGACAAATACCTACATTTGAAAATATCACAAGTATTGTCTTATTGAAACTCAGTTCCTTACCTGATTATGAGGACACAACCTGAAAACACTGTCCTGAATCTTGGTAATGGAGAGAACTTTGGGGAATTGGGAACTCCAGTGAGACACATCCTCTCACCAGCCTTCAGAAACCTCTGAGTAATTCTAAGGGCCTTTCAAGGAGTGGCATTTCCTTTAACTGGCAGGTGTTTTTGACAGGAGACAGTTTTTTTATATTTTTACAACCTGGGTGTTTTATGTGCTGGCAGTTCTGCATGTGTGTGAATAAAACTTCTGCTTCTCCTCTTGGAAAAGAAACTACCAATTATTTATAGCCTATAAGGAAAAGAAATGCAAAAATGCTTATCTGAGAATACAATTGAGGTGTAAATCAGGTGTCAAGCAGCAAGTACAATAAAGAATGTTGCAGTTTGAGGGGAATAACTCTCTTGGGCAATATCCAAAAAAGGTGCATATTTTGAACGTCTAGATGCAGCTTTATTTAATGTTTTTGCTGGTTTTCTTTCTACTTTAAATTAAGAAATGAAAAGATTAATGTCATTCCGAGACAGGATGGATTTTTTTTCTACTAAACAAAAGATTTTGTAGTCTTATGGAAAAAGTTTGTTGTATGTTGTTGCTATATCCAGTTATACAAAAACGCAAAACAGATCCCCCCCCCCCTTTTTACTNCCCCTTTTTACTATTTTTTATCATTTACAAGCAGAAATTACCAGTAAAAAGAAAATCAATGTACTTAAAGTGGATATGCAAATGTACGACTAATCACTGCAATAATTTTGTGGAAATTGCTACTAATGAATGACTAAATAAAATCTAGGGCATGGCACAAATTATGTATCTTGACATATTTTTCACCACATTCTGAAATTTCCTGGTTATAGGAGACAGGCCTTGCTTGAACATTGCTGTTCTCATATCCATGGTTATCCTGGTCTTTCAAAGAAAGAGCAATAAAATAATCCTTCCTATCATCTATATGAACACATATACCTCCCTTCTTACAAAAATTTGTTTTCTCTTTCATGTTCTGGATCCTGACTTTAATTATTTAAGCCTTGCAAAGCACTGTGCTGGAAATGGGCAGTACAGTACAATTTTGTTGTTCTGGAGTATCACATTACCTGAAACCAACCAGAAACCATCCTGAAACCAAGGTCAGAAAATAGTGTCGTGGGAAAGGTGTCATAGCACTACTAAAAAGCCAAAACCCAAAAATCTCTAGAAAGCATTCCCCTCACACACATCAGCAGTTGTTTTTGCACCAGAAATTACAAGATTTTGTACCCAAAATGATTCTGTCTGTTTAATTGCAACAGGGTTCTTGAGATATTTTGTACCCATAGTAGAAGAAGGAATAAATTAAAATCTAAAATATACATATTTGTGAACATTTTCATGTCAAATGAGACCTTTGTTTCTCTCCTCTTCAATTTTGCTAGCATTTAGCTACTAAAGGAAAACAACTTCTCTTTTATATCAGTGTAAAGGATCCACACTGCTATCAGTTCTGATTTCAGTATTCAAAATTTTGACACTCTCTTTTAATAAGCAGGGTTTCTTCTTAACACAACCAAGCCTGCAAAGCCTTGAAATAAATGATTACCAGAGATATAACCCGTATCATCAGAGTTGCTATATTGGAGAGTATCTGTATATCTGGGAAGAATCACTTGCATGCTTTAAAATGTTAAAATTTGCCAGTTTATTACACTAAAATGCTAAACAAAAGCATGAATGACTGCTGTTCAAAGCACAGCATTTATTTTTTAAGGGAAATAAATTTGAAATGCTACTCACTTTAAAAACATGCTTTTTCCTGTTGTTGAAGATAAATAAGCAATGTACTTCTGATTCTTCTTCTTTCCCTTAAAATTCCATCCGTTTACATTGGCATTTTTCTCCTTCAAAGGATAAAGAAATATAAAGATGATTAATAACAGCATGAATATAGGCTTTCATATTAGGCAATAATTCTGGATTTCCAAAGCTGGTTGGTAAGAATAACACATATTCTGCACTTTGGGGGCAATAGCTTTGGTAGCTAATATTTATGCAATTCACTTCCAGGCATAAATATAAACTGCTTGTAATTACTCTTGATATCACTTCAGTTTTCTTAGTAGGTGTCTTTTAAAACACTAACAACTTACGGATACTAAAGACTCTCTACGTTTAGTGTACAGCATCTAAAACCATGTGAAAAGGCTGAGAAATGAGTAAATGAGACAGAGCAGGAAGAAAATTAGGAGAGATAAAGTTGGTATTAGGGTATTTACATTTTGGTATCTGTGCTGTTGGAGGGGTTCAAGAGTTAAAAGACAGTGAAAATGGTGAATGAGGAAAATGGCTTATGACCAACATTTGAGTGGGTGTGGGCAAGAAAGTGAGGAGGAAAGAAAATCAAGACCAACACTGAGACCTGCAAGACCCAGACAAACACTTTGGTAATTGGGATTTGGTTTGGAAAGCCAAGTTCATTCTCTCTACTGCAAATACCTACACCCTTCTATCTGTAAAATCCCCTGCTATTTTCTTTAGCTCTGTTCTTCTTCCAGTTCTGCTGGTTACGCTACAAAATGGTGTAGGAAGAGTAAATTCCCTAGTAGAGTCACTTAAGCTTAGTGATCATTTCCACATCGCAGTTTAAGACATCATCCTACATATTTTACCAAAGTATCCAAGGAATTGTCATAGCTCCCTGCTACTGAAAAACATTTGCTGAAGACTTGAGAGGCATCTTATAGCTCAGATGTTTAATCAATTTAAGCAATTGTAAGCAGATTATGGGTTGGAGTTTATATAGCATTTAATGGAAATCTCTCCAAGAATCTGATATAAACCATTTTCAGCTTCTTAAATATCCTAATAGGTATAAATCTCTTTGTCCTCATGGTTCTTATTTTGTGCAGCTTTATACCCTATCTCTAATAAAGGTTATAAAAAAATCTCATCTTTGAAGTACTATCAGTGTTTTGTACAATTCTGAATCTTTGGCTTCAGGATACTTTTCCTGACTTGAAATTTTAATAATTAAGAATAGTCACATGAGCAACCTGGAAAAGACTTAGGCCTCTTATAAGCATGTTGATAAAAATATTTTAGCTGTATTCCAGTTTGAGATGGCCTCAGTTCTACATAAGACTACAATGGATGATAATTTTGAGAAGGTTATTTCTGGGATAAAATGTCTATTTCTTTTTTTTTCTATATAGGAAAGGCTGACAAAGAAGTCAGTCACACTACCTAACTTAAATATTGTAAACTGTTCCTATTTTTGAATTTTTTTTTTAATTTTACTTTTTATGTCAATATTATGCTCTTAAAACCAATACTTTCCATTTGAAACCAAAGAGCAATAGAAGAGACTAGGTTTGGGGGTTTTTTGTCACTTTGAGGTATGGACAGAATTGTAACTGAGGAATATTCCATCAAGGAGTAGGTCAATGCATCGAGATATGTGAAGCTGCTCATCTGACTGTTTTTCATCTGACTGCTTTGGCTACATTGCCAAATTGCTCCCTGGTCTTTTCAGATCTGAATCTCTACAAGTTTACTTTCATGCCAAAGCAGGTTAAGAGTTGTGTTACAGATTGCACAAGGTTCCAGCAGGCCTAATTTAGTTATTCTTCATAGTTGTTCTCACACAGACTTGCATGAATAGAACCTTCCCAAAATACACCATTGCTGAGCAAAATTTCTAGTGCAATCACTAGAGAAGGGGTTGATCTGCTCAACACCACGAGTCATGTTTGGAGTATTTACTCTGCTCAGGCTAACATGTTTTGAATACCTCCTGTAACCCCGGGGAGAGCCCTGCTCGATGATCAGGAAACTGGTTTGAGCAGGGGGTGAGTACTTCACCTTCTTCCAGAGTGTGTAGAGTTGGCTTTGTAGAATGTAGGAAGTCCACAGGTGGGCTTATTTCCTCCTTGAGTGTTTTATTGTAAAGATCCCTGTGCTCTCCTGGATGATGCTTTATCCACAATTTAACTGTTCTCTGCCTCCTTATAGAGGTGCACATTCTTCTTTTTTTTCTTTTATGTTCTCTTTAATATCCTGGAACAAACTGTTTTAGAATCAGGGAATGGAATTTGCCTCCAAGCAGAACATGTTCAGTGGAGCAAAGCTGGTTCTTTCAAATACATGTGCTATGAGTTATCTTCACCTTACTTGTAATAAACTAAAAAAACCTGTCAGACACAATACTGCTCTTAGCCTCATAAAATCCTTGTCACAGAGGGTCTGGTATACATTCTGATTTAGACACTAAAATGGATTTTGGAGCATTATGCCTTTTGTGACTCATTAACCTGTTAGACAAATCCCAGGTGTAATAGACCACCTTTTAAAAAGCTAATCTCTTTCCTTTTCAGGTACAACGAAGATCTAAAAATCATTACTTTTAAGTTTGTAAATTTTTGGAAAAGATAATGGTCTTTATTGATGTTAAGGATTCTGTGAAGTACATAAAACTGTGATGTGGTATTAATGCATAATGATGTGAGCATAGCCGTTTGTCTACAAAATAGGCAGATCCTGGAATAACACTTGTATCACCTTGGAATGGGCTAAAATCTAATAATCAAAACAGAAGATGAAAAATAAGCATATAGAGAGGCAACACATTATCCACCACTATTTGTTTTAATTAGAGCTCACTATTCAAAGTGGGACATTTGAGCTGTGGTGTCATAACTCTACATGATCATCATCATCATAATAAATGCATATTAAATTAAACAGCAAGAGGGCTTATTTAACTCTCTCCTTATAAGAGGGAGAGATTTCAGATCTTCATATAACTTTCAGTGACATCTGGATAAGATTTTTAGAATTTTAGTCAAAAGTGGTCAGTCTCCCTGCTAAAGAATGGTTTTGCAGGCAGGTTTTTTCCAAGCTGTGTTACCAGATAAAGTCTGGATAAATGAAGTTACATATAAGCTCAATTTATGTTGGCTGATGCAAAAAAAAAAAAAAAGTAATTGCAGCTTTTCTAGTATGGCTGGGGTTTGGGTTGTTTTTTTCCCAAGCCAGAAAATTAGACATTTTCAAAACTGAGCATTTGAGGATGAAGAGCTTTCTTATAAATTGGCACTGCACATGTAATATATATTTTAGGTTTTCTGCCCTCCTGCTGATGAACAACAAAGAGAATGTAGTTGAGCAGTTATATTTCTTTTAGCTTTAAAACATACATGTCCTTCAAAAGTATTTCCATATCTTTCATTCTATCTGTTAGGGTTGCTTTCAACCTTTGCTTTTGGGTGCGTGTTTTTTCTCCCCTTTTCTTCTTTTTTTCTTCCAACAAGGGCAGTAAATTTGTCAGTGGTGGTTAATACAGCAATGTTACTGCTGCTTTTGGAGAGTTCAGGTGAGACCAACAGTCTTGCAGCATGCTTCAGTAGTCAAATTTTCCTCTTTTTGACATCTTAGTAGCAGAAGAAATCAGCAGGTGATTCTTTCACATCAGAAATGGAGGGAAAAAAGTGGGAATGGTTGTCTCAATTTTGACATTTGAAATAGAAGCAGATGTTAAGGTGGAAGGTCTTCTCTTCCACCTTTCTCCCTTCTCCCACCTGAATACTAGGGGGTCTTCAGCCCCCCACCCAAAGCACATGGTGTTTTACATGGGTTGTTGGATCAGGGCTAGTGCATGAACACAGCTTGCTGAGAGATTCCTGGAAGTGAAGAGGATGTGAGAGGATGTGAGCAATCCTACAGGAGTGGGAGGGAGGTCAGAGGGGATTCATCTACAGATACATACATGTACAGAACTTGTTGTAGATAGGGGTTTATACAGGGGCATCTGTTTCATTAGCTATTACAATTACCAGTACCAACTCAATATTGCATGGCTATGGGTGGTTTTGAAATCACCCAAGAACTGTTAAAATTGCTATATGTCATTTCTAAGATGCTTAAATGTACTACAAAACATAATTTCCTAGGTGATGGTTGTTGGAGGTTAGCAATACTAACTGCCAGCATTGACGCAGAGATAGAAACTTAAGTCAAAGTGTGCTTTCCTAACTGAGCTGCATGCTGTTATTGGGAGAAGTTTTCAGCCTGGAAGTGCTCATTCCCCACTTTGAGGGAGAGCTGCCTCATCCTGTTGGAGCAGGTCCAGAGAAGGGCCACAAAGATGATTGAAAGCATCTCTCCTGTGAGGAAAAGCTGAGGGAATTGGGATTGTTCAGAATAAGTTTTCTACAATGAGGGTGGTGATAGACTGGGACATAATGCCTAGAGAGGTGGTAAGTGCGATATCCTTGGAAACTCTCAAGGTCAGGTCAAATGAGGCTCTGAACAACCTGATCTACTTAAAGATGTTCCTGCTAATTGGAGGGGCCTTGGGGTAGAAGGCTTTTGAAGGCCCCTTCCAACCCAAAATATTCTATGATTTTGTGATCCACCAGCTAAGAGCACTGGAATAGCAGAGCATCACCTGGTCACCCTTCACTTTGGTGGAGGCAACAGGGCTGAGCAAAAAATCATTCTGCTTCTTCACACTTCCAGATAATAGCCCTGACTTTATTGTTTTCTCCCTGGGGGAAACAAACCTATGAGGCACCTAAAAGTAAGGGAAGCTTAGTTCTGCCTTGCTGCAGTTTCATACACACAGAATGGGAAATGAGAAGGCAAAAGGCTGTGGGGGCTCTGTCTGTCCTCCTCTTCCTTCCTTTCTTTGCTCTTTAGAGCCCAGTCTTTGTACAAGAAGATGAAGTGGGGAACAGAAAACAGTTAATGAAATAGTTGTGAGGTATCTTTCTGTAAACTCTGGGTATTCTCAGGAGCCTCTTGCTAAAGAAATATGTATGAAATGAGTTAATCATAATCACAGGACCATGTAGGCCAAGTTCTAAAAAGTGTCCAGTAGCTAATGACCCTTTTGTCAAATATGTCATGTTGTTTACTTCTGTAATACTTAGGTTGTGCAGGCTACCTGCTTCTGGACTTCTTAGGATGCTTTACCATTGATGTAACTCCTTCTATTTCTTTCTTTTGAATACAGCCTATTTGCCACTGATTGGAAGTAATGGGGAGATATACTTACTTTTCCACTGATACATATTTCCTGCATCATTATTCTATTTACTAGGAACGCTTCTTTTTCTTTTTTAATGATCTGACTCATTGTTTATTTTCCACGCAACTTTGCTTAGGAAAAAAACTTTTTAGGTCTTCCTTACTTGGAAATAAATGTTGTGGTTTAGGAAGAAATATATGCTTTAGCATTTCTTAGATCCAATACTTCTTGTAACTTCCCACACAGAGTTTAACCTGCTCATCAAAATAGTGAATTACCAGAGTTCCCTCAGCTTTTTCCAGCGAGGTGAGGCGAGAAAGAATGTCCTCTGGCATGAAAAAAGACAACTCATAGACAACTCATGTCTATGAAAGCAGATCTCAGGTTAACAGAGGTTTCCATTTATTGTCATACTTAAGCAATCACAGAGACAAAGAAAATCAGTGCTGTAACATAAACAGCTGTCCTAGGGTGACTATGGTGCCTGTATCCCCGATCGTCTGTCCTGTGTGTGCTGTGTGTTCTGTACCTTTAAGACTGGTTCTGAGAGTGAGCAGGGAAAGAAGAAGTGCGCAGTTTGTTTGGAAAAAACAGTGTTCACTCCACTGCATCCTCTGCATCTGCTCTTCATCCTTGGGTGTTCGTCAGATGCATGGACAGGGGTGAGAGAGACTTTTTTCCTTTTAATTAGTCTAGCTAGCTGAGGCAAAAAAAGCTTCGTGGACTGTTGGGTTTTTTTCCCCTTTTTCCTCGGGACAGTTTAAATCTGCTCTGGACTGAAAAACCCAGAGGAGCACCAGGAGCTGCACCTGTGGCCCAACGGGCCTGGACCTCGGCATTTTCCAGCGCCGAAGGAACTGGGACTGATAAGAGACTGAGAGAGCTGAGCCAACTCATGGCAAAGACTTCTCTCAGTTTTGCCATCTCTCTCTCTTCGGACCAGTGAGAGGTTTTATTTTTTCATATTATTCATTCCTTGTGCTTGTGGGCAGTTTGTTTGTTAAATAAATAGTTTTTTCCACTTTTCTCCGAGGAAGTTCTTTTCCTGGACTGACTGGGGAGAGGGGCCATTTCAGTTTTGTCTCCAGAGGAATCCCATTCAGAGGTTTCCTCCCAAATTTGCCCTAAACCAAGACAACAGCTTATCTGAGCCCACAAATATTGGTGTGCCCCTCTAGAATAACCTGTCCTGCTGACACTATAACACAGCACTGGTTCTCCAAATACCTCTCTACATACACCACACATCATGGCCCTCCAACACTTTAAGTCAGAGAGCTGATCCTGTCATTTGTGGCTCTATAACTGCTGTCAGGCATCCAAGCCGTATTAATGGCCAGCCAACCTGTGCTTACAGGCAGTAGGATTTGTCCTTTATGGGCTTAACCTGCATTAAAAGGGTAAAGGTGAATCAAATTGATGTACATTTACCATGTCCTGTAGCTGAAAATACAGGCACTCATGGCAAGCCAGATTCATGAACCATGGATAAGAGACCACATGCTGAAATTTAGCCTAAGAAAGTGTCCCAAGGATGCAAACTGGGACCTGTTTTCTTGATTTCCTTCCACAGTGAATTCCGGTTTCTGCTGCTGCAGTCACTTCAAAATATATGGAATCACTAAAGTCCTGTTTAAAAAAAAAATCAGTGGACTCGTGGACTTCTCCCATGTAAAGATTGGCATATTGCATCCTTCTACTCCCCTAGTTGAATGGTCATATAAGTAATGTTTTTACTGTTCATTGAAGTAGCTAGTATACTAAAATAATAATTTTGCCATTCTCCCAAAGTCACTAGCCATGACTCCCCTTCTTTATGTACTGTATCACTGATAATGGCCATTCAACTGTATTCTCCCCTTCTCTGTGTTCTGAGTGAAAGGAAATCACAGCTCTGCAGTGGGTGTATGTCATAATGGACCAGACTCTCCTTTCCACTGCCATTTAATTCTCATGCCTTTCTAATGCTCTTTTAAAATAGTTGTTGCATATGGTCCACCTACAATTTCAATTTTTACCCTGTTACAACAAAAACCTTTTAAACTGTTTGCTACATCCTTTTGCTCTAACATTAATTGTAAAAGTAATCACATTTGGCTTGCATTTAAGATTAAGTGACCAGCTGCAAAATTTTCTTTTTAGTCTTTCATGAGTTTTAAGATAGGCCTGACTTACTCAGTGCCTGAGATTAATCTGTGCTGAAGGTCAAGAAAATATGATTGTATGTAGTTGCTATGATAAAGATCTTACTAATGAAAAGGAACTGGGGAAGGCAAGGGAAGAGAGGTCATACCAACTCAGAGCTCATCTGTCTGAATGAACGCATTTTTCAGGTTTGGATTTGCTCAGACACTTAAATTATCTTAGTTCTTTGTATTCTAATAAATTTTAATATCATGAGACAAGTGAACCTCTATTTTGCAATATCCTTCTTTAAATTTATGTTGATGAGGGGGAATTATCTCAGTAAACTCAGTACAGCTGCTGCTCAGTTTGCCCAGAGACATCTTTCTCAGCCTTTTTTTTTCTAAAACATACTTGCTGGTGAGTCTTATTCACAAATTTGAGGAAAACAGTTTACCAGAAGGCCATTAAATATTCAATGTCTTTAATATGAAAGATAAACTTTAAAAGCACTGGTTTGGAAAGGGACCAGCCTGAAAGAGATACATTCATGCAAAAGCTGATCCAGGTGTAAATGTCCTCTACAGGATGTGACCCAAAGAATGCAGGCAACAGTCTGCAACTACTGTGAGAAGTGTTTCTCTCAGCCAGGAGGTATCAAATCATACAGAGTGGATATTTTTTCCTTAAAAGTGGACTGTGGCAACTGACACTCTCATAATTTTTTTCCTGAGAATGCTAAGGGAGTTTCTTAGATAAATTTAGGGATACTGAGCTTCTTAGGCACTGTAAGTCATATTTAGTCAGGTTAAGATGGTATTTTGCCTTTGTGTTACTTGGTGGGTAAAAGCTCTTAGTTCCTTTCAAGAAGGGTTGCTGTCCTCCAGCTCCTAAACCAGGATAAGAGGTATGATGGCATGTCACTGATGACATTACTTTCCTCTTTAAATCGAGAATAAATGAGATTGATTTCATTCACTTTTTTTTGTTTAAGTCCTTGCAAGTAAGGGCAGAGATCTTACGAGAGCACAGCACTAAGTATATGAAAGAGTGGGGGATATAAACATGAAATTGAGATTTTGTGCTCTGTGGGTGCAAATAAGTATTTGATAAAAGAATTAAACAAACAAACAAACAAACAAAACAAACCCAAAAAACACCAAACAAACAAAAACCCCCAAACCAAAAACCCCTAATTTTGAAAGTGAGTTGAAGTCATGTTTAGATGGAAATTTGATTCCAAGACCTAATTTGGTTTTTAACTTCCATTTCTTTTTGCAAACCCATTATCAGTTCNCTTTAACTTCACCCAAGCCCTAACTTAGAAATTTACATCCTGCAGCAGAGAAACTTCCTGTAGGCACAGGAAGATGAGAAAAGAGGAGAGCTGAGGCATAGAAATCTCATTAATTGTTCTTGTGGAAAAGTGTGTTCTATGTCTTTTCACAGTAAGTCCCAGAGCTTTTAAGCAATAAAATACATCTATGTAATGACCTACTTTCCAGAGATACAAACGGGGGGGTGGGAGTGGGGGAATGTCCTTTTCTTTGCTTCAGCAGGAGATTGCAGGAATCAGCCCTTATACTAAATTTACTGAATTTACTGAAAACAGAATCTGTAAGTTACTCCAACTAAAAGCCACAATACAGTGCCCTCCACTGAGGTGCTTGACCTCTTTGGTAAAGCTGTGGGAAGTTTTCACATTTACTTTTTATTGTAGCAGCTACACTGCTCTTTTTGCACCAGTAAACAGGCTCAGCAGAAGAAACACAAAACAAGTCGCCAGAGCTCCCATCTCCTATTTTCCTTTTCTGTGTCTATCTTATATTTTTTTCCCTTTTTGGACTGAAGACAGTTTACTGACTCATGGTTTATCACCAGAGTTAACTTTCTTCTAAATTAACAAATAACAAGGGTGTATTTGTTGTAGAAAAATGAAGAATGCAACCGTCCTGAATTTATTAAGAAAGCTCTTAAATCCAATCTTTAAACTCCTGTGGGTGGCTGGTGCTTCACCCCCACATACCTTCTGCTCACTGAACATCTGTATAAGACATCTGGACATTTGTCAGTTTTGAAATATCTTTGCCTGCGCATGAAACACAGGCTCAGATGCATCCTGGTATGTATCAAGTTCTCCAGTACTATCAGTAACAGAGAAACCTCACATAATATCTAATTATAGAAGGCTTAAATTTATTTTATTTTTTGCATGTCTTTCAATTCCAACTAAATTTACATAATTTTTGAAAATATTCTGTATTACTAAGTCACCCTCAACTAGTACCAAAAAATAATGTTGAGTAGAGAGTGTTTTGCATTACTCTTCCAGCACTATAAAGTATGGCAGAAGTTGTGCAGTCTGCATGAACAGAGTATCTTAATGTTCAACACCACACCTTTAATANTCAAAACATGATCAACATAAATGTGAATTTTGGTGTAAGCAGTTTAGATTTTTTTCTTTAACTTACAAAACGTAGTGGGAGCTGTGAAGTTAAGACAAAAACTGCTAGAAATGTAGTGGGAGCTGTGAAGTTAAGACAAAAACTACTAGACTGTAGTTTTTACAGTAAAGGAAGTGTGCAGTGCTTTCTACATTGGCAAAGAACTTAGGAAGCAAGTTTTCAAATAAATCTATGATAAATTCTCCTGAACTTTAATCTAGAAGCATGTCAAAGGTTGTTGATTTATTAATTTAATATGTCTAAAATAGATTTAAAAATTATTATTTCTGGAAGATACATATGAAACTTCTGTTACGCATATTCTTTTAACAGCTTAACATTTATGGATACTGAGTTGGTTGCAACAACACAACTGGTATGCAGAAAAACAATGCATTTGAATGACTTTTTTTTGCTTAAGTATATATAAAAAATGTGTTCATAATAAATAGCTTAGGGATTTTTGTGTTTGGTGGTTTTTTTTACCTTTTGAGGGCTTCAGCAATTTCTCAGATCAAAATACTATTTTTTTATATGCAGACTGATGGGGATCAGAAGAGGTCCAACTAAATTATTTGCTTTGCACACTAACATTACTTCCCAAAACTGCTCATCTACAGAGTCATAGATAGATGTTATTCATAACAAGAGCAAGTGGCTAATTAAAAAAATGCTGTAGAAGGTGTTAGGGAGTTATGCAAATCAGTGTCATTTTTTTTTGCCTGATGTCAAATAAAAGCATAACTGTATTTGTAAATTTTTATTTGTATTTAGCAGACTCATTCAGTAAACTTAAAAGCAGTTTTATCACCTCTGATTAATGGATTTTCAAAAATAACTTCTGCTATATGGATTCCAATGTCAGTGCAAGCTGGCATGGCTCAATCATGGCTTAGTCATGAGCTCTCCTCTGTATTTTGGCAGGAGATTGCAGGAATCAAACCCAATATTTTCCGCCAGTCTCCATAATTGCCATGGAGTGGTGTACTGCCCATGCTCTGGACGTGTAGGGCAATTACACTACCAGCAATGCAGAGTTAACCATCAGTTCTTCTGATTTTCACTTGTATCTGTTGAGAAGTATGTACACTATCATTTTGATCATGAATAATTTCAGAAACACCAAATATCTCTTAAAGAACAAATATCCATTTTCCTTCCCTTTTTTACAGGATGGGAATTCTGGGGCATGCAAGACTCCTTGAAGTCTGAAAAACATTGCTTTCCTCACTCCTCTGCACCATGTATTTATGACAGCTCCTCCCTGGCATACCATTCTTCTCCTTGCCTCATGTAAAATTCTTTTGGCTTGTCTTCTTTTTTCATGTGGTTTATCTTCCTCTCTTTCATCTCCTCATGGCCCCAAGCCCACTATTTTCTTAATAAACTAAGCAAAAATAGTACTGTCTCCCTGAATTTTGTCACACACCCCCCACCACTTCCCTTCCTTTTTATTTCAGTAGATGTAATACAAGATTAGACCTGAAAGAAGTCAGCCTCGGTGCAATCCCTTTAAATGATCAGTACATGTTTATAACATCTGAATTTTTAAAATAACTTTTCCTAAGATGCTGCTGGCACTGGGATTTTGGGTTTTTTTAAATAACCTAACAAATAAATTTTGTATTCTGGTTTTTGTATTCTGGCACTCTCTGGAAGAAAACTCTCACACTGTACATTTATAGCTCCATACCTGCAAAACAATGAATTGCTCCTTCTGTTCCAGCTCTACCAGAAACTCGTGTTTCACCTTCCTTTTATCTACACTGAAGCAGCTGCTTACACTCATATGGACTGTTCATTTTAAACACTAAAATTCCTTGGCTGAGCAAGGTAAGTTTTAGCAAAAGTAAAGATGACCATATTTGTAGACTTTGAAGTGGAGGACTGTGGCACAGATTCTGTCTCCTCTATCTTTTTTCCTTCACTCGAGGTCACCAAGTGGCTACAGGGAATTTCAGACTCCAAGCTCTGTTTTCTGACTTTCAAACAATCTCCAGTATCTATGCATACATATTGCAGGCAAAGTAGTACAAGATAACACAGCATGAAATATCTTGGACACAAAATGTAATACTTGTTTATCAAATCTTTAGGCAAGTTGGTTTTATGTATTCACACTTTCTCTCTCATGGTCTTCATGCACTCACTCTTTTACACACACACAACACGTACTTGCAAGTACCAAGACGTATGTAGTCCAAGGGGACATGCAGGTGTTTCCATTCATACCTGCTGCGTTCATACACCAACTTTAATATTTCTGATAAAAATCTAGAGCGTCAAACGGCAAAATATTTTGGGAAAAAAAAAGTCTGGAAACTGCTTTTTTTTCTTTTTGCTATACAGTCTATGTCATAGGCAGAGGTAAAAAAAAAGTGATTCACCTGTATTTTAATGTAACACATGTCTCTGCTCTAAGATCACAGTGACTGTCACTTCAGTAGAAAAGAAGGCTAGGTGGTAGCAAACATTCTCCTCTTAATATAACTCATCAGTCTTTTTGAGTACATGATCATGTTAAAAGACACAGAAGTCCCAAATATGGGAGAGAATTAAGCTGCCAAAAACACACGAGTGCCATGCTAATTATTTCCAGAATTCACAAGTTATAATTGGAGTTAAAAAGATATCTGTCACTAATTATGGAAGATACCTTGTATAGGCTAATAAAATAAAGTCCAAGAAATCAATTTTTTTTTAACCCAGTCATGAAAAAATGCAGTCTTTATGCTTAAGACTAAAAAAAGCTTTTTACTTTTTACTGCAGTGAAAAACAACTTTTTCTTGCAGGGTAACATTTACTAGTTTAAGGCTTATAGATAGATCATTAACTAGAAACAGCCCCAATAGGTTCTTTCTTGGCTTTGAAGGGTGCATAAAATACTTTCTTCTACTCATTATTTAAATCCTCCCAAAGTGCTATAATCAAAGGAATGAATACAACAGAGAAATGTTAGAGGGTTTATTTTGCAAAAGTTTGCAAAGGTTCAAGTACTAATCTACTTAAACGCGCATATAGCTCCAGAGGTAAACCTAGTCATGCACAGCAAGTAATTCTTGTATTCAGGGTTTGTATCTAATAACGCTTTTACTGAATGCAATGTATAGGACCAGCTTTCTTACCTATATAGAAAGCAAACCATTAATGTATCAGTACTTGCATATTCAGCAGTGCTTCCTGAAGCTTCAATAAAAATCACTCCTAGTTCTACTGACTTTGAAGTTCAGTATAAGTCCAGTGCTTTTTGGGGCTAAGACCTTAATTTTATTTGAAAGAAAATGTTATGATGATTAACTCAATAAAAGTCAAAATCTTTATGTATGTGAATAATAACTGAACTATTAAACTCCCATCTGCCAGGTGTCAGAAGTAAGAACTACATTAAAAGATTGTGAAATTCCTCTTATATAGATTTAATAGCTAATGGTGGCTGGATCATTTCAATATTGATCTTCTTCAGGGCTGATCTTCTGCAAAGACTGATGCTTGGTAGCCAGATGAGTCAGTTCTGAGGTCACTGCCATTCCAGCTTGGCTGTAAGACTGGCAGAATGTCTTTCTAGAATGAAGGCAAACCTATCAGTGATGGATAAATATTATGGTGTGGTTATCTACAAAGGGGAATTAATAACTTTTCTGGGTAAGATAAACCAGTTCTATCTATCAGAAAAACATCTACCTCACTCAAGCTTGGGAACTTGCAGTACAGGAAGGTTTTCTGTGGAAAAGGGCCTTAAGGTGGCCCTTGCTGGGAATTGTCTTTCAGACATAAAGAAAAGTGAGGAAAAAAAATCGTTTAGGATTACCTTCAAGATTTCCAGAACTTTTGAATTGAATGTCTCTACTCCTTCCTTAAAAAAATTGGAAGAGCATTGCAGAGGCCACAGAACTTCTGTATACTGTACAGGAAAATCTGAAAAATTAATCAAAATATACTGTCCCTCTCTCTTTTCCTGGAAACTTTACTTCCTTACTTGCTTAACTTTACTTAATTACTTATTGCTACTTCCTTTCTAATTTTTTTGAATTGTGTAGTGTTCTGCTATGCAAGTATTTGTATGACAGATTTGTGCAGAGGGGACAGAACAGTGAACCAGTTATGATTTGGGGCTTTAATAGTCTAAGAGAGAAATGGAAATGCAAAATCAGAGAAAGGACCGAGTGTTGAATAGACTCACCTGGCACCCTTTCTGTTCCCCTTGGTATTTAGTGTTTAATCCCTGACAGCCAACTATATAGTCATCAGAAATCTCTTACTGACAATTTGAATCACAATTAATACAGCAATCCAAAACTATCACAGGGTGGAGTCCAGCATTACCACTTGTTTAAGACTAGTGTGTCCTGAAGCTTTGCATATATTTACAAAAATATAATTACCAAAGTGGGGTACAGAAGCAATAGAGATAAATTTGCACAGGTACATCTGAGTTTGATATAATTTTTTTTTAATTGAGAGAAATTAATTAAAAGATAGACTATAGGAGAGGCATGAAAACTACTCCTCACAGTTGCAGATTTTTTTTTCCATGTTGGTCATATGGCAAAATAATATACCTGTGGTTTTCAGGCAACAATATGGGTGAATAATTTATATGCTGAGGAAACCCACTCAATTTTCAAATACTGACCTGGGTTTTTAAAGCCAAGTAATTGTACTGAGATTAATCTCACTACACCATTGTGCCTTAATTGGTGACTGAAGGATTAAGTACTGTGGACTTCTATTCACACAAAATTGTTTAAGGCTGGGATCATGGTTCACCTGGCTGGTGAAAGCATGACTTATTATAATGGCTGTATAAAGATAAACTGCAGTTCTTAAAGAGATTCCTTTCTAAAACTGTAACTCTCTTTATTCTCTTGTAGTTTTGGCGAAGAAAAACTACTGATGTTTGTATCTAATAACATGGCCCAATCTGTGATGCAGACCGGCGTGATCTTTAAGGTGTCTTCCAACTCAAATCATTCTGTGATTTGATGAGTTGCTATATTGACTTCTTTACTTGTCTCCACTAATTGATATTTGCATGTTTTAAACAAAAACACAAATACTGTGAAAAAGCCAGGTTGTATCTTGATATTTTGTCTTAGGCATGAGGCCTCTCCTGAAGGCAGAATGAGCATCTGTAATGGCACAACAAAATTGTTCACTTGGGTCACAAGCAAGTTTCATGGTCTAAGCATAAATATGTTGTGTCATCAAATGTTGTACTACCAAGTGCCAAATGTGTCTTGAAATTAATATTCAATTGAATGTTTATGCAAAAAATAGGCTAAAATCCAAGCTGAGCAATTCTTTGTTTTGTTCTGAATTTGTTGCTTGTTTTTTTGCATAATGAACGACAGCCCAAAAAAAAAAGAAAAAAAAACTGTGGAATATTCGTTCTTGGTGTCTGCTCACTTTCCAAGGTATTGCAAATGCTTCTGACAATGTTGTAGTGGAGACTGTGAACTTTTGATGTGAACAGATGGGAGAAAGAAAAACTGAGTGTAATTAAAACTTAAATGTTGAAAGTTTGATCTTGCAACCTGTGCTCAAAATGACTACCCTGAGTAGAGAGAGTTCAGCTTGAATAAACACCACACTAAAGGCTTCTAAGAAACCATAAAAATTTTCCCATTGTTTGTCCTTCCATGCTTCAATGAGGTGACCAGGCATGGTTTAGAAAAACAAGTTATTAATCACCAATGTTCTATACTGCCTCTTCCAGTGGTGACCCAGAAAACAATCTATCTGTTCCCAGTGTCAAGGGTGCCTAAACACAGAAAGGCAAGAATGATCAAGTGGCTAATACATTAGACACAATTTAAAAAAAAGACATTAATAATACCTGATTCAGTTTTAAAGTTACTGTGACACACCAGAGGTCACTTTAACTTTATTTTCCAGACATAAATTGGCAAGAGTGCTTTTCTATTTAGCCCATTATCCTACGACGATGACTCAGATAAACATAAAAATATAAAGTTTATTTTCTAGTGATCCAGTAGAAAAAGGCTCTACCTCCACGACTTTCACATTGAAGGGAAGAAAATAAACTCAAAAAACCAACTATTTTCATCCAGTGTTTAGTCTGTTTTGTAACAAGAAGCCAATTCTTATTTAGTTTATAACTTTTTCTGTGAATTATACAAACAATATTTAATTTAAAGGGTTTCACCTATAACCTTCAAAATCCAGAGCCTGCTGCTGATTTATGTTTTAAAAAACAAATATTTCTGTGGCAATCTCCAATAATTTCAATGGAAATAGATTAATGACATAAAATCTGGAATTTTGAGATATTTACATGGCACATTCAGACTACAAATTCTAGGTGAATTTCAAGGCTGAATTTACTGTCTCGCAGAAAAGCGTATGATCACCTTCATTCATTGTGCAAGCAAGCTATGACTGGTTACTCCTTTCAAAATCAAAGTTGTATTTTGTTAGAGTCTTGCAACTCTCAGAACATGATTTGGCTGAACTAAATAAGAGTTTTATCACTATCCACTTAAAATATTAGTATAGGACTTATCTATCTCTCCACAAAATTGCAAGGTATGAAAAAAAAAAGAAAAACACCTGTGTTGGAAAACAGGAATAGTATGCAGCAACTCCAGTACAGAACTTCTGAACACAACTACTGCCAGATTTTGATTTCAGTGTATTTAAATTCCTTAATTAAAATTCTGTAAACTGGAGAATAAAAAAAATCTTCCACAGTGCAGGTTATAAAAAGCAGAGGTGTATGACCCACTCCTAGCAGTAGATACATGAAAGAAATTAGAATATTTTTCCCATTTTAAGGGAAGTGAATAATTTACATCAGCTCTTGGGTTTTTTTCCTGTACTAGTATGAAATTTTGAGAGGACTTTGTTTACTAAAAAGAAAACAAAGCTTGGCAGAGTACTTGGCCTTTGAAAAACTTGTATTTTTATATTATGATCCACTCTTTGAAAACTAATCTTTGTTTGAGGAGTTTTTCAATCCCAAAAAACCCAAAAGTCAGTTGTCTGTGCCCTACAACATCACAGCAATGGCAAACTTGCAAAGATGACAGTCCCACAGAAGACTCTCAGAAACTACTCTGGCAGCACCGTGCAGCTGTTACAGCAATGAGTACACCTAAAGCAGATATACATACAAATAAATTCTTCACTGACAGGAAGAGGACATCAAAAACTGCTCTCAGGGACACAGCAAGAAATAGCACATACTTACATGGCACTTATGATTGCTTTTCTATTTCTTATATACCACAATTATGAAAATGTTACCCCTTTGCGCCAGGAGATGCTAGGATCTCTGTATTCCTCCCAGGATTCCTGCCACTGAGTTCACCTTCTGTACACTCGTCTTTACATTTGTGTTTTGCCCCAATCTCCATGCAGGCCTCCTGGCATTTTTGCTTGACTTCCTTGCTCATCAGCATGGACTACTCTGGAGCCTGGGGGAGCCTGGAGCCTTTCCTTGAGTAACAACCAACTCTCTTGGACCACTTTTAACTTCAGATGCTTGTCCTATGGGACTCTTTCAAGTAGATTCATGAAGAATTGCTTGTGCCTGGATATGGTGTGCCTCCAGCAGATATTGGGATGGCTGAACCTCTGCCATGAGCACCAGGACTGAAAAATGTGAGGTTACTTCCAGCTCTTTGCAGAGAGTGTCATCCATATGACTGATGAGACTGGGAGCATAAAGTTGTCCAGTCTCCAGGACAGAACCTGCAGAGAGTCTGTATTGCTGCCTCTGACTGCTGAATGGGAAGTGTAGAGAAGATGGAGCCAGGTTGTCCATGAAATGGTGTGGTGAAGAAACAAGTGGAAACACACACAGGTGGGAACATGAGAAATTCCAGTTAGGTGTAATGGAAAGCTTTTTGACTGAGACCATGCCTAAGCAGTGAAACATTGTCCAGAGAAGCAATGAAATCTTCAGTTTTGGGTTTTTTCATGTCCTGACTGGAAAAAACCCTGGGCAATCTGATCTACACAAACCTACTTTAACAAGTGGCTTGGACCAGGTGACCATCAGTGGCCCCTTCCAGCATAAATCATTCTATACCTTTTGTCTTGTTAATGGAAAGTGAAAAGAAAGCTTTTCATCAGCCTTGAATGACTGCTCCCCAGCTTCTCAGTAGTTCAAACTGTTCCAAACACTTCAGTGGGTCTTGGACTCTACTCAGCTAGAAGATCTAAATCAGGCAAATGCCACCACCCTGTTACCACCTATTGACATGCCTTCATGTAGTTCTTGATAAATACTTGAACTTACTGTGAATGACTGTGAAGAATAAGTTTGTAGGTGGAATGAGAAGGGCTGAAATGGGATATCTGGAAACTGTACTCATAATATGCATTCATGTCCTTCTCTGCTGGGGTGGAAAATACTTTCTTGCCAGGCATGCAGTATACTGATAAAGACCATAACAGCAGCATCTAGAGGCATATGTGGAACAGCCTTTTGGTGTGTGTAGTATATACAATGTATAAATATGTGTATAGGCATTGGAAAACAATCTTGTGAAGTGGTCATTAAAAAAACACATTGCACTAAAAGTTGTCAGATCATGCAACAAGTTGAAACTTTTTTTTTACAAAAAGCTGCATGGCACTTAGATTGTCAGGTTCAGTCTAATCATGGACAGAAGTAAGAAGTTATCTGTTATCTGTGCTAAAAGTTTAATCCTAACATCAGAGGAAAACAATATATTCCTGTCTACTGATATGTGAATTGCTTTTCACAAAATTTGACTCTCTGATGTTATTTAGATGACCTGTGTTGTATATTAGACTTACTGAAGCTTAATTGCTTTTGGCTACGATTTTGTTCTATTTTAGTTTGAAGTTTGTATCTTATTTAAAATAGCCTCTTTTTTTTTACTGGGTTTGCTATATTTATTTTAAATATGAACTTTTTTTGCTTTTTTTATATCTTACATGGTACTGTGAGCTGAATAAGCAGTATAGTGCTGTCTTTGTAGCTAAAGAGATATACTTCATATTCCAGCTGGCAAAGTGTTAAACAAGACTAGTGACAAATCACTAACACAAATATGGTTTTATCCTGTCCTTTAATTCTTTTGATTTCTTGAGTCTCTTGTCCCCCATTCCCTCAAAAAGAATCCATAAGAGCATGTCTTCTGAGTTTTATGTAATTTGATATTTTAACTTGCTTATAGATTTTTGTGGGATTTGAAAATCACTAGATTCCTCTAAAGAATGTTTAAATGAAAACGTTGGATTTGGGAAATTTGATACTTACTAGTAAGAGAGAGAGGAGACATCAGAGAAATTAATCTATAGATTAATCTATGAATCTATTGATCTTTTTTATACCATTAAAATGATATAGCTAATTAACACAATCAGCAAAGCTGACCAAATGCTGATGTGCCTCAGAGAGAAATAAATGAAGATAAATGCACTCATGAGAATAATTCACCCAAATGAAGTAACTTGCTACTATGGCCACAGGTATTAGAAGAACAGACCCTCCCAATCATGCCTGTCTTCACTGAATGGAAGTTTGGAGTGTGATTAAGGTTTTGCAGAGCGTTAGACTACCTAAAGTCACAACAAAATCCTTAATCATTTGTTTCCAACATATATTTAATAAGGAGTTTAACATGTTCTTTGGAAATTCTGACCCAGCTTTCTTGTTTAATATTATGACATCAGATATGCAGTGAGGAAAAGATATGCTTTCATAAATCACATAAGATATAACTAGAATAATAGCACTCATTATAATGTCATAACTTCTTTTTTACAATAGAAAGTTAAGCTACTGAAGAAAGGAGCAGGGATATGTCTGACTTGGTCAGTAAAAGGTCTTTTAAGAAATCTTTGTAAGAAGGGTTAATTCATAAAAGCAAATCAATGCTTTAATATCTGCAAAACACTCACTGTGTTTTTAATCATGCCTGGAAAATAGAGATTAGCTGCCTTGTTATTTCAGCTGTGGGGACTTGAGCATCCTATCTCTTTGGGAAGAAAAATTAGCAGTGAGCTCGGAGGGCAGGGATGAGGCAGATTTCCTCTACGGCACTGCCGCAGTGTCCTGTGCTCAGCCCGCACAGACAATGAACCCCTGTGTTTGTTCTTAAGTGCCTGGTAGGGCATAATGAATCAGGACCCTGATCAACACTGCAGGAAACCCTTTCAGTATTAGCAAAGAGACTTAATTTCAGAGGTGCTCCTTCCTGACCTTAAAAAAGAAAAGCAGGCCCCCCAAAGGTGTGCCACAGTACAACAGGTACTATGCCATCTTTTCTTGACTTCGTGTTTTCAGACACCGAGGCGCAAACAGGAGAGAAAAACGCTTGGGTTAGAGTGGATGGTGTGCACTCGTATCTGTCGCTAGACATTAGGAGTGAACATATTTTATTATAGGGAAACTACTAATTTATTTCCCCAGAACTATTAACGTAGTGTACTTAGAAAAACCCTGCTGGCACGATTTTGGCATGATCTGGACGGGAGATGAACAAGTGTCACAACTTGTCGTGTCTGAGCACACCTACCTGTCCCTTCCTCTTTCTGCGCCTGCTTCCTAATTCGCGCTGCAGACTAAAACCTCCTTTTGCTGTTGGACACGCTGCCCGCCCGCCGGGAGCCCCCTCAGCCCTCGGGGCCGTCCCGCGGCGGCGATGCCCGGGCGGTGCCGCCCCTCCCGGGCCCGCCCCGGCCCGCCCCGCCCGCCTCTCCGCCGCGCCCGGCAGCGCCGATAAAGCTCCCGAGGCGGGCTCGGGGCGGCTGCGGGGCTCAGCCGTGCCGCGGGCATGGAGCAGCGGCGGCTGAGCCCCGGCAGAGCCGAGCGGGGCAGCGGCGCCGAGGCCGCGGCGAGCGGCGGCCGAGGGCGCCTGGCCGAGTCCTGGCGGCGGCTGAGCTCCCGGCGCGGCTCCAAGCGCACCGGACCCTCCTCGCCCGCGCTGGCGGTGAGTGACCGCGGCCGTGCTGCTCCGGGCGGGCACCCGCTCACTCCGGGGGCTGGGGTGATGAGAGGCAACCTGTTGCTCTTTGGGAAGAGGAGTCGCCGTTCCCGTGCGCTGAGCCTGACTTTGTAGTTGTTAACAGGTGCGGGTCCGCGGCTCGGCTCTCCCCGTGCGCTCCCCGCGGAGCCGCAGCCCGGCTCCCCGCGCTCGGCCCGGAGCGCAGCTGGCGTGGTGGGATGTAGCTGCCTGCGAGTCGTGCTCGCGTGGTGCAGCTGAGGGGAACAGTGGTAGTAGTCATAAGCGAAAGACTTTTTGCATGTAGGTGAAAAGCAGGTTCTTGGGAACCAGAGGTTTTTTTTCTTGGGTTCGTGTCCCCTTATTGGTGTGTCTGCCTTCAGCCAGGTCGATGGTGTGTGCCGGCAATCTCTGGGGTGGGTAGACAAGCGTGTTAATGGAGGTGCCCGCTATAGCACAGATTATAAGTTAGGAAAACGAACATCTTGGCCAGACATAATGGGAAAATGAGAGAACAAATTGAGCATACAAACAGAAGGAGTGACATTTATTAGACTCCTCGATGGTCTGTCTCCTTGGAGTCAGAATGCTATAGGTAAGTGCTGAACAACACACATCAACACAGATTTTGGAAGAACTGCTCACTGTCCAAGGACAATCTCAGTCCTCATGTGCTTAGAAACAGCATTGTGTGTTCCTGCCTAAAGCAGACTGTCTGAGGTCCGGACTGATACACCTTATTCAGTAGATCAAATGTATAATTTTGAAAATAAACACATATTTATAAATTTTTGACCTGGGGATAAAATGACCACAGGTTGAATGTCAATAGGGAAAAAAATTTAAGGGTAAAGAGACGTACAGTAGAAAGGATGTCATGGCAACAAGAAAGCATCATACAAAGTAACAATATTGTCTTGTGGAGCGGGAACAGGAGTAGCATTGCATTCATCTGTACCATGCTGTAGATTGAAATACTATAATTTGGGGGAGGGTGTTGGAGTGGGTTTTTTTAATAATACACTAACTTCTCTTTGCCATAGATGGCTTAAACCCAATAAGAATTATATGGCCAGAACTCATCAGAAAAATGCACAATGTATTTGAGGGTTGGTGTTGGTTGGTTTTTGTGGGGGGGGTTTGTTTTGGTTTTTTTTGGGGGGGGGGTACTTGTTGAGTTTTCTGTTGTTCTAAACAAAGTTGTTCTTGTGGCTTACAGCTGAGATGAATTCTTACTCCAGCCAGAACCCTGAATGAGATTCAGGTTGCAAGTGTTTCGCCAGAATGGAAAGGTTGTATTAATCTTTGCTTAATCTTTGCTTTTCCAGAATCTTTCTGGAAGGATGAGCAACTTTTTCCTATTTTCTTCTCTAAAGTAGTACTATATTGGTGTTTTTTATGTTACTGAATTTGCATTACATTAAACCCACTAAACTTCATAAAGTGCAGGACAGATGGGAATGCCAGATTCTGAATTTTTTAGATTGGTAATTTGTTAGGATTTTTGAACAATTTTTTTCAGGTTTTTTGAAAACATTGGTTTTTTGTCGAGAATGGGTAACTATTTGTTTGTTTTCTTCAATTTTTTAAATGAGGGAGTTGGATTCTAAAATCACATTTCAACACTAAGAATAATTTACTTGGAACTGTTTTCCAAAGCAATGCCAGAACATACTAATTCTTAAGACATTTCCCACTAGCACCTTTTTTTTTCCCTTCCCACTTGCACCCACACTATCTCTCTTGGGGGAGAAAGAAAATACAGTGCAAGATTTCAGTCCTTTTAATGTCACTGTTTTGGCCTCATCCCCTCAGCCTTGTCCCCTGGATTGTATTTTTCCTGTGGTAACTTCTGTTTGTCTGCCACACAGTTTACTTTTTAAAGTTTGTCATTTGTCTGAAGAGGATTTTTGGGGGTCAGTGCCTGAGCAGGAGTTTGGTACAAATGATGCTATGCACATGTACTTTTTGGTTAGGCTTGTTTGTTTCTTTGTTTTTCCCTGAAATCTATATTTTCTGTCTTTTCTTTATACTCTTGTAAAAATTGTTGATCCTTATGTTTCACACCTATTTATTACTTGTTACATTTTTACAGAATAATCCTAAGAATTGACTGCTGTTTTATTACTTTGCTAGTTCCTGAAGAATAGTTGGTAATCTTACTTCTTTACCAAAATGGTCAGGAAGGAGGGCCGGGGGGGGAGGTTGGAATGGAGGGGTGTTACATTTTATTTAACTCATTTTGATATTTGTGTTTGAGTGATAGAGAAATTGCTACATTGGCAGGAGCTGAAGAAGTGAAGGATATTTGAGATAGAAAAGGTTTGCAAGAGCCAACACTGCCTGGAACACACGCGTGGCTGACTCCAAACAATCTCTTACTGTGATCGTTGTTTAGAATAACCCTGGTTTCATTTTGAGTAAAGGCATTACATATTGAAGGACTGAAGTATGGCTATAGCTTTAGAAATTAAGACTGTAGCTTTAGAAATTAAGACTTTTCTGCTTTTTTCCTGTCTCCATCATCTGCTGGTGTAACTCTGGAAAGGGAAGAGAGAGTGAAACTCCCCTATTCAAACTGATAAAAATTTTGCCATGCAAACCAGCAGATCCTATTTTGGATCATGCTGAATTTCTGTCCATAAAGGGAATTGTTTGGACATTTTCTGCCAAGATCTTGGGAGTCATTTGTACTTACAGCCTCTGAATTGTGTGAGTTTTCCAACCCATTTTAAGCAGATGCTGTACAGTCTTCTACTTCAATAAAAATTGAGATAACTGGCTGCTCTGCCAGCAGCTGGGATCAGTTTCTGATCACAACAGATTTTTTTTTTCTGTTTTGTTCAAAGATTAAATTGCTTTTGAGGTGAAATTTCCCCCAGGATATTTACAGTAGCTCAGATACAAAATGACAAGTGAGAAACATATAAACACTTGAAATGAAACTTTACTTTGCTGTGGTGCTGATGAAATTATAGCTGTGAACCAGGTCATTGGTCCTGTCTTAGATGCTGAAAATCAGATGGGCCAAGTACAAATGACTGGTGAAAAGTAATCAGCTCCCTTTATGGCAGAACAGAACTATGTGTATGTGGGTGAGGAACATTATATGTACAGGTGTAATGTACTGAGTGAAGAGCAAGTTTCAAATTTGTTATGGAGCAGATTGAACAAAATTTAGCTCAACTTCTGAGTTTCGTATTTGTGGATTTAAGAAATCAGGTGCCTTATTTCCTTTCTCATTTATTGCAGCAAAAGCACCTTTGCCATGAGGTTGGCCAGTCTGGTGAGGAGACTGTTAAACTAGCAGTGACTTGGGAGGCACATTACAGCCCTGAATTGTATGATAAAATGGTGGAGCAAGGATGTAGAGCAAAAGTACAGGATGTGGGGGGAACAAGGCAGAGCTTGGGCGTGTTAAAATAAGGTGTAGGCTGTGTACCTGTCTGCACAGTGATTGGGATTTAAGCAGTAGGGGCAAGAGCTCAGCCTGTGGCCTGCAGCATTGCTGGGATGGCTGTGATGTGGCAGTGCTGTGACATGGAGACGAGCCCTTCAGGAGAGCCAGGCAGGGAAGAGGAGGAATAGGGCTGCCTTCACATGAAGGAGCAGCTCAGATATGTAGGGCTCAGGTCTGCATAGAGCTTGTTGGTCAGGGTCAGAGGAGGTTTGTTGAGTGTTCTGGGATGTGTTACAGATCGCTGAGCAGGGTAAAGAAGCAGATGGAACTTTCTCTGAACAAACTGAGGGTGGCTCTGAGCCACAGACCTCCATCATCTTTGGGAAACATAATACATCAGAACACCAGCCATCCAGGAGATGGCTGGAGGTTAAGGAAAACATTCTGTTACTGAATGGTGTTTGAGCAGCACACTGTGACCCTGTCCATACAAGGCTGACTTGTTTGCTCATTTTAGCTATTGTATGATTTTTTTCCATGCAATAGCTCAAATATATTTGTGTTTTCTGCTGGCAAGCAGAAACAATGTTCTTTTAAGAATTTATTGCTGCAGTTTCAGATGAAGACAAGGTGGTGCAGGTGCTATAATTGCTGGTGATGAGGAGGAGCTCTCTGCAGGCCCCTGTCCTAAAATGAGTTCGTCCTGCAACCAGGGAATTTGTTCGGCACAGTGCAGCTTGAAGGCCAAGTCCTATGTGCAGTCCAGCACAGCACAGGCCAGGGTGTACTCAGATTACCTGGTGTGTAGATCATTGCCTCCTTGATATGCAATGCAATGGTCTTCCTATCAGGATCCCTATAGGTGAAGGTGTTGCAGTGAAGCAGACACAGGTAAGGTGGGTCCTCACCACCCCCATCTGCCAGGCCTCTGCACTCAATGACTTGGCTGAAGGAGGAGAGAAGCTGGCCATCAGTCTGAGGTAAAACCAAGGAAGGAGATCGCCTGGAACCCACATCTGGGCATATGAAGGAGCTGACAGTGATAGGAAACAGTCAGCAAGGATTTTCCAAGGGTCAGTCATGCTAGATCCAGCCCTCATGCCTTCTGCAACGTAATTGGGATGAGAGGAGAGCAGTGGACACCAACTACCTTTGCTCTAGCCAGACTTTTGTAGCTGGGCTGTGACTTTATAGCCTGGGAGTGATGATGTGCTGGTGAGGGAGGAGCAGTGGAGAAGCCAGGGCCTGGGGAAAATGAGCTTTTTCCAGCCTTGGGGGTTTCACATTCCAACTGGTGAAGCCCTGAGCAGCCTGATCTGTCCCTCTCAGCAGCAGCTGGGACAAGAAACCTCCTCAAGTCCCTGCCAGTCCAAGTTACCTTGGGATTGTGTAAATCCACATTAGAAAGTCCTTTGAGAATTAATTTTCAAGATGAACACTAGCACAGGTAGTAACTGTTACCTACACTTTTTCTGCTTGAAAATCTTAGAAGTGTGCATACATTGGTTATCAGAGGTGAAAACACACTTCATATGAGAAACAAAAATGGCTGTTCTAGCTCAGGGCAGGGACTGGTAAAATAATTTGTTAATACTGTGGGATGGAAAATAACACAATGCTTGGCTGATATCCCTCCTGCAAGGGTGGAGGCTCACCCCTATCTGCAGCAGCCTGCCTGTCCAGCCCCAGCCTCTTGCTGCCTACTCTTGCTGGAGAATTCAGCTTGCAGGGGGTAGTTAAAAGCAGGTGTTGAGGCTGTACCCATAATTGTGATCAACACTGGACAATCACTCAGGGGAAACCAAGAAGGTTTTAACATGAGGGTATGGGACAAATCATCGTAAAACAAAGAACAGAAGAATGCAGAAACTTGGTAAAACCCAAAATGCACCACAACACATTCTATTTGAACACAGTGCTGTCCTGGTGGCTTTGTTGTCCAGAAAGCTTAAAAATAAAGGGTTCAATAAGACTGAAAACCAGAAATCCCTGTCAAGTGGTATGAGTGGGAGGTGAGATGAGGACTTGGACAAAGTAAGCCTACAAGAGGTGCTTGTGCATGTTGCAGGTCAGATGTGCTGCTGTAGGACTTGCATCATCAGATGAGATGTAATAAAGTTTACCACTGATTGAGTTTTACTGTCTTTGAAGGAAATATTTTTTATTGTTGTTAATTTTTTTAAGTTCTTGGTAGCAGAAGGGAGCCTAACTAATCCTGTGCATGAACAATTTGTCATGTGTGACAAATTGTACATTTTGTCTAGCTTTTATGTTAGGCAGATGCTTCTTTCTTCTTAATTTTTGCAGCTATAAAGTGGTTTTTAAAAAACTTATATACTATATAACAGAGTGTTTTTATGTTTTTTCTACATTTGTTTCTGTGTGCTGTGGATGAGCAACACTTTTCCTGACTGCTTATTTGGATGCTTTAGTAATAAAGCTAGAAATTGACTATTTAAGCTTCACTCAAAATAAGGTTTCCTGAACCTAAATATGAGGTTGCCTTTTTTTAGAATCTTTCCTGCATATATAGTGTTTCCCTGCAGCTGGTCTCCAGTGAGGACACCTGTCAAGAAACTTCTTATACTAGACGAGTCCTAAATATTTGTCTGAATAGTTGATCTTGTGTTTATTCCTTTAGTGGTAGTGGGAAAAAAGTTATATTCTGTGCACTACTTCTGTGGAGTAGTGCACAGAATATAACTAGTAAACTAGTCCGTTTAGTGTGATTTTTAAAGGTTAGTAATTCATTATGATTTTAGGGATCAGGTTTTTATCAGAAATGAAGATGTTTGTTTGTTTTCCTGTTAACATTTTTGTGAAAGTCTTCTCTAAGTCATGCATCTCGTACTGCCTGATGATGGATAAACATTCATAAACCTCTATTATTAGTATGAAGTGACTCTGAAATAGATAAATTTTGTCTGAAGGAAAAAATTCAGATTTTGGATTTAAATAATTCTGGAAAATGCTTATATAAGACAGAATAAATTAACATGGAAGGGACTTCTGAGGGCTATGACTTTAGCTTTCAAGAGTACCTGGTAGAGAAGAGTGTAATATGTGCAGTGATATGCGATGCAAGTCACTGCAGAGCTATAATGCGATTTTTAGCACTAAAGATAAGAAAAACCGGAAAAAAACCAAAAAAAAAACAACAAATGAAGAGGGAAAATGAATGCTCACTAAAATAAAAAAAAAACAAACAGTAGTTCAATTTCCACAATTCTCATCTGCTTGTCTCTTCTGAAAGGACATGAGGGATTGTGTTGAAGACATAGCATGTAAGAAAATACCAAAGACTGAAGTTATTTTGCTCTTTTTATTCCTTTCTTATGGAGATAATAATCATTAATTATTAATGTATAGCCCATTCTGTGTCTGAAATGAAAGGACATGTATTTCAAAAGAAGGTGGTGGTTTAATAATTAGAATGACGGAGTAGAACTCCATAAGCAGAATTTAAAAATTATTTTTAATTGGGGATTTCTGGATTTATCTCATTTACTTATTTGCGGCGTGATGATTTTAAGTGGTGGCTGGCCTCCCTTTTAATTAAGTTTGATTTCCAGAATATCCAGAATCAATAGGCATCTTTTAAATCTTGAGCACTTGCAGTTGTATGCTGGATGTGGGTAAATTTGTGGGTCTGAGAGCTGCTGATGTCGAGCTGTTGCTGTCCGTGGCCAATCCACAAAAGGCAAAGCCTCTGAAGGCTTGCTTTCCTGTAGGATGCTTTATCTGTTATCTTTCTGTACACTGGTTCAGGTGCTTGAAAATACTGGAATTAATTAAAAAGAGAAATATTTTAAAATTATTGCAGACAACACTTAGGAGCAAGGAAAAACAAAAGACAGAATAGTGTAAGGAGATGAGAAAGCTCTAGACCTGTGACAGAGAGCGTGAAAACTTCTGTCTAGATAGGAGACAATTTCAATTTTCACGACTTTTTTGTTTTCTTCCTCTATGATTTTGTTTTTGTCATAGGATGCAGATACTGTGAGGCATGTATGTAGGCTTTTGGAATTTATCTGAGGCTTATGCGATGTCTTATTCATCACAACATAATACAGAGAAGTAGTTCTTAATTTATTGGAGATGGTAATATTGGTTATGAAAGCAGGAGCACATTTTGACTTGCACAACTTAGTCTAACACTAGCTGGGCAGTAATAGATGTGTCCTGTTATAACCTGTTTTCTGTGTTTATAGCTGAAAGAAACTCTTTCCAGACATAATTTATTTCTTCTGATGAAGCAGCATTTCAACAATCCTGTGACATTTCAAAATGAATGTGGAAAGACGAAGAGTCTTATTATTTCCTGGTACATCTATTTTTTTTCCTGGTATTCTTATGTTCTTTTTGCTTTTAGATAACATAATTGCTCTAATGACATAATGGAAGTGTTTTGTGTAGAGTATTCAAAAGAGGTAATCTCCTGTTGCAATTTTTTTAAGTTTATTGTAAATTGCAGAAAAAACCTGACCTGTTATGCAACCCTGTGAATCAATGGCTGCAGAGGTGAAAGGAGAAAATATAGACTATTTTGTCTAAATAAACAAGCAAATGAAAACTTTCTGCCTGTTATTGCCAGATTTTAAGTGCTTGCTGTCTAGAAATACTGTAATAAGGAAAAGCATCTGATGATAATATGTTAATTCATTAGTTATTTATTCTCTCTTTATTTCTTAATATTTCCCCTGAATGATTCATAGAATATACTAAGTTGGAAGGGACCCATCAGGATCATTGAGTGCAGGACATCCCAAGAATAACACCATGTGCCTGAGAGCATTGTCCAAAAGCTTCTGGAGCTCAGGCTTGGTGCTGTGACCTCTTTCCTGGGGAGCGTATTCCAGTGCTCAACAGCCCTCTGGGTAAAAAACCTTTTCCTGATATCCAGATTAAGTGTCCCCTGACGCAGCTTCATGTTGTTTCCTTGAGTCCTCTCACTGGTCGCAAGAGTGAAGAGATCAGTGCCTGTCTTTCCATTTCCCTCATGAGGATGTTGAAGACCACTATAGGGTCTCCCATCAGTCGTCTCTTCTCCAGGCTGGACAAACCAAGCCACCTCAGCCACTCCTCACACCTTCTCCTCCAGACCCTTCACCACCCTTGTGGCCCTTCTTTGGACACCCTCTAAGAGCTCAATGTCTTTTTTGTGTTGTGGCACCCAGAAATGCCCCCAGCACTGGAGCTGAGGCCACCCCAGAGCAGAGCAGGACAATCCCCTCCCTTGCCTGGCTGGCCATGCTGTGCCTGATGCCCCTTGGACAGGGTTGGTCCTCCTGGCTGCCAGGGCACTGCTGGCTCATCTTCAACTTGCCATCAACCAGGACCCCTAGGTCCCTTTCTGCAGCACTGCTCTCCCATCTCTCATTCCCCAGTGTATCTGCACATCCAGGGTTGCCCTGTCCCAGGTGCAGAATCCAGTACTTGTTAAACTTCATGTGGTTGATGATTGCTCAGCTTACTAATTTCTTGAGGTCTCTCTGCAGGGCCTCTCTACCCTTAAGGGAATTGACACCTCTTTCCAGTTTAACATCATTGGCAAGCTTAGTGTTCCTTTGAATCCCATGTCCAAGACATTGAAGAGAAGTGGGCTGAGGATGGAGCCTTGTGGAACCCCACTAATGAGCAGACTCCAGTCTGATGTCACCTCATTCCCCACAACCCTTTGTGCCCAACCCATGAACCAATTGCTCACTCATCAGGTAACGTTCAGCTGTCTGCTGGACATTTTGGTCTAGAAGGAGAGACAGTATCCAAGGCTTTGCTGAAGTCCAAACAAATTACCTGTACTGGTTTTCCTAGATCAACTCAATGTGTTACCATGTCGTAGAAGGAAATCAGGATTGAAAAGCAGTAGTTCCCCCTTCATGAAGATGTGCTGGCTGTAACTGATGACTGTGGTGTCTTCCCAGTGTTTTTTCAATACCTCCCAGAATAATCTTTTCCATGGTTTCACCAGGCACTGAATTGAGACTGACAGCCTGTAGTTTCCAGAGGTCTCCTTGATCTTTTTGGAAATCAGAACAAAGTTTCCAGTCCCAGACCTCTCTGGGTTCCCAAGACCACTCCACAATCATAGAGGAAGGCTCTGTGATGGCATCAGCCAGGTCTTTGAGTATTGTCAGATGAATCTCATCAGGCTCCATAGATTTGTAGGGATCCAGCTAAGTAGTTTAAAAGTATAACTAAGATCACTCTAGCCTGGAATGTTTTCTAATTAGAAAAACTGTTTGGTTAGAATATGTTCCGCTATTTAATCTTTTTCCTTTTATTTTGAAGATAGTTATCATGGAGAGTCCAAATCTGTAGTAGCTTTACTTATTCAGATTTCTCTGGATCTGCAATGTAAGCCAACTTTTCCTGTTAAAGGTTTCCTGGACACCAGAAAAGTCAAATGTGCTCCTGGGTAATTTCACTAGTGGTCTCTCAAGAGAATAGGATACAAGAAAAGGAAATATGTGTGACTGGGTGACTTAGAATTACAAAGGGCCTGGTAGGAAGCTCTGTGCCTCAAAAAGTTGTCATAGGAAATGACTAAGGCTGTAGAATTGAAGTTGTGAATGAAGTTGGAGACAAGTGGAAACTTATTGAGGCAACAAGGCAAGCAAGTGAGACTTTAATGAGCTTAGCAGTGAAGATGGATGTGTGAGATTCACCTCACAGCATGAGCTTATTTGTTCTCCCATTCAATTATCTAAATTGTGACAGGGCTGCATTTCATTCAATATAACTTTTTTGAAGATAGAAACCTTTTGGTTTTAGATGTGCTTGTTGGTTTCTAGAAAGTATTTTGATAATTTTTAGGTTTTAGAGTTATTTTAAAAGCTAGTATTCAAAGACATCTGTCAATCTCTTACATTGACAATGGAAGAACACAGATACTGTGTTGTATGAAAACACATTTTAATCAGAATTCAAGCTTTCAGCCCATGTGGACAAGAGTTAAGAAGTCTCAATTTCATTTTTGCCACAATGCGTTTGAAGTTGGTGGGGTATGCTCTCATCTTGAGCATATAAAACCTTTAAATATAAGAATATGAAAGTGTAGGGATACTGTAAAACTTTCATAAAATAAGCCATTTAGAGGGTAGACTCCTTAGTTATGATTGTTCTCTGTTAGTAGATTTGGCAACCTTACTAAAAATTAAGGTAGTTATTTCTCTGGAGTACCGAGAGGACTTTTGAGATGTCTTGTTTCACTCTATTGCATCAGGCACGTCTTGATGCAAATACAGCAGTAATGATTTACTCCTCTGTCAGTGTTGGGGTGTGACACTATAGGAGCCATTTCACATTCCAGCTAGGGTGACATTAGTCAGACTACACACAGTTACACTGCCTGAAACCTAAGCTGAAAATCTAAGCTGATTGATTAGGAAAATGCAGAATACAAGAGGTGGGTTGCAATGCACAACACTCTTGATGGTGCAGAGGAAAGTGGTTTCATAAGCTGGGACACAGTGCAGTTAATAACATGAATTTTCCGTGGTGCTTTACAGAGGGTACAACTAGCAAAACTGCATAAATGTCACAGGAGGATATTATTCAAAACCTAACCAATTAATATCCTTCCATTGGTAGATTCTCCAGTAAGTACTGAATTTTAAGTCAGTAAAGAAACACACGTTTGATCTTGGCTTATCATGGGTTTTTCTCATTGTTACAAACAAAATGCATCTAGGCTACAGAGATGCTGTTATTTTGTGGTTTTTGTTTTTTGTTGTTGTTTTCTTACAGACACAAGGTAATCACTGTATACCAAATAAGCAATGACTATGAGATATAAGCACAAGTTACTACTTGCATGTCTCTAACCTACAGAGTACAGCATTGCCCTTTCCTTGGCATTGCCTCTCTCAATGAGAGACCCATAGCCAAGTAGCAATTCTGTATAAAATGTCCGTTAAAGCAGAAGTTTACCTGAGCTGTTTAATATGTTTTTTTGGAAAGGGGGTGAGGATAAAAACCAACGTCCTCACTGCTGCATACTTTTGGAGGGGTTTCTAATCCAAAGATGAAATCAGATTCCTGTGTACGGTGAGTTAATTTGGCTTAAGAAAAAATGCAGCTCATCCAGCTTCTGTAGATTGCTTTTTGCACTCACCAAAATGTTGTTGTGCTTTTCTTTTCTCACCATAATCACCTCTTTTTCCACATTTCATGTTTTGTCACTTGCGGGACTGTCTGAACCACCCACAGTTCAGCTTCCCTTTTAAGGAATTAATTGTATTTAAAAAATGCCAGGTTTTTCTCAGAAATCAGTGGTTTATGTGCATATGCCTTCCCTGGACTGTTCTCTTTGCATGAGTTAGCTGTCCTATTCTTTCCTTCAGACTTTCTGCAACACTGAGACTACCATCTCTATGCATTTTTTTCTCTTTCCACTCCAATTTTCATATATATGTGTATGAATGTGTGTATATAGATATCCATACAAAGTATTTTTAAAAGATGAGTCACAAGGATGTATTTATATTGTGCTATTTTTGAAGAATAAGCAGTGAAAAACATTGATGGGCTCATCCCACTTTTTAATTGTGTTTCTTATCTATAGACAAGTACAGGGTGCCTGAAGCAATGTCTCTTTACCACAAGTGACTCAATATCTCCTACCCACTAATTTTTTTTTTTTTTTTNNNNTTTTTTTTTTTTTTTGTTCTCGTTCTCACAGCCTTTCCTCCTTTGTCTCATTTTCTTGGAAACAGGAGTGTATTTAATATGATTCTCAAACTGGTACCTGGCTCTTTCTGAGTCAGGCAAGTTGAGGTGTGGGCTGGAGCTCAGAGTTGTCTTGGACTCCACCTGCCAGAATTGGAAAGGCTAATGAGAATATCTGGTACTCCTATGCCTATCTGGGGGTCTTATGACATCAAACAGGCCATTTAATGTTGAAACTGGAGGCAAGGCTTAAAAAAGATGCCTGTCCAAATATGCGTTCTGACTGATTTTTTCCTCTTTTATTTATTTATTTTTTAGCTTCTGGCAAAGGTTAAAAGAATGTAATGACAAATTTGTTTAAGGAGATTTCCAGCTGCTCATTTGGCATTGTAACAGGATAGTAAGTAATTCTCATTTCTGAGCAGAAACTAAGATAGTCTGATAGAACTAGTTTCATCATTAATATTAGTTAGTGTCATGATTTTGAGGGGAATCTTCAGTTTTGCTCCGAAAATATAAGGTGTATTCTATTTGCATGAAGGTTAAAATATTTTTAATTTTGTATTGGCAGTGAATCTAAAACAAAAAATTAAACCCTACCATCTTATAAGAGTGTTTTGCTTCACTTAATAATGTAGGATTAGAAAGCTAGAGTTGATTGTGCCTCCTGTGCTAATGATCTTGCTGCATGCAATGCTTGCTACAGGCAGCAAGGAGATCATGGTTAATTGCTAGGCTGTTTATTGAGATGGCTGTTCAACTAACAGCCGCTTATCTCAGTACAGAGTAGATGCTAAAGGAAGGATCACTTAAGTCAAATTAAGGAACTTTCATTGTTCCAAGTAATCTGAATAGATGAAATGCCCCATTGCCCCATACCATCATAATAGGACTAAAACACTGAGAGTATGATCTCAGGTTCATTCTGTTAAAATCCTTACATGTTTTCTTAATTTGTTTTATTAATGGCTGAACTTCAGCTGCTCTACTTGCCAGTCCTCTGGACCTTGATGCTCCCCTTAAATAGAAATCAATGCTCTGCTGGCAGATAGGGAGGAGATGATAAATCTCAAATTTTATGAGGTAAGACAGCTGTTAAAATGTTGATCAACTGTTATACTATTACTGTGATAGTTGTGTATTTATTCACACAACACTTAAAATTTGTGTTAAGGGCTGGTAATGGACAAACTGCCGATTCGGTGCATAATGAAGTGGATATGAAAAGTATAGCTAACAGGTATTACCTGGGAAGTGCTCCACTTGTGTCCACCTGTCCTTGTTCAGTGCAATGTTTTGATTTTTTACTGTATTTTCTAGATATCCCACAGCTATTTTTCCATTCAGAGATCTAGTGTATCTGGGGTACACATGCAGGTAAGAAATCTAGCACATACATACATGGTAGATCTGCTAGGAAACAAATGCTTTCAAAAGTGGCTTGTGTATAAGTGGTACATTTGGCATCTCCTGCATTTTGACTGCTCTTGGCTTTCCTACATGTGGAATATGTGGTACAGCACGTCAACTGTTTTGTTCTTGTAGTAGTAACTATTTTATTCTTCTACAGTCCAGGCCAGCTATACTTTGCACTGAAGGAAGAATCTTTTGTTCTTTCTCAAATTTTAAACAGTGACTTGGTATATTAGGAATGCATCCTATTGGTCACTCTAATGGTCCTGGGGGGCTGGTGGAAGAAACAGGACATTTAAAAAGTGTCTTATAAATTTTTAGATGCTAAGTTGCAGTAATGTAGGCAACCTGCACTTTTGAGTTCTTGAAGACTTGCTCTGATGTATAATGGCTACAGTCTTAATTTCAGTTAGTTTAACATTCAAGGCCAGCACCTTTATTTTCACATCACTTTTGTGTAGATGACCATATGCTTTTCCTTGTCTACTTCAGCATGGTACCAGGAATGTGAGGGGTCAGAAATTCTGGCCTAGCGATCTGCCTTATTTCATTGCAAAAGAGCTCACAACTGAACAGCCGAATTCTTACCCCCACAGGGGTAAAATGAGATTAGGAAAGGGGATAATAATTAGAATATATTTTAAAACATAGTAATTCAAAGATGACTTTTTGTGTATTTCAAAGTCAGTATATTTAAAGTGTATAGCTGTTATGGAAGTATATACAACCTATAACTTATTTTTTAAAAGTGCTTGATGAAAAAGTTACTCTTGATATATACTAGTTATTAGTTTTTCACTTGTATCCTTAGAAATATTTGACAGAATTCTCTAGTGAATTTGGAACCTGTAAGCAGATGTCAACAACAGAAGGAATAAAATTCCAATTAATCTGTTCTCAACATATAGCTAGGTCTGCCCTTTCAAAAAAATACTACAGCTTTTGGGAGAGAAGGGAAACAACAATCAAAAAATTTAATATTTTTGAAGGGCATGTCTCATGGCTATTTTCTTTTCTCTCCACAAAGAGAACTGAAATTTTTATTGAACACAGTCATCCATTTGCCAGACATTGTGGGATGTGTCTGGAGAACACTGGCAAAAAAAATTGAGATATATCGTTACTGTTGTAGAAAAACACATGGCTAAGACATGCATAAATTGTACAGAGGCTACAGTCTACCTATGGCACCAAGTGGACTTTGAAACAAATTTTTTCATAATGAAAAAAGAGGTCAATGCTTCAAGCCAAATGTTTGGGTTATTCAATTCCGAATCAGAGTTCTTTCTGTTGGAATGTATCTTACTTGTGTGCACAGTGTAAAGTGTGTATCTGATTTTTGTATATCACATAAAATTTTCCATTGAAATGTAATTCCACTTGACAGCATCACATGAGAACTGATTCACACACAGAGATATACAAGATTAGATTACAGCCCATAGTAATACATAATTTTGTTGCAGCCTGGTTGGAAAACAGCTCCTGACTTGCAAATAGGTCTTGAACAGAGTCTTCAGAAAGAGAGCAGAAACAGTCTGTCTAAGGAACATGGGAGAACAAATATTAGTGTTCTGGGTTTCAAGGGACCTATCTGCAGAATGTGATTTCAAAGTCTCTTGTCTATCATCTCTTCTGAATTTTTTGCTGTTAAAAGTGTTCTACAGTACTACAGGTGCTGGACCCCTGCAGAGCTTCATTGTGTTTTCTTCTGTGATAGAGATTGTTTTCTCAGATGGCGATAACCTATTTCATGAAGTTCTGTGTGTGACCACAGCAACTCCTGATTTACCCTGAGTAGCATGGGCAATTGGCAGTGTGCTGCCATCTCCACAAGGTTTTCCTGCCATGATACTTGGAGAATTTTGGTTCCTCTTTAGCTGCATCCTCAGTGTGTTACTATGAGTGGGGGGGCTGTTCTTGATAAGCCAGGATAGTACCTGCAAGTGAAGCATAAGGCTGGTTTGTTGGGGGTTGGGCAACTAGTAATAGGACCTAAACATTCAGAAGAAAGAAATCCAAAAATTATTTGCCATTTCTGGCTGTCCTTTATGTGCTAAAATAGTTACGCTATGTGACGCTACAGTCTACATTGTGAAAAACTTGCCTTTGTCATAAATGCCTATCCTGGTATTATGTTGAGCATGTGAATCCTTGAATACATGAAGATCTGTGCTAGGTATCCCAAAACAAGGGCTGATGCATAAGAGAAATGCAGTCTCAACTCCCATTTGTTCTTAGATGCAGCCAGTAACAATCTAGAGGGGACTTAGAAAATTCCTTATCAGTTTCCAGATGACAGTTAACAGTGCAATCATGCTTTAGCAAATGTGTGTCTGTTAGTCATTTTAACATCTGTGCTGGGATTCATTTTAGGCTCAAGAGCTCGCTTGCACAAGCATGTTTTCACTGCTTTGGAGGATCAGTTTAAGGAAATGCCTGTTATGATTAGAGATGTCCTTTAGAGACCTGCTAGAGATCACCTGCTGAGAACTTACTTAATGTGGTCAAAACCTCAGCTACTTCCAGTTGTCTGCCCTGAAACCAAAAGGGGCCAAAATTCATTGAAATTGTGGAAGATGTCTCTGCACTCTTCTGGCTACTTCTCCATTCCTCAGACATCTTTCTCACTCAACAGGCCTTCTTTGTTCTTACTCTAAAAGAAGTAAATCCTCTCTCCATTCTCCACCCCATTTTCTTTTCATAAATGCTTGGAGAGTACAGTTTACTGATACAGAATTTCAAAATTTCTCTCTTCCCTGGATATATTTCTTGATACCTCCTAGGATTTGGTGGCATATAGTTTTATCATCTAATCCCCCTTGTCACTCAGCAGCTGTTGAGCATATAATCTTGCCTTTGTACTATCAAATGATCTTTCTTCTGCTGGCTAACATGGAGAGTCATCCAGGTACTTCTGTGTACGGATACTTTCAAAAATTCTGTCTTTGAAAAATGTGCCTGGCAATGCTGAGTCTTTTTTTTTTTACATGAAGGCAATTTATGAAGCTGAGGAATAAGACTGGGCTTGAGTATGATAACATGAGGAAAACTGCTTGTAATCTCCCTTGTCTAATGCATTTTTATTCATAACTATCCTTCCATGTAGTTTTGACTTTCTTTAACAAGTTAATCTCCTGTACATTATTTAATCTCTTGTTACATGTCATATCAAATGTTTTATTACAGTCAGAAGAGTAAAATAGTATTGTTACACTTCCCCTTTATTCAGAAATCTGACCTTTTTATTCAAGGAGTAATGTAACTCCTTTTATTCAAGGAGTAATGTTTATTCAAGGAATATTTCAAGGAGGTTGTTTGGTTCATTCAACAAGTCTACAAGTTTAATTTGTGCCAGATTTCCTCCAATTATTAGTCCTAAATGTAATGGAGACAGCCAGCTGTTTTTTTTCTGCACAACTCTATGAAAAAGTCAGGGGCTTTTTTGTTGTTGTTTTGTTTTGTTTTGTTTTGGGGAGGATGGTTTGGGAGTCTCAGGATTACCAGCTAAAAGCACTACTGATGAAGTTTAGACCTGCACTTAACTGTATAAGAAGTTTAATTTTATTAAGAAACCAGGGAGACCACAGCAAGGATGAGGTGTGGCATTTATGTTCCTCAAGCAGCCTTTTGATTGTCATTTGCATTAAAATGTCTAAAAACTCCCACATATGTGTATCTTTTCTCTTAAGTCTTCTGCTTACGGTGGAATAACTTATAATTAAAAAATAGTCCTGAAACCTGACATATATTTGGCTTGACATTGCTGTTACATAAATTTCTAGACTTTGTAAGTGCAGGCACTGTCATTTGTGATCCCAGTTTGACAACTTAGTTTAATCTTCCTACTGAAACAAAGATTTTAAGTACTGAATGCATTTGACAAAAATTCTGCTAGCAGAGGATGGTTCCCATCCTCTCTTGTGGGGAGCTCTTGCCTTTTGTTCTCCTTTTTGTATATGTGAGGGCTCATGGGAAGAGACCAGAGTCGTTCTAGTCAGGGAAGCAGGAGAAGAATTTTGCAAAGGGAGCATATGAAAGAGCTGAAATTGGAAGATATGAACAGTTCAAGTAGCAAAGGAGGCTTATGTGCACAACATAAAGAGAGGAGCATTATGACAACACATGGTAACACCAAATATAAGTATGTGGGCAAAACCTTGATATCTCCATCTGGACAACAAGAATCCACCTTGAAATGAATTGTATGCTGTAATTTAGATGCTGCAGAGGATATGCTGTGATACTTGGGAGGAACCACTGCAAATCCCTGAAGCCATTTTCACAGACCAGTCACTTGCATTTAACAGCAATTGTTTTTTAAAGTATTAGTGCTAAGCAGACTTACCAGAGGTGTGCAACTTCGTTTTAGTCCTGTGACCTGATATGAAGCTTGGATGCATCAATACTGTGTAGCCAGATATAATCTGTTCTAGCCATAGTGCCTCTTTCTTGTTGAGAAGTGATAACCACTGGAAGGTGTCTTACATTCTATTTTTATGCAGTGTTTCAAAGTCTCCATGAAAGGCAAGGCATGTACAAATGACAAGTAAAAAACTCAGTCTTTTTGTACTCCAAATACACATGTCAATCAGTATAATTTACAGGTTTTTCCCTCATAGAAGCTACCTTATTTGTATAGCCAGAGGGAAGAAACTAGCCTGTGTGGCTCATGGGAGAACTTAGCATTCCAGGAAGTTGCCTCCAGAGCCTGATGAAGTTAAAATCTATTACAGGTTCTACTCCCAATTGTATTCTGAATGAAATACAATTTACATCTTTGCTTCCCTATGGTCACCTCAGTCATATCAATAATGATCCTATATATAAACTACAGTTTGTAAGATTGCATTATGTGATGGTTTGAAAGCAAAACAAGTGAGAGGCTTCAAGTCAGAAATACAATTTAGTAAGAAGAAAGGAAAAAAAAGTAGAATAAAATAAAAGCAATAATACAAAAGACCACTGACAGAGTCAGAATACAACCTGAACAGGGCGATGGAAGCAGTCCAGATGAGGTGGTCTTCCTGAAGTAGTGTTCCCATAGAAAGGTCTGGTAGCTCTGGTCCTCCAGAAATCCCGTGGGTAAGGGCTGCTTGTACTGTCCCCAGATCCCAGATTATATCCAGGTGAGAATGCTTGGTTCCTCCCCCTGGGTGGAGCATCTCACAATGGGATGATGAGTTGTACAGGAGAGTCTTTGATGGCCCATTAGCGAGAGATTGCTCCCGGAGGCAGTTATCTATGAGTCATACAGCAAGGCATATGATGGGCCACTAACAGAAGATAGTCAGGGGGATAGTCTGGGAAACACTGCTCCAACAATTGGATTCAACACTTCGTCAAGACAGTGATAGAATGTTTTTTGCACATCCTATACTACAACCCAGGACACATTATTTCCCCTGTTCCTAGCAAATGTTTGCTGTCATGTGACTCACTGCCATAGATTTCCTTATCAGGATTCAGGTTAACCCATGGTACAGCAATAATTTTGACCACTGTGTAGAAACACTTCTACATGAGGATTTTTAAACTAAGCAGGCTTTAACAGAAAAACTGGCTGTTGTCAAAGGTAAAGACACTCCCTGGATATCATTATTGCTGCATGGTATGCTGTATGATTTGTGCAATATTAGCAAGGAGAATCCTCTCAGAAATCCCGGGGAACTGTGCTTGAGCATGGAGGTTGGGATACGTGATCTCCCAGTGGTCTCTTCCAACACTGAACATAAAAATATCCAACCAAAACTATTTCTCTTACAACATTTCTCGCTCTTAAATGTTTTTCTTAATCTTGTGCTCTGAAGGGAATTTCAACATTTAAAGAAATGTCAGATAGAATTGCATTAATTGAATGGATGGAATGGGCAAAAGGCAGAAACAGTATAAATTAGTGCATAAACGTATAATCTAATAGAGCTGAGAAAAGTCTAAGATTCTTGTTTCAAAAGCTGTACAGGAGCCTTCAGAATTTCTCTTATTATTTTAATTTTGATGCATATGTTCTTTGTTTTGTTGTATGCATCAAGGTACTGTATGATTTGGAGTAAAGATATCAAATGTTAGGACATTCCTAGTTTTCCTAACTTTCCTCTCTGGATCTACTTGCAGTCATAAAATGTAGTCAATTAAAAATTCCTACATTATCAAGTGTTGTTACATACTTAGGTTTAATATTTTTGCTGTAAAGTAAATGCACTGCATAGTGTTTTATGCAAACATGTTTAGAAGCACGGTTGCTAAAGTGCTTACAAATAATCTGGTAGCACTCTTCTCCAGTGCAGAGGGTCCCTTGAGGGCTAATTGCAAAGAAAAAGCTCATCAGTGCATTATGTAGTGTAACATAACCCTCTGAATTGCCTTGGGATTACGAGAAATATCTATCTGATTTTAGAGTCAATTTAAGGAAGCTCAGCTGCCAGGACAAGTTTTAAAGAAATCAGACTCCTCTAGATAATGAAGGTTTGAGGCCAGGCTGGGTGGGGTTCTGAGCAACCTGGTCCTATCAGATGTTCCTGTCCACAGGAGGGGGGTTGGAAGGAGATGATCTTTAAAAGATCCCTACCAACCCAAACCATTCTGTGATTCTATGAATGGAGAGCAAAGTCTGGGAAAATGTTCTTTCAGTCCTGTCACTAAATAAAGTTGATGTTCCAATACTGGAAAAAAACCAAATGCAATTCTAGTTGGTTTGTTTTTAAATGATCAAGTTATGCCAACTACACAATCCTTTGAAAATAAATTCTGAATTAGTTGCACATATGTTTTTATAGAAAAAAAGAAAAACAAACCAAAACAATGAAAAAAACAATAGCTGAACGTTAAAGGTATAGCATAGAATGAAGATAAGCTAGGTCAGATTGCATGGGCAGTTTCACCAAGCAAAGAAGTGCTGCAGTTAAAACAGTATTANCTGGCACTCTTCCAGGAAAAGACTAAAATCTAAACATGGAGCAGGTGCCTTGTGTAATTTGTGGGTTTGTTCTTTTCCAGGGCTCAATCTTCATATCTATAAAGGGATAAAAATAATGAAACGTATATCTGTTTATAAAAAAATAAGCAATAAATTTGTAATCCACATATATTATACAGATTACTGAACCATATCAAAACCAAGGGGAAGAGGCTTAGTTATATGCACATTCTGCATTCTTCCTTATGATTTCCTCATCTGCAATGAGATCTGCCAGAATCCTTGGGATCATTAGACCTCCACTCAGCACATGGCAAGAGGGGTGTGACGGCATGATTTTCAGCACAATCTCTCACAATCACAGATGTGTTTAGACAGTCCTGCCTGTCATTCATATTATATCTGAACAGATTGGGCCCCTTAAAAAGTTTCTGCATTTCATTCTGCAAGCTGGCATGCCAGAAACCAAACTCCTTGTTGTAAATTTATGTGTTGTTTCCTGCATGAAGAACTCATGGAAAGGTTGCTTTGAGCTTTGTGCTGCAGTGATGTGTGCCTGAAGCATGCTGATGACCCAGGGTCTCTGGGTTGAAGGACAATACTAAGGGAGATAACAGGCCCCTTTGTGCTTTTTTTTATGAACTTGTTCTACTTAGAGCATAGTGGGACTCCGTGGTGTCATGACTCAAACCACAGGACTCACAGTAAAGGCAGAGGGGACAGGTGTTTTAGGCTAACATAACCAGATTAGAGCTGTTTCCTTTCCTGAAAAAAAGATGATTAATGGTTAACATCTGTCTAATGACTTTTTTAATATCTTTTACATAATGTAAAAATGAATTTTGAACATGTTTCCTAAACATGGTGTGGAAAACTGTCATTTTTGAGACAGAGGATTTTTTATATTGTGGGGTCTAGATAATTTCCTTGAATAAACTGGGCTGGTTTTGAGGTCCCAGTCAACTTCACTTTGGCCCAACTTTTCACAATACTGAACTTCTTCTTTCAATATGTTTCCTAATTAAGAGTCTGCAAAAGGACCTTCAAAAATTTATCTAGAAACAATTTTTTTTTCCTATTCATCAATAATTAATCATTAAATGGCACCAAATTCATCATGAGAGATCCCACAGTGATGTTGGACAAGTTGTTCTGTCCAATCCTCAGGTCAGAACAGGGTCAGCTGCAGCAGATTGCTTAAAAACGTGTCCACTTGGTTCTGAGTAGGTCCAAGAACAGACACACTGCAGGAGTTCTTTGGATAAGTCGCACCAGTCCATAACCATAATTTCCAGTGAAAAGGCTTCTCCTTTTTAAGTGGAATTTCCTGTATCTCAGTGTGTGCCCATTGCCTCTTGTCCCTTCACTGTGAACCACAGAGAAAAGCCTTCACCCACATTCTTCTCTCTCCTCATGAGTATTTTTATATGTGGATAAAATCACTCTGAGCTTTCTGTTTTCCTGTCTGGCCCTCTTTAGCGCTTCCTCGTATGACACCAGCTGCTTCAAGTCCTTCACCATCTTCATGGCCCTTTGCTGGTCTGTCTCCAGTGGTTCCGAATCTTTGGTAGTGGGGAGTCCAGAGCTGAACACAGCACTCCAGATGCAGCCTCACCAGTGCTGGGCAGAGGCAAAGGGCCATGTTCCTTCACTTGCTGGCAGTGGTCTTCCTAATGCACTCAGGATGACCTTGGTCTTTGCTTTGTTGTCCACCAGAACCCCCATGGCATTTTCTGCAAAGACACATTCCAGTTAGTCAGTCTGTGCTAGTGCCTGAAGTTATTCCTCCCCTGGGACAGGATTTGGTATATCCTTTTGTTGAGCTAATACTGTCGGCCTCTTTGTCCAGCTTGTTGGGTCCCTCTGGCTTGCAGCACACCCATTTTGTCTGTCAGCCCCTCACCTCACATTTCTGTCGTCTGCAGGTCTGATGGCACATAGGTTTGAGCAGAAAAACTTGGGTGCCTTGATCTAAACTGCTGCATGAAAATGACTTCGTTTTCTTTCTCAAAATGCTTCAAAATGTTTCAATCTATGATGTTGCTAATGTGATTCTATGAATTAATTTTGTCAATATCTTCAGCTCTGTCTGTTGGATACTGCATGTCCATGCTCAGGACAAATCCTACATCTGCTGTCAGCTCAGAAGTCTTTGAATGTGTAATCGAAGCAGTTGGTCAACCATTGAAAGTCTTCATGGTATTCAGAGGTTCGAGGAGATTGATCATCTGATCAGATGTCCCTGTTTTCAGATCTGCCCAATTTCTGAGATCTCAGAGGCTGTAGGTTATAGGCTAGGAAGGAGATTTGTTCTCTCTGGTCAGTAGTACACCAGTGCAGTGACTTTTTTTGAAATTTGATTACCTTTTAAATTTACATCAGGCTATATAAAATAGCTAGGTTTTTTCTTCTTTATTTTCCTTGAAACAGGCCATCATTCATAATTAGATGATATGAAAACATTTGATGTCAATGTAATTTGAAATGTGATTTGAATTTTTTTTTTTTTACTAAACGGTAGAACAACTTTTTTTTTTGGTGGTATAGCCTTAAATATAATCAAATATATGGGTTTTAATGAGGGATATTCAGGGTTTTTATATTGCTCATGCAAAGAGAAATGAAGAAAACATGTCTAGCAGTAATTTACACTGAAGAGTATGTTGTAATTCAGTTTGAGAGGTATTTATTAGAAACTTTTCTTGGCAGCCTTTGTTTTTCTTCTTAGAAGTAAAAGTCTGCGACTCTTAATTTCAAATAAGCACTTCTAAACCAATTCCACTAAATTGCAGTGAAACATTCATTGCAAATTCTTGGGATAAACTCCAGGGAAGTCTTTAGGTCACCTCCCTCCTTTCTTTTCAAGATGAGCAATATTGTATTATGAGTTATCATTCTTTGAAAATAAAAGTGAGATTTAATACTCAGCGATTCTTACTCCTGGTGAAGAAAATATTGTACTGTGTTGAATAGCATTAATTTGCACAATTTTATGTGAAATTACACTAGGCAGTTTAAAATAAATCCTGTAATTTAAATTGCCTTCTTCTTGTATCGATCTTTGATTGTGGTATTATTTCAAAGCTAAATTAAATTGCCTGAAAATATCTGGCTACTTTTATACTCAGTGCTTGCCTGTGTGCACTGCATGACATTTTGCTTACACAAAAGATGCATTGCAAATCCAGTATACCATGAAGTAAGATTTTAGGTATAACCAGTCTTGCAGAACTGGAAGTGTTGGTGCTGGCTTTCCAGCAAAGCAGACCAGTCTGTTGGCCACTGCAGCCAGCCTGCAGTGAGTGTTGCTACTGAAGTTCCACTCCCAATCCAGCTCAAGTCTTGTGCAGGTTTCATGGATGATACCCTGGCCCACCACTCCAAACCTCAGGGGAGCCCTGCAACCCCCCACCCCTTCCTCCGTGCTCCTTCTCTTTGGGCATCTTTGAGGAAACACCTTGACTCTGTAGGGAGCTACCTTGTGCAACTCCTGAGAAGTCTGGAGCCTACCTACATTTGCAGACTGAGAGTTGTGCCCTCGGTGTGATATTTACAGTGAGGGACCAACACGTCTTTCAGCTTCTTCAAGGGTCTTTGCACAAACAAAAAAATGTGACTTCACAGGCTTTATTCAGATAAAATATTGAAACCTGCTGACTGGCAGGTCTGCAGGAGGATCATGGGGAAAAAGAAACCTGTTTAGTCAGGGGCTTCTAATGGCTGTGATGAGAGTGGTATGTTGACAGCAAATGCAGAAATGGAAAAAAAAAATGACCCAAAACCTCAGTTTGAAATGTAAAAAAGTGGAGAGAAATTAGTATGTGCATATTAGTCTATACACTAGTGAGCAATGAAAGGTTAAAATGTCTTAATGAACCCAAAAAGCATATAATAAACTGCAAGTATTTCTTGAAGCTTTGTCTGTATCAGCAGGTATTGGCTACTTCATTTAGGATATATTTAAGTATTGTTGTTTGACTTTGTTGACAAGTCTTTTATGTGCTGGTTAAAAATGTTGAAAGCTTCCAGCAGTAAATATTGGGACAAAGGAGAAGGTGGAATAGGGCAGTGGAAGCTGGGTAAAGATTTGATACTGTAGCAGGAAGGGGCTTGTAGACCTGCTGTATCTCTATGCTATAAGAGGAAAGAAGAAATTAGGGAAAAATAACATGTGGCTGTATTGGATTCAGATAACAACTAGTGAATGAAGAAATGTTTCCCTAGTTTAAAAATTACATTTGTAGATTTTAAAAAAAATTTTCTCCATATATGTGGTTACTTTTGCAGAAATTTTATGGACTCAATGATCATGTGTGATCCTGGCTTGAGATAAGTTAGAATTGCAAATGTAACGCCAAAGTAATGATTGCAGTGCCCTTTCTATCCAGCAAAAATAACAAGACATTTCAGTAATAATCCCACAAAGGAATATTATTGTCATTACTTTAGTTAAGACATTCCATCTGTGGTTTAGAAACAATACTTAGAATTATGAACAATTGGCTGCAATCTGTGGGGAAAACACTATCTTTTTAAGCCACTAATATTTTATACAGTGTATTTTCCATAAAGGCAAAGCAAATATTTTTCTAATAGTGTTATGGTTGTATTATAATGTTTATGATAATTATTTTTTATCCTAACAAGATGCACATACTTTTAGGAGATATCTGATTTATTCTGTTTTTATAAAGATATTTATTGCAAGAAAAATTTACAATGTCAGTTGAGATGTTATACATTTTAGTGACATAAGTCCAATGCTGGAAAACAAGTAAATATCATTACAAAGCAGATGTAAGTTGGGAAAACCATTTGCAGCCCACTTAGTTTCTTCAAAAGCAAATGAGTCAGTGAAGATGACAGGTTTTGTGTGCGTTAATGAAGTGAAGACAGTAGTAAGCAAAAACATATTCTTCTGAAATATAATAAAGGTGGCTGGTGCCATCTTCTGGAGGTGGCAGTGATGATTCAGACCACCTAGGATTCTAGACTGAAAAATGTGTTCTTTTTTTTTTTTTCTTTTTTTTTAAATGCAGTTCAGGATGTTTCAAACAAGCAAAAAATATATTAGCCACAAAGTATGTTGAAAAGATGTTGCACAGCTTGGTAGCACTTACTCTGTCTGGGACATATAAGGTGCTTTTCCAATGATGATTTTCTTATTTTTGTAAGCCTTGAATTGAGATAGCTAAAAACATTCTTCTCTAACTATCAGAAAATCTTGTTATCTAACATTTAACACTAAATGATTGGGGTTGTTTTGTTTTGTAGTTTGTTCTTGTTTTGGTTGTGTGTGTGTGGGGGCGGGCGGGGTGGGGGGGCGGGCGGTATTTTGAGGGTTTGGTATATCACTACTGTGGTGTCACAGCAGAGTTCTAGGGTAGCTTTCCCAGGAGCAGCCTAAGCCTGGAGCTGTGGGTGTGTACACGTGGCTATATGTCAAGCCATATAGGACCAAAATATGATGTGCTCTCTGAGATCACTGGCAGATTTTGTCTCTCCTTATGCACATCTTCTTAGGTGATACGTTTTCTGTTCAGAAAATCATGCCCTGTCTCTGTTTAAATGCTGCAGTTTATTCCTCTTCTATTCCTTCCTTTCATTGGCAGCTGAGGGGCAGCTTGTCTTCATGGTACAGCCCCGAACCTTCTGTAACAGGGTCATGTAGCTTCTGTAATTCAGGCCTGATGCTTGTTATAAAAGGGCTTATAAAACAAAACAAAAAAAAATACTAGAAGAAGACTGAAGGATGTGGCTCTGTGTCTTGGGTATTTTTACAATCAGAGTGGAAGATTAGTCATTTTCTAGTCTTATTTCAGGCTTCACTTCAGTTGAGCCTCATTTTTTCAAAGTTACCACTTTCACATAATGTATTGATTCTATCTTCTCACTTGCTTTTGAGAGATCTACAGTAGCATCTTGATGGGAAAGTTGCTGCGTTTGGCATTTATAGGAGGTACAGGGTGACTGAAGGCAATTGAAGTTCAGAACTGACAGAAAATATTTGCTTTGGTTTATGTGCAAATGCTACCAAAAGATGCACCCAATAGTTAATACTGAAGCAAAATAGTCATGCTTTTTTTTCCTAAAGAACATAGTTCCCTAGATGCTTGTGTAGGTCTGGGGTTTTTAATTTCTATTTCAAATGAGTACATAGCAAAGAAAATTAGTCAGCTTGCTGTCTTCCCTTCAGTGTTGCTGTGATAGGATACTGCTGTGCTTCATTGGTTACTGGAAAGCTACTGAAATAGAGGAAAGAATATCTTGTGCAAGTCACAGCAGGGAGCCCACAATTGCTTTTTATTTTTATAATACGCAAGTATCTGACTGGTAATGAGAAGATAGTTGTTGCTAATAACCTTTCTAAGCACAGTGATGTATTCTCCCCCTAGAATATTGTGGGCAGACCCTGTCCTTAATCTCTGCCTATGTTAGTGGTTGCATAGAGCTCCAAACCTCCATGCTCCTTTTTGATAAAATCAGGAAAGTCCCAGTAAGACAGCTCATCCATGCATAGCTACAGGCTGATTCTGTGGTAAGATGCCAAATGAAAGCTAAATATATAATTAAAAACAGGTTCTTATCTACCTGTCACTTTCTCAAAAGGTATTTTTTCTCCTTCAGTTGTCATTGTTATTCTTTGAACATTGCATTATGCACTGATGTAGACATTGAGCAAGGCATTGGGTAAAAACACTTCCAGTTTAAACACATGGGGAAAAAAAATTGTTCTTCTAATTTGAAAAATGGAGAAGTAGAAAATAAAAATTATTGTTGGTATGTTCAATACAGAGAAAAAAGTTCAGACGTCATCTCTAGCAAAATTCAATGAAACTAGTGAGTAAAATAATTCAAATCAACTTTCGGTTATAATGTAATATCCTCGAGAGAACAGAAGGATCACTAGAAAAAATTTTAAAATATAATTCCTTCACTTTGCAGAGGAAACATACCATTAGCACTGAAAAATGACTCAGTCCTGTAAAGGAAAGAACTAGTATATTCTGATGTTTGCCTACCATCACCTTCAGCAGGAGGTGATGCTCTGTACATGTACACATTTATACATATATGTCACTTTTGCAGTGTAAAGCCCTAATGGAAATTCATAAGTGACATTAACACAGGCAGACAGGAATGTGGAAGGAGTATCCTCTTGAGAAGTGCTATGTGTGTTCAACCTCTTTTGAGGGTGGATTTTGTAAAGCTGGATTACACTTTAATGTTTAATGCTACAGGTGAATATTGCAATGATTGGAAACACATGAAAAATTTGGAAAGTTGAGCAGGAGGTAAAAAGACAATTTCCATCCTTTGTATTGTGAGGGAGGAATGGGACTCCTAAGTGCTTATCATGTATGTTGGTGTGTGCTTATATAGTGATGAATTTGTTAATTAATTTTGTGAGATTATAGTATAATCAGAAATATAATCACATATTATTCAATTAATATTGTCTAAATGAAAGCTACTGAAAACGGTGTATGTGGAAAATATGAAAAACTTCTGTGTCAAATTACTTGATTCCACTTTAATAAGTATATTTGCATAGAGGAGTGTCACCTCTGTACAGTAACACCAGGAATTTGTCCTAATTTTCCATTTAAACACATTGTTAATTTTATAGTTAGAATGTATTGTATTTTTCTGGTAAAATTGCTTATGTTATACAGGGCAATTATATTAAAATATGCATACACTCTACATATTTATTAAAAACACACACTTTCCTTCATATTTAAAATGCTTTTGTTAGGTTTTTTTAAATTTGCATCTTCAGGGGAAAATATCACATTCTTCTGAAAATATATAGTCAGTTCAATTATAAATGTAGTAATTAAGTGTTTCATTTTCAGAAGTATTTGGCATTTTATTAAAGAATACATGGGAATATTTAAGTAACTGGGAATTTGATTTCTACTGCTTATCAATGAAGACTGTTCATTCTATTCATTTGCCTCTTTATTTTAACAATTTGAAAAACTGGGGAACTGTTGTGAATGATTTCATAGTGTTCTTTCTCAGGACTGTAATACAAAGGTTTACCTTATTGCACAAGCTAATCCCAGTCTTTTCAGAAATATTGCCAAAGTTTTGGCAAATATGTTGATTTCAGAACTTTCTATTCTATATTTTGTTATTCTGGCACTTTCTGAATCACTCAGATTTCACATCATTCCTGCTTTTCAGTTCAAATGTAGTCCAACTGCTTAAATGGGGAGAGGGCTGAAAATGTTTTTCACTACTTTATGCTTAAATCAACCACCTTCAAGTTCATGCACAAATTTTTCTAGCTTCTCATTTCACCTGCTTACTGTTTATCACTCTTGCCTCTTCACATCATGAATGAGGATTTGGCAATCCGTTTCTCCTTCAAATGTTTCCCTGTGTCTGTGAGCAGAATATCTTATACATTCTTCCTTTTTTTAGCAGAACACTGCTCAGGCATTCAAACTTAACTGTAGTTAACTGTATCTGTGGTTCAGATCAATGCCTACTTTTATTTATTTAAATGATGTAACTCTTTGTTTGCTACCATTTCTTGGATTTCCCTCTGAGCATATGTTCAGTTGGGAAGAACAAATTAGCCCTCTAGTATTTGTACAATATTTGGTATTCGGGGGTTTCAAAAATAAATATGTGCTTGGCAGTGGCTGCTTATAAGAGAGAAATCTGGTGCCAAGCACCTACAGTTTAACTAAACCCATTTTCTATTTTGTTGCAATGTATGTAGGGACACGAGGCAGTTAAGCACTGAAGCAATATGGTCAGGATGTAACAGCACTAAGTCCGCAATGCTGCCCTCAAAGAAGTGTTACAGTATTCATGTTATATGCTTAAATGCGTATTTTTTACAGGCCAAGACAGTTTCTCATCATACATATCTGGTTGAAAATCTTGAATAAATCCATGAAAACTATAGGAGTGGTCCATGGACTTACTATATCTGTCTAACAGAGATCCCTTTTGAATCAAAAAAAGCTGAATTTGATTAATTTTGGTTTTAGCTTTGCTGAGTTCACTTTCAAATTTTGGGCATGTAGGAAGAGGTATTTTAATAGAAATGCTAGACTAGTTTCTGGTTTGGAGAGGGTATTTAGGCATGGGAAAAATAGACATTAAAGGGGATGACATTTTAAATTAATTTCCAGCACCCATGGGAACTAAAAGAAGTCAGGAACTCCTTTGTAGGAGAGGAAATCCCTGCTCTGTCAGAGGATAACATTCACATTCTTGCATCAGTCAAAGCAGCATGCTGGGTTATGGTTGACAGGATTCAAGACCAAGAGGAAATGCAGATGCTGTCTTGGGTTGGCCAAGATTCATGATGTTTTTAACTCCTGCAGATGTGGGACCAAGGTCAGAAAAGCTAAGATCCAGTGGCCTCTATTTGCAGAGAAGGAAATTTCATATTTCAAAGACTACATTCTGGACCATTCAAAAATTAATTATTTCTCAAAGAATACAAAATATAATTTCAAATTTATCTTTTAATTTCAATGTTCTTTTGTTCTTAGCAGAAATGGTGTGTTTGAAGTCCATAGTAAGTCTTCATTCTGGTGGATTATGTAATTTCAATTGAAAATACTGACAGAGCAAATATTCACAACTGGAAAACAGGGAGAGCAAAAATGCTTATCTTGAAGGTTGATAGTGATTTTCATTTCTATTTGTCATGAGTTGCCACAGTTCAGCGAAACCAATAGAAAGAGTTCTTTTATTAGATTTTATTCAATTACGCTTCAATAGCCCACAATAACTGTAATGATACTTAGAAAAATTGTATAGAATTCAATAGGAGAAATGTGTGAGAAAGAACCTGATGCGCTGGAGGAAAAGAATTTTAATGCAGACATCTCTGCATGTCTAAGTGATTAAGCCAGAGAAAGGAAAGCGCCTGTTTTCAGTGATGTTTTTTCAAAAATGTGATATCATTGAGAAGAACCATCTAATTACCAGAATGGAATTTAATCCTGTTCAGCAATTCAGGTAAATACAAGCAGCTTCTTCCAATAGGGTGAGAATTACAGTTTTGATTTTGATCTTTTACCCCTAAAATCTGAATAGATAAGTTGCAATCCAGAAATGTGTTGACTTTTTATGATGCTTATCAACACCTTTGTTAAAATCAGTAGTGATTTTAATGACTATATTCAGGAGATGTGCATATTCATAATGAAAATTAATTGTGAGATCAGATTGAGAGATCATTTTGATGAACTTTTCTGTCCTGTCTAGCATAGGAAATGTGCTAGGATGTGCTCCCTCAGGCACTGATGGTATTTAACCATCAGTTTAAATGTCACTGCCTCGCTGATGTTCTTGCTTCCTCTCCTCAAAACTGGGAGCAGAGTATGTTCTTAGCTTTTTAGGAGTAATAATGAACTCTAATTGGTGAGTCATAACATTCTGCTGTAAGAAATAATAGAGAAAGTTCATTTTTCTGCTAGTTGAATTGCTCGTTCTCTAAGTATTTCCAAAGTTAGTCTTTCCAATAGATCAGTGCAAGCATCCCTGTCCTCTTGGTGCACAGTTTATCTAAATTTTGTTAGTCTCCAAGAGGCCTCTGTTACTGTCAAAATCACCCTTCCAGTTCCCACCCATCTGGCATACCTCTGGTGGAGCAGTGGAGCGGCATCACTGGACAGCTGAGGTCAGTCAGGACAATTTTGAGAGTCCACACTGGTTTAACAATATATTAATATCATCGCAAAGTTTTTGGAAGGTTTAACCTTTTATACAGGTTTTTAGAACTTCTTGTCCTCTGGCTGAAGTATTGTGAAGATGTAGTGGATTACAGAAGTATATTCAAAGTCCTGATTAATTAAGACTATTAAAAAGGAAAAATTGTGAATGTTGGCTAAATGTATGTATATATCACTGCTTTACAGATACAGTGTCTTTTGCATATCCAACTTTTAATCAATCTCTATGTAACATCTCAATTCTCATTATTTGTTTACTTCTCAGGTGATACCATAGTTCTTAGTGCAATTAGGAGCATCTACTTAAAATCTACTACCTCTCCTTCTAAAAAATTCCTGTTTTCCTAATGTATCTTTGCCATGTTTCAGTCACTTATAAAAAATTCTTTTTGAATATTGAAGGTAATTATCCTTTTGACTCCTATTACTTCTCAAATACATTGCTTTTAATGAACTAGTGCATTTGATTTAATGAATTCTTAAAGTAATCTTGCATCACAGTCAGAAATGAAAAAAAATGAGGAATTATGTAAACAAAGGATATGTCCAGGCTGCAGATTAGACTAGCATGCCACAAATTAGCTTTATTAAAAACTGTTTTGAAAGCTTTCTGAAATAAAATGCTGACCTCTGTAGATAGCCCACATGGAGGATATCCATTTTTCTCTTTTCTATATGACACATGCATGCAGGACAGCAGGATTTTGTGGAGACAGTGCTCTTCTCAGCAGTGACTTTCCAGCATCTGAAACTGGTTGGTTGTTTACTGGTTCAGATAGGTGTGACATGGATCACACAAGTCACTCCTTGCTTAATATGAGCTGGATGACTCTGGGCCTTCCTGTTTACTTCAGGCTTCTCTGTGGCTCCATCTGTCATCGGTATCCAGCTCCACTTAGTGGTGGTGAACAGCCAATGTCTCTTTTTTTTTTTCAAAACTTGTCAAAAGTAGGTGACACCACTGTCACGAAACACAGGGCTGAAGTTAGATTTTTTGAGGGAAGAGGTATTATGAACTAATCTATATGTTGCCGCTGAAAGAAAAAAAGAGTTAAGTTTTGTTACTGCCAGGAATAAAAAAAAATATGGAGGAATATTTCATGGGATTTTATCCAGATGGTTCTTGAATATCTTCAGTAAGGAAGGCTCCACAGATTATATGGGCAGTCTGTTCCAGTGCATCATCACCTGCAGAGTAAAGTTCTTCGTGTTTCTCAGCTTCCTGTGTATCCATTTCTGCCTCCTGTCATTTGTCCTGTTGCTTGGTACCACCGAGAAGAGCCTGGCTCCATTCTGACACCTTCCCCTCAGATACTCATTAATGAGATCCCCTCTCAGTCATCCCTTCTCCAAGCCAAGAAGACCCAACTCTCAGCCTTCCATAGAATTGTAGAATCGTTTAGCCTGGAAAAAACCTCTAAGATCATAAAGTCCAGCTGGTAAGCTTTTCCTTGTGAGATGCTCCAATCCCTTAATCATCTTTTTTGCCCTCTGCTGGACCCCCTCCAGTAGCTCCATGTGTCTCTTGTCCTGAGGAGCCCAGAACTGCTCCCAGTTCTCCTGTGACTTCACTGGCCACAGGGTCACACTTCTGGCTCATGAACAGCTTGTTGTCCACCAGGTCCTTCTCCTCAGAGCTGCTCTCCAGCAGCTGCTCTCCTTTCTGTCAATGGAGTAGAAAAGGCTGCTCAGAGAGAAACTTCAAGTGCAGGCACACTTTCCAGTATCATCAAGGGCATGTTTTGCATCCACAGATGTTATGATTTTGTAAGTCCTAGATGTGCTCTCCTCAGCTTTCTCCATTATAAACAGAACAGTTCTACCCTCCTCAGTCTCTCCTAGTAGGGCAGCCATTCAGTTCACTTTATCAGTCCCATAATTTGAAATTATATTAGTTTTATGTGAAATGCAGTCTGCATTTCAATAAAACTTAAACTTTGAAGTCACAGTCCTTTTCCAAGAGTTAATAGTGTTCTATGCTGCTGGTTTTTTTCCTCAAAAGATTTCTCAAATGAAATATCACACCACTCACTGATTCTGTGATCCATCTGCATGTCAGCCATGAGGCATTTTTGAACAGGTTTTAAATACTAAGCTTAAAATTATTCGTATCTGTGAAAAAATCTTTTAATTGAGCAGTCCAGTCATCTTTATACTATGCAGAACAAGCTGGGTGCTTACCACAGTGGGTGTAGTGATTGAATTTCAGAGAACAAGCATATTGAAAAGGAAAATGACCAAAAAGAGTCAATTCAGGATACAAGTAAAGACAACAAACCTGTTGGACATCGACTGTGAAGAAAGCATGTATAGCTTTACATTTTGTGCCCTGAAAATACTGTTCTACTATATAGCATTTTTTCTGCTGAAGAATTCGGATGAAAACAAGAGCTCAGAAGGAATGTTGGGAATATTTTGATCACTGTAATATGTTTCTTATTAGAGATTTAAAAGCATTAAACTTAGTGGGAAAAAAATTGATTCAGACTAGTTTTGATAAAATCAATTTGATTGAGACTTGTGAGATGGCACATGGTTAGTCATGCTAAAAGCACATTCTTAGAAGGAAGTTGTCACTGTTTGACATTCAGTGGCTGCATATCTTGAGCTGCTTGTCAGTTTTCTTAGTGTAGCTGATACAATGGAAAGGCTCATGCAAGATGTCCTGCCCTGGAACTTCATGCCTGTTTCTTGGCATGTGTTGTTAAGAAACAGCGTGAACAGGAAACCATTGTGGCAAGTCAGGGGAATTAGAGGCCTGTGCAGGAAAAGGGGGAAGTGTGGATTCTCAAAGAAAATGTAGCATGTTGAAAAGCAAGCATGAAAATTGTGGTAAAAGTTATGGCAGTGTTGTCCTCTGTTAATCACTCAGTTCTGAAAGGAGCCAAGGCCTCACACTGCCTGGAGGTAGCTCTGCTTGACAAGAAGCACCCCAGTGTCTCACAAGCCATCTCTGCTTCTCTTTGGAGTGCCTCTCAAGGTTGTAAACAGGTGCAGGTTGTTCCTTTGCAGAGCTCATGCTTACATACCCTCTCCATCTTTTGCAATAATGTGATGTAAGGATTTAAAGACATGGGGTTTAATGATCCCTCATTAATTTTGTGGATATCTAAGTATAAGAAATCTGACAATGGAAGTCTCCAGGCTACCTGATATAGCCTTAAACCTAGTCTTCCTTTTAGCAGGCCATCACTGTGAGACAAGTGTCTTCAAACCTTGTCTAAGTAAAAGAAGTATAACTATATAGGGTGTATAACAAGTAGATTGATGAAGGTCAGGAAGTCCAAAATGGTGTCCTGTATACAGAAAAGAAGCAAGATCTTGGCTCTTAACAGCACTTTAAAATATGTATTTGAATTTATCAGAAGAAAAAATTGAAATCCAGTCATCTAATATAAAGATGCAATGAAATTTTATAAAAGCAAACAGCTGGAGAAAGTCTTATGCAAAGCAAGCTGACATGCTATCTATGTGACTGTGTGTGTTCAATTTCTAGCTCTAGGACTACTTTCAGTATGCTCTTGTATTATAAAAAACAAGAGATAATTATTGATGTTGTATCGTGCTAATTGTGCTTATATTGTTTTATGGCTGTCCAGAGGGAGGAAACACCTTCTGATAATATTTGGCTATGTCCATTAGTGGCATGGAGCACTCATTGTTTACATAACTATGTATTAGTACTTTGATAGCTCTCTCTAATAAAATTTGACTTCTAAGAACATAATTGTCTTGGACCAAATGAGAACTAGACTATTAACACTTTGTAGATTTATGATTGATTTTCTTGGACAAAATACTGTATTTTTCCTGTGAGTGCAGTTGTCTATTTGTTAAATATATGCCTTTTTTAGTGTGGAATAGCCAGATAGTAACTATTCTTGTCAGTTCTCTTTCTAGAGTTTGATTCTTTTTCTTTCTTTTTTTCTTTTATTTATTTTTCTAATAAAGTTTATCTGTAAGTGGGTATGTCTAAAAAGTTCAGTGGAGTGGGAAACAGAGCAGATGAAACTAAGGGAATACCTCCATGGAAAAGAGAGGTTTGAAGCCTGTCCATGCTTCAGTCTTTACTCAAGTAAGACCATGAACAGACCTCCTTGACTTAAGGAATTCACTGGGCTTGGGTGCTTGACATTAAATGAAAAAGAGGCTGTACTGATGAATTGTTTTAAATTCAGCTAATTTAATGTAATTCAGTGTGTGTATAAATATGTGGATGTGTATGTATGTTTGTGTGCATATGTATAATCTACAGCATTACAGATTATAATGTAACTGTTATGTAATTATTAATGTAATTTTTATGTAATTATTAATGTAATTATAATGTGCCAGTTAATGCAAACTCATTCAGACCAGAACAAGAAGATGAATTTCAATTGCTTTCAATGGTGCAAATCAGTGAAAGCCAAGCCTCCGAAGCTTTTGTACACAGAGTTTTATATACTCCACAAAATCAAGTTTCTATTCCACTGTGTCATGAACACAAGTTGTTGTGATAAAGTCCTCTTGGGCATAGTACAGGAATAGAGTAGTTATGTGGAAGTGTTGAATTATGTTGGAAAATCCTGAACTAGTAACACTAGATGGATAAGTATTTCTTCTATTTTTGATGTCACAAATGCCAGCAAGAAGTCTCCACAAACAATTTCTTCATCCTTTCCTTCAAGATGCTTTTAGTGCTTTGTGGTGAACAAAAAGAATGATATACAGATGGAAAGGTGGAGTACCCTAGAAGGAAGGGAAAGGTATAGAGGGGTGCCCTGTTTGAACCTTTCTCTTAATCACATCCTCCCATGGTAGAAGAAGTCAAGGCAACATGGAGCTCATCCCAAATTCTTGCAGAATTTGACAGAGGGTCTTTATGTATGGGGTTCAATGGAATTTAAATTTGTTCTATACCAAAAAGCATCTTGTTTGTCTCAGGTCACATTTTCGTTTTGCTGTCTTTTTCTTTATATTCCAGTCCTGTACCTCTTCCTTATCTTCTTACTACTCCCTTCAATGCACAGTCAGCTGTTCCTGTCGTCAGAATCTTTCAGAACAATTAATATGTAAAGTCTTGCTTCTTACTACTGCCTGTTCTCTACATCAGTCTTCATGGTGATTCTTTCTGTCCCACCCATTCTGCCAGTTTTCAGGCTTTTCAGCTGTTGGGTGGGCATACAAGTAGCTCTTGCTTGTGGCTCACCCACATGCTCTTGCTTGTGGCTCACCCACAGATCTGTTGCCCTATCCAGTTTTAACAAGCCTGGTTCAATACTCACCTTTTTTTTTTCTCTGCCTTTTCTTATTAAAATTCAAAGGTCTCCTAATAATCCTGTTCTTTTTTGATTATGCTGTTTTATACTTCATCCTGGGCCTTGACTGACATTTGTATCCACCCACTTCCCTCCTGTTGTCTGAGAAGCTACCTCCACAAGTGTGTAAGTGCAAACATTTAACCATCTTGCCTTTTTGTTCCTTATGTTATTTTCTTCCTCTTCCCTCCCTCCTTCATAGACAGCTAAGTATGTGTCTCAACATGTGGTGTATATACTTAATATTATGTTTAGATGTGCATGTTATTCCCTTTAAACATGTCTAAACAGAATAATAAGTATGGCTCTTACTCATCAGTTTCACAGTCTGTCTGGGCAGATAAATAGCTGAATTTCCAAAATGTTTCAAAAACAAATCTTCCATGGATACCTACTGAAATATCTTGGGATTTTGGAAATCCTGTATCAGTGATGCTGTTTTGAAAACAAGTAACTGCATTTAAAATGTGGAATGTACGTGCAGGTACACCACACCCCGCCCCTTCAGAATTGGTGTGTATTAGCCTATCTTCTACTCCATTTTTTTTGCTAAATTAGAAAACATAGTTTTAAACATGTTTATACAAAATCCCTTGAAAATTCAAAGCTAATTGACAATTCCATAAGAATTATTCAAAAGTGAAGATGTACACCTGGAACAGTTTTCCCACTCTGATGAGCGTCTCTGGAAGGCTCTCTGTAGTTCACTGTGACATCTCTGGGAGGAAGATAAGCCGAGGTAGGATGCTTTACTACAGCAGAAGTTTTCTTTGTCTGCAAAGGGGCAGTGAGGTCTTATGAAGGATGAGATCTGTCAGGCGACAGCAAAACCTTACTGGCATCCTCTAGAGCAGACTGGGAGACTCATCTTTAAAAGATTCACTTGACAATAAGGTATTGTCTTAATAGCCAAGATTTTGGGTAACTTGCTGATAACCAGACCAAAAGTTTCTTTTGTACAGTCAGAGAAGTTGACTGCGCTGAAAAAAATATGTCTGGCATATTTTGAATGAATTTATTAGGGGTTTTCTCTTTGGTCTTTTTTGGTTGTGTAGTGTAATGATTTCTTTGAAGTTCAGTTTTGGTTGTGTAGCATAATGATTTCTTTGAAGTCCAAAATGTTTTGTTTTGTGACTGACAGCTATTTCTATAGCAGCTGGTAGTGATATTGTAAACGTTTTGGGGTAGATTTTCTAATACATATGCATAAACAACCTCCTTCCCCCCCCAGTGATCCCCTCATCACAAATTTTCAGTTTATGTATGTGAGCCTACCCTGAATTCTTTCTGTTCTGGGGAACATCCCTGTAGAGTGAAAATAAGGAAAATAAAAACGTACAGGAGTATAACTTCTTTCCAATATAGCACAAAAACAACAAAAAAATTCTGTGTACACAGAGATCTCATGTTGTTTTGTTTGGGTTTTTTTTTAATATCAGTTAGAATTTTATGTAAATCCACATGCTTTGAATGGATGAATTTTGAGGTGATATTTTAATTATAGACATATATATTTTCCAAGTTTCTGTTGTTGTCCTTAACATCTGCCATATCTCTTGATGCCTCCTACCTCCCTCCAAATTCAGTTCCAATTAAATTTATCATTTCAAAATCTTAAGTTATAGAAACTGTTATGACAGCCTCATAACCTTTTTTTGTCTGTTTTAAAAACAATATATATATATTGATATAGCTTTAAAAAAAACCACATAATCCCCCAAATTCTGTGTTAAATATTAAATTTTTAGAAGTACTTCACCAGTCAGGTCTCAGGCAACTTAGGGCTTTATCACAGAGTTGTTAACTTTATAACTTCACTATGTTCTGTCTCGTACTTTGTTATAAGGAGTCCCATATGTGATATAGCGATCCATTACTTTATTCACTTTCTGCTGAATTCCCTTCCTTTTCATTATTTTAAGAAAATATGTAGTGCCATGATATGCAAGTCAAGTTTGAGGAAAATACTGAATTTGTCTTTATTTGAGGTCAATAATGGATAGCAGTATTATTGTATGGTGGAAAAACAGTTGATTAAGTGATAGATACACGCTTAGTTATATTAGTGTTCTGAATTTTTTTCTTGAGAATCTATGTTTTGAGACATAGGTTTAATTAGAACTATGTGAAGGACACTGCCAAATCAATTAGTATTTCAGTAACAGGTTATATGACAGGAAATATTAAAAATGGCTGCTTTTGACACCTCTGAAGTGCTACAGAGTACAGAAGACTAATAGTTCAAAAGTGGGCCAAAGCAGTGTAAAAGTTTATCTGCTCACATAATATAAACTCATAGCACAGGAGTGAGCCTTGAGGCATTCTAACACAACCTCCTCTTCCCCGCATGTATTTCAGGTCTGGTTTGGGGCTTTTTTTTAATGCAAAATACCTAATCAACTATTTGAGTTAAAATCAGCAATGCTGTCTTTTACAGTGAATTTGTGTTGTTCGCATTACAGAATATAAACAATTATGAAGGAACATTAACTCCAAGATAATAATTTCCTATAATTTGAGTCTCCAATCTTTGTAAATAAGTGAATTGATCTTTCTCAAGAAACCTAATTTCCTTATCATCTATGTAAATTTTATATGCAAATACCTGGAAGGGCAGAGCAGCTGGAGAATTACCTTTTTAATCTCATACTTAGATGCTCGGTGTTGTATTACAGATGGTGTGTTGCTTGGCGAACACATGCCAGCATGATTAGGGCTGTACAAACTTTAGAGAACTTCTGTTTTGTGGTGAGTGTGCAATAAAACTGTAAAGTGCTCTTTCTAGCTTTAATTTAAGTCAGGTCTGAGACAGATGCCACTACCCTGATATGTTCTGCAAGTTTGGTAGAGTGGGGTAAGAACCATGAGGCCACAATGCCATGACACACTGCATGCTCCACCTTACAGCTGCAAAAAATGTGACCCTCACTGCATTTGTTGCAATCCTAAGAATAGACCAGGGTCTGAAAATTAAATTATCCTGATCCAATGTACTGTTGGACAGGGTCACAGACTGGAAAGATGACTGACCCAACTGCTGTGGATTAACTGCGGCAACTCAGTATCACACAGCCACTCGCTCACTTCCCCTTCCTCCCAGAGGGATGGGGAGGGGAATTAAAAAAAACTGTAGAACCCATGGATTCACATAAGAACAGTTTAATAATTGAAACAAAGTAAAATACAGTAGTAATGCTGCTGCTGTTGCTGAAAATTATAATAAAAATAGGGACAAAGAGAGAGAAACTCTCTGATGCAAATAATAATGCGAAGAAGTGACTCACAATGCAGCTGCTACTCTCTGAGTGATACTAGGCCTGTCCCAACTATAATCTACACTTCTTCTGGGTAAGTCCTCCAGTTTATATAGTGGGCATGACACTCTATGGTGTGGAATATCTCTGGCCAGTTCAGGTCACCTTCCCTGGTGATGCTTCCTCCTAACTTTTCGTGAAGTTTCTCACTAGCAGAATATAAGACTCAAAAATTTTCTTGATTTAGAATAAACACAGCATAGCAACAACCAAAACATCAATGTGTTTTCAATATTATTCTCATACTGAATCCAAAGGACAGAATTATACCAGCTATTAAGAAGAAACTATCTCTATCCCAGGGCACCAGGGCATCAACCCTCTTTTACCTTTATTTTATTGTTACTGGTGAGCTAGTCCTAAACTGGGAATAGTGTTTATTGATGGGGTAGGTTCTAAAGTTTAAAATGAATATTTACACATTTTCCCCCGTGTAAGTACTTCATATAGTTTTAAATATAGTTTTTCTTTTCTACCTGGAATAATAGTCCACATGTTTTCTTTTCAGCTTTTGGTTTTGAGTTTTCCTTGCACTTCAGCAGAGACATGATATCAGGATCAGATTGAAGCGCTCAAGTCAGACAAAAGAGCAACAGCTTCAATATTAGTTCTATACATGGATAAAATGAAAGCAAAATTTTGGAATATATGTTACAAATTAATTTTCTAGAGCATCAAATATTTTAATTGTAGGACTCCATTAATTTGATTCAATTTCTTATTTAATTTAACATTGATTCAGATACCAAGTCTTTTTACTCTGTTTGACTTCAAATTTTTTCTTCCTTGGTGTTTGCTCTGATGGTCATTCTCTCGTGGTTGTTTTGAGGAATTCAGTATTTTCAGAGGAAGAAAGTGATTCTTTTTTTAAGGTCTCTCTTGACTCCAAATTGCACAGTCACATAATTCAAAAAAAAAGGTGAAATCCTTGCTCTAAAGGAACATAACCTAAAATGTGAATTTATCTTATTTGAATAATTCAGTGATACAGATTTCAAACTTAGTATTACATTGTGAAAAGTGCAAATGTGTGTGTCTCTAGTAAATGGCTATAAAATTTTGATTTTTAGGACTTTAATTTCTACAAGTATAGCTGAGGTGTGTCTTCATTACATTCACTGCCATTCTTGTGGAGTGACATACTGGATAAATAGGTTTTGAATCAGAAAGTGCTAATGTGAGAGAGAGTACCTTTTACAGTAAGATTTTTTAATAGTCTCATCTGAAAACTGTCAGCATTAGTTCCTGTAGATGCAATAGTTTACATACAAAGCATCTTTTAGATAAAAAATTTCCCCTCTTAATAATTTTGTTAATTTTTTCCTTACTTAACCTCTTGTAGAACACTGACCTCATACATGTATTCCATGGCTGTCTGCCCCTAGAGTTGTAGGCCCTACAGTCCATAAGTAAGTGACACATGGCATGGGTGAATGTGTTGGTTTTGCAGGGCATGGTTTTTGCTAGTGAGGGTGCACAGAGGTGTCTCCTGTGTAAAGCTGCTGGAGGCTTCCACCATCTCCAGCAAAGCCAATCCTGGATGGCTCTGAAGATGAACATACTGCTGGCCAAGGCTGGGCCAATAAGAGAGGCTTGTAACGCCTCTGTGATAACAGATTTAAGAAGAAAATCAAAACAAATTACAGCTTTTTTTTCTTCTAGTCAGAGAAGAGGAGGAGGTGACAACATGTGAGGGAAATGACATGTGAACACCAAAGGTCAGTGGAGAAGGAGGGCAGGAGGTGCTCCAGGTGCTGGAGCTGAGATCCCTCTGCTGGCCATGGTGATGACCATGGTGAAGCAGCTGTGCCCCTGCAGCCCATGGGGATCCACAGGGGATGCAGAGATCTACCACAGCCTGTGGGGATCTACGGGGGATGCAGAGATCCACCCACAGCCTGTGAGGGAGGTGCCCACACTGGAGTGGGTGGGTGTCTGAAGGAGCTTGTGATGCAGTAGGAGACCTGGTGGAAAGAGAGGGCCCTTGCTTCCAGGCAGGAGCAGCCTGTGCTTGGAGGACTGCACTCTGTGGAAAGAGAGACCCACGGGCTGCAATTTTGGCAGCACTGTCTGCCCATGGGAGTAGTTCACACTGCAGCAAGTGTGGTTTGGCTGCTGCTTGTCAGAGTGGGGCCATGCCGGAGAAGATCTTGGAGAACTGTCTCCCATGGGAGGGACACAACAGTCTCGCAGGGGAAGAACTTCTGTCCTGGAGTAGCAGAAGAAAACCTCAGGGACAACTCAGGGACAAACTGACCGACTCCCCACTCCCCTGTCTCCCTGCAGTGTTGGTAGGAAGGAGAAAGAGGGGTGTGGGGGAGCAAAAGGTGTTCTTTAAGGGCTTATTTTACTTCTCATTATCCTTGTCTGTCATTGTTAGTAATAAATTCACTTTGTACTTCTAAGCTGAGCCAGTTTTGCCCTTGGAGTGTTTTCTCTGAATCCTTATCTCAATTCATGAACCATTTGTTGATTTTTTTTTTCCCCTCTCCTCTGCCCAGCTGTGGTTGGACAGGCTAAGCAAGCAGCTTTTTTGTGTGCCTGGTATTGGGCCAGTGTCAAACCATGAAAAGAAAAACAACCATCCTACCATCAGAACAGCCTTTCCTGGCAGGCAGGCTATCCCTTCAGAAGTGTACTCAGGTCATAACCAGCACCAGGCTGGTGTTGAAGGTAGATTTTTTTGTGTGCTGCTTCATGATCACCAAAAAAGGTGCCCTTCAGTATCAGTTTTCATTACTGTTTTTCTTTATGATGTTGACACATGGAGTAGGTTAGTAGATCATGCACTTAGGTCCCCAGAAGGATTTTAGCTGCCCACGGAGTGTAATAACTGAGGGAGCTGTATTTGTATGGCACATGGTTGTTAAATTTTGCAGTGAATTGAAGTCCTACCTCTTTCTTTGGGTACCTCATCCCTGCTGAGTCAATCAGAACTAGCCACACAATACTTACCCTGCTGCCAGTTACACAGAGAGTGCAATAACCCATGAAATAACTGTGTTGTGTTGAAGTTAGGCATTTAAAAGCAAAACCATATCCTGATCATGTATATTTGCGCTTTCTCCTGTGTCATAAGCATTTAATAGCTCATGTAAATACTGGGATGAAAATGAAAGATTTAAATAAATTCTGTCTAGAATTGCTCAGCATCTTTGAGAACTTAAAGAGATTTCCAAACTAGAACAGGGAATTTAGAATCTGCAATACAAATGTTTTTATAATGTAAAATATACTTGTTCCCTAAATAGATTTTGCTAAGGAAATATGGGGTTTTGGTTTGGTTTTGGTTGGGGTGTGGGTTGTGTTGCTTTTTGTGGGGTTTTTTGTTTGTTTGGGGTTTTTTTTTGGTGGGGGGTTGTGCCCCCCCCCCCCGTAAGATATAATACTCTTATCACAATCAAAAGAAANATATAATACTCTTATCACAATCAAAAGAAAAGACTCCTCTTATTTTGTACTTCCAGTCTAAGGGAGGATATTTGCTGATATAGTGCAATTACTTCTCATTCATTTTATGCTTCTGTGCCTTCTCCTAGGACAGAGGCCCATCTGTATCTATGCCTCAGCCAATAATTGCTGTTGTTGCTCTGGAAACATCCAGCTATGGCTTTAAGGAGTGTAATGCTCTTCCCTCTTGTCTCTTTTCAGCTAGAAAATTTAAGACACTTAGGTCAAGATATAATGGCATATTTTGGTTCTTGAGTTGTCAGATGAAGTTCTATTTTGACGACGGCTAGGCATTATTGACGGAAGAGGAATTAGGGAAGGCAAGTTATAAGAATGCAGGACAGACACTGAAGGAGCAGAAAAGCATCTTGTTTCAAGAAGTTTGTTCAGCTTCCTGGATGGGTTCTGCTGCTTTAAGTATCACCCATAAAGTCTGAAGCTGGTGGAGCAAAGGAGTTATGAGTATACTGAAAGTGCATGAGTACTACATGAAGAGAAAATCCAAGCACTCTTATCAATGTGTAATAGAATTTAACATTCTGAAGGGTGTGCTTGGAATATCATTTTTCTTTCTCCATATATTATGGAGTCTGTAGAAACTCTTCTTGAAAAATGAACAAAGAGTTCAAGCTGATTTCATATTGAATAGCTGAAGGAAATAAAGCCTGGAAATAGTTTGTAAAATCAGAATAACTTTTTTATTTAATGTAGATTTCTGTAAATATATGGTAGATTCTTGTGAATGTATTAGTATAACAAGAGTTATTATCCTGACTGTAGGGATAGATTATATATAGTGATTAAGTTTTCATTTGGAACCATCAAAGCATATAATGAAGGCCTATTGAGGCAGAGAATTCATTAGCTTCATATGGGCTAATAATAGGGAGAAAAGGGCTATCTAGAAACATACATCAAAAACTTTACAGTTTTTATAGTAATAAAAATCATGTTTTAAATATAAATGGACAAAATACATTTGTGAGTTTACAGACAGCCTAGCAGAATAGCTCTGAGAGAAATGACCACATTTATTTAGCTCTTGAGACACAGATACCACTATTTAAGGAATATTTTATTTACATCTATAGATAACCTTTTAGCACAAAAATTAAGCTTGTTAAATATTACAAAGCAAGGCTTTTGAGTGATCGCCATTGAAGCAGGTACAGTTTCCCACCATTACATAGAAGAGCTAAGTTTTTATTTGACAAAATAGTCAAGTTCATGCAAACATATTTTGGTAGAGGTACCAGAACCCTGCTGCCCTATCAGAAGCTTAGAGAACTGTGCTCATGCTTGCTGTCTTCAAATAAAGTAATTCTTTACATATTAGCAAAACTAAGATTCTGGGGATCAAAACAACTTACCTATTCATATTCTAGAACTTAACTCTGTTATCATTCTTATTTTCTCTGGATTTTTTTTCCTTATGGCAAATTCTGCAGTGTGGACAATGTAGTCCCCCTTAAAGATTTGTGGCAAATTTAGATAAATTTAGGTAATAATTTAGCAAATTAATTTGTTTAAGCTAATATGTTTGAACTAACCACAATACAATGATTTTCAGAATATGGCTGCATCTAATTTGTTTAATTAAAATTGGATCTTAAGAGCTGCAGCTGCTGTGTTCCATATATTAATTGAAATTATGAGAACTAATTAACAGGAGACCATGCACAGGTGGAAAATTATATATAAACAGAGCTTCTCCTCCTCTGAGGATAGCATTCCATAAACATTTTGAATTTTTAAAAGAATTTTCAACATTCCAGTCCAGATCATAAGGTTGTTTTTAGTTTTGTGTTGGTTTTGTTTTTGTCTGGGGGTTTCATGGTTTTCTTTTTGGTTTGGGGGTGGGATTTGGTTGAGTTTTTTGTTTTTGAGGTTGCATGAAAAAACATAACAAAAGAGAAAGAGCAAATTTACAAAAAAAAATGTTATTTTTATTATTTGAAGAAAAACCAGAGATGTTGCTGTGTATTATCTCAAAGAGCTATTTTTTTTTTTAGTTAAAATTACCAAACATCAAGCAAACAAGCAAATAAGTTGAAGGTGCTGTTTTACTATGTTTTTGTCTTGGTGATGTGCTAGCCTCTAGTGTGACTCACAGCTATTTGTGTTAACCTAAGTCATTTTCACAGCCACGTGCACCATCTCTGACTTGGTGAGGCATCTGGCACTGCCTGGGCTGCAGGAAATTTTACTGAAAGTAAGATTTTTTCATGTTTCAGTGCAATCACTGTCTCTAACAGCCAGAAGGCACAGCAGTCTAAATAAGCCTAATACCTGTCTCAAGTTCTCGGAGGCCTGGGCACTTGTATACCATACAAGTATTAATTTCCTCTGTTATTCCTGACTTGCAAATGGTCTGAATTTGTATTCCTGTGACCCCAATATGTTTCCTTCCTTTTTGTATTTGAAACAACATAGTGCTAGCCTGTTGTTAACATCATCTGTCATAGTTCCAACCAGGTTTGAACGCAAGAGAGTTTAATGACATGAACAATTTCCACTGTTAATATAATAAATAAATTGAAACTATGGAAAGGTGAGTTTAAATATCTACAGAGAAACTGGGGGATTGAGTGGCCTGGCCGAATTTGCAGAGAAGAAAAAGGATTAACCAAACTAGTCAACTTAGAGCCAATTGGTTGTTAAATAAATTGGACTGGTTAAACAACCAAACCAGTGGCATTTCCTGCCACCAATGTCAGATGAACACCCCAATTTAACATGAATTTTGCTGAGATGGGTTTGAGTTCAGAACCCTGGACACTTGCAGTAGTCTGGTTCTTTCAAAACTGGACCACCACAGTCAAACTCAGAGAAGGAGTATGGGGAACTGGCAGGTCTTACCTGAGACAGAAACCTGCCTCAGTAAAAGTGAGCAGTTCTTGGAAGAATAGCTGACACTTTTTTAACCTAAGTAAAGGGTGTAGAGGGGAAGCCTTATGATGAGTGGCTGAGGTCACTTGTTCAGCCTGGTGAAGAGGAGGCTGAGGAGGGGCCCCATCACAGTCTACAGCTGCATCAAGAGGGGAAGAGGAGGGACAGACACTGATCTCTTCTTATGGTGATCAGTGACAGGACCAGCAGGAATGGCCTGAAGCTCTGACTGTGAGGTTAGGCTGGATATTAGGAAAAGGTTCTTCACCCAGAGGCTGTTGGGCTCTGGAACAAGCTCCCCAGGGAAGTGATCACAGCACCAAGCCTTACAGAGCTCAAGAAGTGTCTGGACAACACTGTCAGGCACATGGTGTGATTTTGGGGCAGTCCTGTGCAAGGCTAGGAGTCAAACTTTGGTGGAAGGGACTATGGGTCCCTTCCAACTCAGGGTATTTTATGACTCAATGATTCTGTGACTCACTGGAGATATTAGGTTGCTGTCTTGGTTAGGAATTGATCCAAGTCTTGTAATAACAGTTCTGTCTTCAACTGATGAGTTAATGAATATGATTCTTTGTCTACATTGTATTTTTCCCTTCTATTCTGGATTGTTGTAAAAGCAGCAGATAGACTAAATTATGAAAATGAAAACTCTCAGCTTAGAATATCTGGATAAGCTGGCATTTTTAAACTGAAATTTATCTCATAAAGAAGCGTGTGTAGCAAATTGCATCCAAAATACATGTTATAAAAACCTATAAATAACTTGCAGTTTTATTTAAATGCTATGCAACAGATACAACTTGCTTCTCTGATAGATGCTGATTTGCCTTAAATTCTAATAGGCTGTAGGTGCCCTTAGTACAACTACAGCAGTGGAAAACAGCAAAAGAACATTTCACTTGGACTGAAAAACTTTATTTCTGGAATAGTTGGACATCAGGTGTCCACCAAAGCTGCTCTAACCCTCCTTCTCCTCAGCTGGGCAGGGGAAAGAAAATATGATGAAAGGCTCAAGGGGCAAGACAAGGACCAGGAGAGATTTGTCACCAGTTACAGATCATGGGAAAAACAGATTAGAATTGGAGAAATTAGCTTAATTTATTACCAATCAAATCAAAGCAGAACAATGAGAAATAAAAATTAAGGTCCTTTCCCCCACCCCTCCCTTGGTCTTGAGCTGAACTTTACCCCTCATTTCCTCTGTCTCCTCCCCACTGAGGGACAAGGAATGGGGGTTGTGTCCAGTTCATCACATGATTTCTGTTTCCCCTTCCTCCTCAGGAGGAGGAGGACCAATACTTTTCCCTACTCAGAGCAGGAGTCCTGCCACAGCAGATAGTCCATCATGAATTTCTCCAGTGTTAGTCCTTCCCACAGGCTGCAGTTCTCCACAAACTGATCCAGTGTGGGCCCCTCCATGGGGAAGTCTCTCTGGAACAGTCTGCTCCAGTGTGAGTTCCCTGAGAGTCACATGTCCTGCCAGAAAAGCTGATCCAGGGTGGGTTCCTCTTCCCATGAGGCCACAGGTTCTGTCATGCATGTACTTCCCATGGGGTCACAGCCTCCTTTGGGCATCCACTTGCTCTTGCATGGAGTCCTCCTGGACTCAGTGGCTCAGTCCAGTCCACATCTGCTGTGGTCCTCCATGGGCTGCAGGAGCACAGGTGTCTCACCATCATCTTTACTGTGGACTGGGGGAGAAATCTCAGCTCTGGCACCTGGAGCACCTGCTTCCCCTCCTTCTGCACCAACCTGCAGAGTTGTTCTTCTTATGTTTTCTTGCTGCTTGTATATAGCAACTTCTTAAATATATTATCACAGAGGTGCTGCGTTCATTGCTGGTCAGCTTGGCCATGGCCAGTGGCGAGCCTGCCTTGGAGCTTATTAGCTCTTCTGCTACCAAAGCTTTGCCACACAAACGTAATACATCTAATACAGCCCATCTTGAAGGCTAAGAACAGTGGCTTAGCATGGTGGTTCTGTTTCATATTCAAGCGTATGGAACCTGGGCAGATAATTTAGGGCTCAAGATTTGATGGGAGGTGGGAATCTTTCACTGTATTCCAGCAAGACTTGGGGGTACTCAGACTTCTGCACAATTTGTCTTGTTGCTTAGATTTGGAAGTTTGACATCCCATGTAATTCAAATTTCACATTTTCAAGTATTAAAGCAGAATGAGTCCAAAATCTGTTGTTTATTGGCTCCATATGCAGATGTGCTTTACACACGCATGCCTTGGTAAAATTAAATTCATAATGTAGATGTACTGGTTTTTTCATAAAGGATGTTAATTGTTTGGGGAGGTCTCAGTGAAGTAGCACCATTTTTAATGGGATTGCGTCCTCTAAGTGTGAAAAATTGTGATGATGTCTAATACAATCTAGTGAGGGAGAAAGCATACTATCTGACATGTGAACTCAGCCACAAGACTAGAGGTACATAGATGCGTTTTCCTTTGATTCTTTTGCACTTATGACTTGCATGAATATTTACTGTCACTGTGACTGAAGCACATTTATTTTCCTACTCTTTTTCATTTTACTTCTTCATGCATTTCACAGAACAGCATAGTATAACAGCCATGTTTCGTACTTTCCACTTGTCCAAAAGCATCTACGCTAAAAGGCAAAAGTAGAACCAAGACACTGCAGGAATTGATGTGTAGGAAGGTAAAGGCAAAAAGTATTAGGCATTTGATTTAAGCTACATTCCTCCCCTAAAGCCCTTGTAGCTAGTCAGGGATAACCAAAGCACTATGAATATGTACAACATTAGCCTTACCCTGTGTCCTTATCCATAAGCAATTAATTGGAAATACGGTCTAAGACAGCAGCTTTGAAATTGACATATTTAAAATTACCAAGGTCTGTGTTAGAGCAGAGAAGCAGTACAACATGATTGAGTTGAAATGCGAGCTGAGTGGCTTGGTCCATGTTTACAGCACAGACGAAGTAAGCCTTGGAATTTAATTGTGGATTTTAGTGCGAAGACTTTATCTTCAGCCAGTCCATGAAGGCTTGTTGTAGTCAAAATAAGGAAAAACTGTCCTGGGGATATCTCAAGATAAACAGAAGCAGTTGACTGGACTTCAGATCCCAAGGAATTAATTATCTCGCCACAATGTGGTCTGTTGCCCCTTCTTGCTTAATCTCACTGGATTTTTAAAATTGAAACTTTCCTTACGTTGTTTTTTAGCTCTTTTTATTCCTCACTTGTCATTTGTTAGTTCAATTTACAGAGTGTAGCAATGCTATTATTGTCAAAGAACTCTTGTTTCTTTAGTTGCTGAAGTAAATTAGTTGGAGTTAAAGCTAGAACATGACACCTAATCTCACTTAAAATCTTAGCTGAAATAAAGTGAAAATTTACCTAGATCTTTAGATTAAAATATACATGTGGTGCAAAGTCTATTTAATCTACAGCCATCACATGGGAGGGGTTTTTGATGACACAATAGAGTTTTCATGTGCCATGAGATTTGTACTGTGATATGTAATTGGTACTCATTGACTAGAAGCTTGTTGGCCCTTTATGAACATTTGTTTAACCAATTGAATTTAAGTTATATGTTATTATAGTTAATGTGCAGGCACTTGCTGTGGTTCTGTTTTTTTTCCTGATGAAAACATAATTATGTGCTTTGAAGCAAATATCTAGAATATAAGAAAAGATATTTTATTAAAATTTCAGATTAAACCTAGTCAGTGATCTGAACACTTACATTATTAGAAGAGAAATAACATAGAGTGCTTGACTTTAATCAAGCTCTCAGCCTCATTTGCATTTTGAATTGCAAGTGGAATTGCAGTATACTTTTCTTAACAGTATTTTCAAAGTATTAGATATCTGTCAACAAATTTTGTGTCACTGTAAGTGTTGCTTCTACTTAACTAGAACTTTCTGTTAGGATAGGGTCAGAAGTATTCTGTATTTCAGATCTAAAGGTAATAGTGATATCTAGATGGACAGTAGAATATTGCATGGTCACTGACATCTAGTTGCTTTATTCCCCTAAATGTGGAGTTAAAGAGCTGATGATGACTCATGTAAGCTCTGTGGGGTAATTAGAACCATGAAATGCTTTGGGTAGGAAAGGACATCTAAAGACCATGGAATCTAAACCCCATGACAGGCAGGGGCACTTTCCACTAGACCAGGATCTCAGTGCCCCATCCAATCTGGCCTTGAATACTTCCAGGGATGGGGCATCCACAGCTGTTCTGGGGAACCTGTGCCAGTGCCTCACCATTCTTGAAAAAAAAAGATCTAATCCAAACCTGTCCTTTTTCAGTTTGAAGCCATTCCCCATTGTCCCATCACTGCAGGACTAGGTATATGTCTGTTCTTATCTTATGCTGTCTCTTACATTCTTGAAGGCCATATTAAGGTCTCCCTGGAGCCTTTTCTTCCCAGGCTGAATAACCCCAACTCTTTCTTTGTGAGGGAGCAGCTGCAGCTTTTTTTTCCAAGAGTCAGATCCTAACTAACAGATGTCTTTCTTGTACTGAGAAGTCCAGTGGTGGATTCTGTACTCCACATGGGGTCTCATGACTGCACAGTAGAGGAGCAGATTCACCTCTCTCAACCTGCTGGATATATTTCCCTTTTCATGCAGCCCAGGATAAGGTTTGTTTTCAAGACTTCAAGAGCACATTGCTGGTTCATATCTAACTTTTCATCTGCCAGTATCCCTGAGTCCATCTCTGCAGGGCTGCTGTCAATAAATTCATTTCCCAGTTTGTGTTAAGACTGGTAATTACTCTCACCCAGGCACCAGGCATTGCTCTTGGCCTTGATTAACTTCTCAAGGGTCACATGGTTTCTTTTCAGGCCCACCAAGATCCATCTAATGTTGTCCCTCTCCTCGAGCTTATCAGCTGTGCCAACTCAAGCTTTGTGTCATCTGTATGCTTGCAGAGGCTGCAGCTCAGTCCCACTGTCCACGTCACTAATGAAGATTTTGAAAAGCATTGGTGTCAGTGTGGACCCTTGAGGAGCACCGCTCATTACCAGTTTCCATTTGGACATTGAATGATTTACTGCAACTTGTTGGATGTGGCCATTCAGCCAGTTCCTTTATGCATCTAATCATTCATCCATCAAATCCATAGATCTCTAATTTAGCAGCAAGAAGGTTGTGTGGGACCATGTCAGAGGTCTTTAAGAAGTCTGAGTAGAAGATAAAGTCTCTTTAATTGTCCACTTATGCAGTCAATCCATTGTGGAGTGCAGTCACTTGGTCACATATCATTTGCCCATGGTGAGGCCATGTAGCCTTTCTCTAGTCACCTCCCTGTCTTCCATAGGTTTCAAGTATCTTCCAGGAATATCTGTTCCATGATTTTATCTTTCTCTGAGGTAGTCAGTAGTTCCTAGGGTCCTCTTTTCACCCTTTTAAAAAAGGCATGCAATATTCCCTTTTCTCTAAATACTTGGGGCTTTGTCTGACTGCTGTGACTTTTCTTAGGTGTCTTTGAAGACATCTATCAAGCAGAAGGGTAGATTTGCATGCTGTTACTCTTAAAAATTGCTGGGCAAGACTTTTTCTGACAGTTTCACAGCAATAGCTGTGTTTCAAAACACATCAAGAGAAATATTCGAGGTGTTCATGCTCTATGTTTAAGGAAATCCCAGACATGCCTTTGGAACAGACTTTCCTCTCATTAGCAAATCACATTGTTAAATTCTTTAGATTTTTTTTTTCCTGGTTCAGCTTCTTCTCCAAGAAGCAACAAACATGTAAATATACATTAGATCTGTGAAACTTGCTCCTGCAATCATGGCCTTTGTCCTAGTGTGATCTGTGAGCAGGTCATACTTTTAAATTTTAATGCTGATTTTAAATGACCATGATATGTAACACATGGAGGGATTTTACTGCCTTTGAGGACATCATCTCTGTTCTGAAGTGTCATGCCTGTCAGAAGTGAATCATCCTCAAGCTGAGCACTCAGCAACTAATTTTATTTAAGAAAATACTTGCATAAGTTTTGTGGGATGGGTTGTTATTTTGTTAGCAACACTGATATGCTTTAAAATGTTTATATTTTCTATGCACTACTTATTATTGTACATTGGTCTCTGACGTGATCATTCTGTAATGCTGTAATTAAATAAAAGGTTTAAGATTGAAAAGACTGCTCCTATTGTGAAGGCTTTGGGTAGTTTGGGGTTTTATGCAAACTTACATAACTGTAATCATGAACTGAATATAATTTCTTTTGCTTTTTCTAGAATTAGTTAAAAATTTTTGTTGGTTCATTTGTCCAGATTAAAATTTAGTATTCTGCTAAAAGTAAGTAAATATTAGTGATGGACAAATTAAAAGCACTGATAAGTAATGGTCAATTTTTAGCGAGTTAAGAGTCTGAATTATTCACTAGTGCACTAGAATAATTCCCTTTATTTAACTAATCAGACATTAGCATTAAGTGATGACCCCACTTATTTTAAGAAATACTCCTCTATATATTTTTGTAGCAAAACTTTCAAATACAAAGGAAATTATCCATTTTCTTCTGCCTAGTATTGCCTACTAGGGATGCATGACTTTCCTTTATTCTCTGGTTTTCAAATTAATATCTAAGTAAGTTATAGAAAAATTCAGTTCATTGGTAGAATGCCATTGTTTCCAGAAAGTGCAAACTTGGGTTAAACTGTAGAAAACTGGAAAAGATGTTTCCCAGGGTCTTTGTAAATTTTGTGTTGTTTTTCTATTTATAGCATAACTTCAGTACTGCATATAATTAATTGGTTGTTGCTTCTTCAATAATTATAACAAAAATGTACAGTACCTGTTTGTCCATTTTTTAAAACATTAATTATTTATTTTATTTATTATCTTTATACATACAGACAGAGCTAAAAGTCACTTCAGAAGGGAAATAATTTGTTTTGGAACTGAAAAAGTTCAAAACCAAAACACACTTAACGATGTGACAAACCTGCAGCTATTGGATCCAGGATTAAAGAGATGCTTTTCTCCATCCTCATGCTGTGTCGTGAAGTAGCACCTTTAAATGAGAAGTTCTGTTCAAAACCAAGGATAGAAAATTAAAAATTTCAGGTGGTTAGGGGCAATATTCTGAGTATCTAGTCTGCTCGCTTCGGTGTTGTCTTAATGCTTTTCTGAAGCATTAAAACTATAGACAGACCTGTATGCAAAGGCACTGAAAATTCCTGCCTCAACTGCTGACTTAATAAAGGGAAGGACAAGGCAGTTTTGAGACTCAGACTTGGGTTTGGGGTCTTTTTTTTTTGTTTATTTGGGGTTTTTACTTTGGTTTTGGGGGCGCTTTGGTTGATGGTTTGATATTTTTAAGTTAAGATTTTTTTTAATACTTTTCATCTATTGTTACATGATCCCTTTGATCAGCTTATATTTTATTTTTGATTGTCTCATAGTAACAGTTAAATAAGATTTTTATCTGTTGTCCTCAAGTTTTTCTTTTTTCTCTTGAGAAAGTCCTCCTTTCAGGTTAATCACAGTAATGACAAGGAGTTTTGTGTCTATAGTGTTTTGATGCATCTAACAATAAAATTGAATGGCCTGTTTGGCACCAATATTCCATATATGGGAACTGTCAAGCTATTCGTAACTTAAATGTCATTCTGAGCTCCTCGATTTCTCAGTGCTTCACGTTTTAGATAGGAGAGTGACTATGGCAGCTGATGGGAATCTAACTGGAAATTTTTACATGTCATGTATTTTGGAAGCACAAAATAATTTGGTTTGGAAATGATGTGATCTAGACTCCCATTCATATTAGGACCAGCTCTGAAAGCTGAATGGAACTGCTCGTGGCCTCGGAATTTTTGCTCAGTTTGCAGGACATGCTTGTTCTAACTTTTTTACTAGCAGCTAAAAATTATTCTGCAGCCAGAGTATTTTTAATTTCCTTTTCTCTTTTAAACCAACAGGATAGCACCTTTCATACAGAACACTTATTTTCTATTGGAGTCAGAGCAAGAAACTCGTGGGATTCTGCTTTTACAAAAGCTCTAGTGTTTCCAAGCAGATTTAGTTGCCAATTCGCCTTTATCATGAATAGAGCTAGAGACATCTAGTGGTTAAAATTAAAAAAAACCCCTCAGCGAACCGGTAATTAATTATAAAGAGCCAAAACTTGCATTAGCTATTATCAAAGCAGCACTTTAAGGGGCATATGCACAATATCATTATAAAAAAATTAACACATATATAATTAGAACTTTCAATTTTGTTTTGAATGAACAGATTTAGTCCATTTACTTATTTATTTTGAGAATATTGAAAACGTGCAAATTTTTTTGACTCACCTTTCAAAGTAATTGTAATTGCAAGCAGGCATCTCCTCAGATCTAAAATGCACATTATATTTTTCACTTTTATTTTAGTGATACAATACAAATTGCTTCACAGAATGAAAAAAAAATCATATACTTTTAATTTACAAAATGTGGCAGCTGCACAAGCTTTCATGTAGCAGGTCAGTTTGCTGTGCCAAAGCTCATGGTCCTGTCATGGCCACTTCAAGGCAGACTTCCAGGATCCCACTGCGCATATCTTAATTTTTCTCCTTACATCTGAGAGAATATCTGTAGAGATATATTTCTTAATCTGTCTGCAAAAATAATGAAGTTTACATCCTGAAGTACTTGAAAATTTTGCTCTTTCCAGTCATTACCAGACATAATGCTGCAAGACAAACCTGTACTCCCACTAATTTGGCAAAGAGATCAGCTTCTCTTTGGATTTACCTTTTATGTCAGCTCTTCAGAGTAATAGCTAATGTGACTCCAGTGGTATATATAATCTGTAATATATATTGTTGTGGGTCCTAACTTCTCAGAAATTATTTCAATGAGTTTTCCTAGCCAAAAATGTGGGGATTTATGCATTAAAACTTTTTGGGTATGTAAGATGCAAACAAATGTATATGCAATCACCCGGACTCTACCTGCACAGAAGATAAACACAAATTAGGGAAGTTGTGGCTGGGTATTACTAATAGGTCTTCGCCATGAAAATAATTAAACACTAGAATAGGTTGTTGTCACTTCAAACAATTCTCTACATGGTGGGCACATAATGAAATCCATCTTCGTTCATAAATCTGATTATTAAAAAGACTCAGGTAATATCTTCCTTTTTTGTGTACCTTTGGCTTCATTCCTAAGTATCTTACCACGTGAAGGGCTGCTTTGTGAGGTTGATGATAGATCTTTATCCAAGTTTTGCAAGAAAATATGAATGACACCTTCAGGTGCTGGCGTGTAATTTTGTGATTGTGGTTAACTTTAATTATCATCCAGAAATTGTTTTAGTTTTACACCGGTAGGAAACGCCCAAGGAACACTGCACTTCCTGTGGAGAGCTGAGATAACTTTCTGCTGTTGATGCAGAGAAACAGAGTATAGTCCTTTGTTTTGCTAGGATGAAAATTGGTCAATTAAATACTACCCTTCTAATTGTTCTTTTCCCACTTTTTGGTCCAAAATAATACTAAATTCACTCTTCGTAAGACTAAAATTCTACTTAATACTAAAATACACTTAAATCCCTTACCAGTCTCTTTTGGAAAAGAAACCCAAACAAACCCAGCAAAATTAGGGCCCCCTTTGTGAATTCAGAGGTACTGCCAGTTTATTTACTTGTGTCTACTACTTGGACAAGCTAAATTAAATGTAAGGGATACAATTTCTCTTTTACAACTCACATGCTCATTATATCAGAACTTTCCACTGTGAGACTTCCTTCTAGTAACAGGAAATATTTTAGAGATGAATAGCAATTTTATGCTTACATTAGTTTTTTTATTTTTTATCAGGTCTGTTCAGGACCAGTTCTTCATTAGCAACCTTACTGTATTGCTGAAGATTCTTGTAACTTCATCCCTATCAACAGTGTTTTGCCATTTTTTTAGGAGCTGATGTCTGATAGATCATTGCTTGCCAGCTCAAAAGCAGGTCTGATATGAAGACTGCTGACAAGACAGGTGCTGAAGCTAGATCTAATAATACATTTGCTTTTATAACAACACAGAGAAGCCACCAGGAATTCAAAATACTGCTTGGTAGTTCTTCATTGGCAGGCAGATTTCTTTGTGTGAAATTTGGACATTTGATATGATTTTAGATGGGCAACAATACATAAAAGTTTGTTGGTTTGGTTGGGTATGGTTGGAGCTTTTTGATTTGGTTTAGGTTTTCTATAAGAGACCAAAAAAGACATAGGTTTGCCTGCAGTTTTGTGGTGGGTATGGCAACACAGTGGTATGCACACTTTAAATGATCTGTTGTTGTCTGCTGTGTTTTCTAGCTGAACAGTTTAGTTCTAATCCAATTATAAAGTGGACGTGGGAGCTGCCAGGAACTTATAAAGAGGATTTCTTCTGACGTTCACTTTGGTAACCAAAGGTTTATCTGTTTTGTTGCACATCAGCTGCAGCAATGCCATACAAACTTAAAGATGTTTACTAGCTTTTAATGATGCATTTATCAATGTTGCCTCTTTAATAATTCTCTTACGCTATTCCGATTTCTCTGTTCCTTGGAAAGCTTTCCTGTGCCTAGAAGAGTGCAATTGTTTTTGTCTTGCAACTGTAATGGATAGTTGCTCAAAACTAGTGATAAATCAAAAGATTTAGTACCTCTCTTAATCTCCTATAAGTCTTTGTTTATATGCACTTTGGCGTGGTGTCTCAATATATTAGTTTGCCTTGACAACTCTTTTATTCGTTGATGTACTAGATGTATTTCCGTCACTTAGCTTGTCCATAACTGATGATACAGCCTTTCTTAAAGCTATTGATTTTATAGATTCTTCTTGTTTTCAGTATTTTCTGTGAAATATTTATTTTGTTTCAGCACAACATACATCCATTTTAGTTCCTTTTTAGCTTTTGCTATTTTGATTTTACTCACCTTTCTGGTTGCTGCTTTCTGAGAACTTCCGTTTCTCCCTGATACTTCAAAGATTTCTACAGGAAGGCTGAAGATGACAATATGGAAAGAAAATTCAGGCTTTAGGGAAGCTGCTGCAATCCACTTTTTTATTTCTTATTTTGTTTCTCCTTCTAACTATTATATTGTCATTACCTTTAGTAGAATCTATAGTCAGAAAGTGTTTTCACATCAATGCTACTATAGTGTACTCCAACTGCTTCTTCACCCTGTCATTAAAATATGCTTTTAACATTTGGCTTAAAATTATATTCTTCTATGGTGAACTGTAATTATCACTGACTAAAATATAAGTGATTTACAAGGCCTAAAAGGAAAGAGAAATGCTCTGCTTCAGAAAGGTGGATTTATAGCTTCAATGTTTGTGCAGATGGTAAAACAGATGTCTCCTGCCAATAGCTTCTAAACTCATAATTCTGCTTTGAAGTTTTCTGCATATGTAGATAAATATGGAAGCACTTTTGGGTTTGTTTTTTTTTTTTTTATTTGGCACAACTTGTATTGGGGAAAGACACTGATCTATACAGGCAAGGTGAAAGTTGCTTTATGTTTATAAATTATTTTTGCTGCTACTTTACATCTTACTGACTAATTTAGTAGAAATAGAGACAGCTTGCCTAAAACATCAGTGGAAGGTTAAATGCAATATTCCAGGAACACTTTAAAAACAATCTGTCAAAGCTTTCTTAGAGACTGGTAAAGCAGACTGCTTTCCATTCTTCACTGAAAAGGTTTCCCACAATGTGATTTTTCCATCTGATGTGATAAGAGTTCAGACTGGAGTCCAAAATTCCAAATATGTTTCAATTTGTTCACTTTCATAAATGACTAATTTGGCTAAATATAGCTCAATTCTGCACATCTTGTAGGTTGGACAAAACTTATTTAGTAGACCAGTATGGTTCCCTGTAGGTGTTATGGTACCTGTGTTGGCAGGTAGGACTTCCCACACGTTCTCTGTGCTGGAGGAGGTGGCACCTGTCAGCAGTCCAGTAGAGATCCATCTGCTGTCCGCACCCAGGCCCTGCTGACCCAGAGTGAGCCTGCAACAGGGGGATACCACGTCTCCAAACCATATGCACAAGTACATTCACTTTAAAAATGCTTCATTTAATTAAAATCATAATTGTTTACCCTGCCAAAACACAGGTTATGCTGCTGAACTTGAAGATTGCTTGGACACTTAAATATAAGCATTTGTATTTGTGAATTTGTGTAAGTTCAGACCTTACCTTTTTTTTTTCTAATCCATTTTCCTTTTTGTTATTTTGTTAGTGATTTTTATAGCCAAAGTTGACTCTTCACTCAGAATTTACTCTCTATATGCAGAGAAAACACAACAAGTAGGTGTACAGAAAAATGTGCAGAAAGTCTCAGAATGCTCTGATACTATCCCTGTTTGGGTACAAGGGTGCTTCTTTGATGTTTAAGAGAAAACATTGATGGGAGTCATGAGGTGACAGTATAAAGAAAACAGTAGTGAAGGAATTTGTGATGAATGACTATGAAAATGGAGATAAGCGTGCAGCAAATGGGAGCAAAGAGAGTAGTCATAGGGTCAAAGCTGATGGTTAAAAACCTCCAAACAAAGAAAAGAAAAACAATATTTCAAACATTAAGAAGCCAATAAGCCAGACACTAAACAAATCTATTTTCTTCTCTTGCTTTGGTAAATTGTCTGATGTTACTTGTTAGGTCTTCTTAAACCAGAAGTGTAAAACCTATGGACATTTTCATAATTACCAGATCACTTCTGATTTGACTACAAAATAAACTAGAGCTGTGCAGAGGACAACAATTTTATTTTACATTCAAGTAAGAAAGTCCAAAGTATGAAATGTTCATTAAAGGATTTTTCACTTTCACATTAGATGAGTTTTTTTAGACTTTATACTTAGGTATAGATAAAGAAAAATATTTTCAAAACATAGAGATGCAAGTATTTTTCTGATTTTCCCTATTCTTCTTTGTTCTTTTTTTTTTCTTTAGTTTGGTTTTTATATTTATTTTGGTATCATTTGTTTTGTTTTGTTTGGGAATTTTTTGGTTGTTGTTGGATTTTGTTTTGTTTCTTTTCTTTTCGCTGTGTTATCTCCAACTTAATGTTTGGAAATGTCACAGAGGTACTGTGTTTTGAAAATTAAGTCATCTCATTTAAAGAAAATTAATTTTTTTGCAACTACAGAAATGGGTACGTGTTTCAGATGTTGGCACAAGTTTGCATATGAAGCTGTATGCAACTGTGACTAAAATAGCTAAGTGCTTTGGCATTAGACATTTAAATGTTGCATGCAAGCATTCATGCACCTAACTTGCTAGCTGGGAAACTAATTTGTATTTCTGTCTGTCAATTGAGATATGAAAAGAAAAAAATAATTACAATTTAAGAGTCTCAACTTGTCAGAAAAGGTCTTCCTTTTTTCTTTGCATTTTCTCTGGGAAAGGAAGAATTCTGCCCTGCATTGGCATTATGTTATTATATTTCTTCACATTTTTCCATGAAAAATCATTGAAGTAAATTGAGTACATTCCTAGGCTATGGTGATGTGTGTACTACTTGTCTGTACAGCTATTCTTGGAAAATTGGTTCTGAAAAAAATGTGTATCTGTCTCTATATGGTAATAGAAACTTTTTCATTCTTTATGAAGGTAATAATCCCCAGACTATTACACCTTCTTGATAATGTCAGAGTATTTTATATCAGCGATGTTACCCAAATGTGAAGATACCCTATGAGATCCAGCTATCTATCTCTATATAGACATACATGAAAAACATGAATTCTAGTTGGGTTTGGGATGCTGCCACCCAGGCACATAATTTGTTCTTAGTATTTTAAAGTACATTTGTGATCTTCACATTGCTGCCTGGTTACATTCTAAGTGCAGGTATTATTAAAAAGAAATTTTATTGAAGAATACTGACCATCGGCCTGTTAAGTCTTTTGAAAACTGTGTATACTTGCAAACTAGTTTCAAGCTAAAGCAGTTCACAGTGCATTATTTTATTTACTGGTGTTCTGCCACACACCTACCTGTGCCTGAGCTTTCCTGGTAGAAACTCAGGCAGGATGATTCACTAAGAGACAAGACAAAGAGATTTGATTTTCAGGTCTCTGATGACCCTGCTAAATCTAGGCCATAAGAGAAAGGTGGAGACATTTTAGAAAGATGTATAAATAAAAAAGGTGGAAAAAAGGAAAGAAAAGCAGGACCACTTACTGGAGGAGGGGTTTGCTACATACTTGTCTCTTCATTGATCGGTCAGGGAGCCCACAACTAGTCAATAAATTGAACTTTTAGTCTTACAATGTGCATGAGCCCAGTATTTTTGTTTTTTCTTGTAGAGTAAACTTGCAGGAAGTTGTATTGAATGTTAAATTCATGTGCTCTTGAGAGAGGATCTGTCTGTCAGCAGGAGACCTGCTTTGTGAAACTCTGTAAATGATGCTTTCCCTCCTGCACTCAGCAGATGTGACATGGTAGCAAACTCCTGGTATAGCTTCTAGAAAGGCTCCAGAAGTTATATTTTTCTTCCACAGAAATGGATTAAAATGTTTCTACTTTTAAGATAAAACTTTTAATTTATCATATTGTTTCAGTATTTCTGTGGCATACTACAACAGCCTAGTTACCTACCCTTGAAAGGCTGCAGTGCTAGAAATAGCCATGCTTCGTCCTTATCAAACACAATGGCAGATAAACTTTTTCTGTAAGTTCCTCATGTAACATCATGCAATGTATTTCTAGAAATTAGATGTCTATGTTGTTTATCTTAAGATTTAGGGAAGAGAATGGTATCTGTAGAAACTGCTTTTGGTAACAGATGCAATTAGTTACAATTTTTCACTTTCTTCAGAACATATTTCTAGTAGAACTTACGTATCTAGTTTTCAGATAGCAATAACTTTTACAAACAGATACACTTTTTTAAATCAGTACTATGGCTGGTTTAATGATTTTCAAGCTGGATTTTTTAACATTTGCTTTGGTTTTTATTTTTTTTTCCTATTTGTATTGCATAAAGAAGAGAAATATTCTGAAATCTTCTCACCTGTGTTTTGTGCTGACTTTTTGGGTGAAATGGTTTTGAAAACATTATTTTGGTATGCTGATGTTGAAAAATCCCTTTTCTAAGAAAAAGGCACGCGGCAGCATGTGTGTGTCTGGTAGATTTGGAAACAATATTTCAGAAACAGTCTTGACATAGTCACACTTTATTGAATGCTCTGGCATTGATGGCTCTGTCATTTTCATTTTCTTGAGCTGTGACCAGACTCAGCTGCAGAGTCAAATCCTGAATCCCGAGAAGATTGCTCCGGTGAAAAATCCTGTGGAGAATTGCTTGTCAGTCACTAAGTCTTTTGGCTGAGATTCCTTCCTGGTGTGTTTGCAGTCGTGGCTCTGAGGACACTTCGATGAACCAGTGGTTGAAACGTTTCCTGACATTTGCACCAGCAGACAAAGAATGTCATGGTTCTTCTGCTGGCACCTCCTGCTGCTCTCTCCCTTCCTTATCCCATTTGGAAATTCTCCCCACTCACAATGGTGTTGCAAGTAAGGATACAAAAGAAAACCTTATGACAGTGATGCATTCAGCCTATTCTAAAACCTTTTCAAAGCTGTGGCTAAGAAAGACAAGGTAAAACCCCTCTCGTTAGTACACTGATGTTGCTGGTTTCCAATTCTCATTTCTCTTACAGTGACTAACCCTGATCTCTTCTGTTTTCTCTGCATCATTACCACTGGTCATAAATCAGTATACTCATCACAGTTACTATACGTCACTAATATGTAAAATTCCACATAAGGCCCCAAGCAACATCTACCTTCAAGTAGAACTCGTTGAGAAAGTTTGTACATATAGGCTGTTTAAAACAAAGAGAAGGAGCTTTTCCCATGTGAGTGTCAATAAAAGAATGGATGAAAGGGATCTCTTTCCAAACAGGCTTTGGGTACTTGTCATTGAGTTTTAGAGATGTTGAGCAGGCAGTACAGGTGGAACCATCACAAATGTGGCCATCATGGATTAGTCAACCATGCAACCTGACATTAAGACTTCAGTGCCATCAAGGCACTAAAGTCCCCATCATGACATTGCTGTTTCTGTTTCTCAGTGTACACATATTTGTAGGCCTGTGTTCATTTCAAATCCAGTATTTTTTCTGATTTTCTCCAGCAGGAATACATTTAACATTTAGATTTCTTCTTATACCAAAAACCAGTCTGGTGTAAGATTGATAGACTATCCCTGGGAACATCTGTTAGTATCAAATGTTAAATGAAAATTTAAAAGCTTTCAAACTTTGCTTCTATTTCCTGTTACATTGATATCAGGGTGTAAAGAAGGTGAGAGGAGGAACCTTGAAATGAAACAAAGCATTGAATTGTTTTTTAAGTGTTTCTGAATGGAGTAAATGGTCGGAATAAAAATGTGTAAAATTAATAACAGCTTTTAGTCATGAATGTTAGCTATAAAAATCTACAAAAGAACTTGTAACAAGTTGTTTCAACAAATAAGCAAAATCTAATGTTCCATATCAACATATTTTAGTTTCATTGGCTTATAAAAAATGAACCTAAATTGATTTTAAGGATATATATGATTACTTAAAACATGAAACCAGCAATAACCAACAGGTTATTGAACAATCCAGGTATCAGCACAGTTAAAATCTATGAAGTGAACTGAATATTTTGGAGAATATATTTAGCATTGCAGTAAAGATGAAACCTAAATTCTTGACAGAAAAGCACAACCATAATACAACAAAGACTTCCAAGAATAATGTTAAAAATATAAACCAAGAACATATAACAGTGTATCAACAGTAATTAAAGTGGCATTTTAAAAATTAAATTCTTGAGATTTTTACAACATAATTTTAAGTAATTTAATATTAATTTATTTTTTTTCAATCAAATAATTAACAATACTTGACTTTGAAAGTGCAAGATAATTCACCTTAATGCACTCTACATAATGTCACTGAAATCATGAACAGAGTCCATTGAATTTATTGTACTGTACAGGACAACTAATAGTAGGCAAACATAGTATAGTCAATCACACAAAATACGTAGACTTAATGCAGAGTAACAGTCATAAAAATTCAATGTTAAATCTTTCCACTAATCTACTTTGCTAAGTCATAGGAGGGAAACAGCAGCAACTGTTTTCACTCATTTGAAATATCAGTAATAGTGGAAATACCTAGGGAAAATATATTTTATGTCTGGGAAGACTAACTAAAGAAAATAATCTTTATTTCTGGCCAGCACTACTTTTTATTCACTAAATAAAGCCTTTATGCCAAGAGAAGCAGAAATTGAAAATATTATTTTACCTAGTGCTGAACATGAGTTGCACATCCATCTAGTTATCAAGGAGGCTCAAACCTCCTTGTGAAGTTTAAAGATCTCAGAGACATTATTTTAAGCTTTCTTTTTTATTATTACTTCTGTCAGAAGTTATTTCAAGAGATATATGAAAGGAGATGCCCAGAGACTTTGCTGATAATCATGCAATGAATGTTTGTGATTGTAGGAGAAAATCATAGGATAATTAATATTGGCATTGACTTCAAGAGGTCCTCTAGTCCAACTGCCTGCTCAAAGCATGTGAGCCAACTCATTTCAAGGTGTGTTCTAGTATGAGAACAAGCAAAGGCTTCAAAGCTTTTCTTCCCCTCCTTATTTTCCAGAAGACCCTCATTAGGTTTAGTTAATGTTTCAGAGGCATAAATCAGCACTTAGCTTTTAATAGGTATTCTGAATTATATTAAAAATTCTTACCTGTGAAGAGCAAGAAATATAATTAGGGCCTGAGAATGAAGTGTATGTTGCTAAATGGCTCTACCAAAGATCTCATTTGCTGTTACAGTTTTAGGTGTTGAACATATTCTGAAATGATAGTAGTACTACACTCAAGATTCTAAAAAAGGCGTTAGTGTATCAGTGTTCTTGTACAATGCTTGGATTGTTTCCATCTGTCTTATAATTCTTTTTATGTTACGCAAGAAACATTGAAAACAGAATAACCACCATAAAAGAAAGAAAAGTTTCTCAATTGCTGTATACAGATTTCTTTCTTTATAGCCAAAGAAATTTTTCTAAGAATTTCCCAGGGTGGAAATGCAAGAGCCAACAATACTTTTTCCTGAAGAGAAAAAAAAAAAACGTGGATGTGACTCTCTTCCTTTTGTAATCTGCATCATTTGTGGTTTTAGTGCTATCCATCCAAACAGTAATAGCTGAATCACAAAACCATGTGCTGTTACACATGAAGAATTTTATTTATTTGAATTAGACAAATTCATTTAATTCTCTATTAAATCCAGTAACTGTATTTCTAAAGATATTTCTATGTACTGAAAATCACAGAAATTTTTGAAAAAGGACTCTTCTGCCTTAAACATTGATTTTTTCATCCCTGAATTATTCCCACTAATTCAGTAATTTTCAACATTCTTTTTTTCTCCTTCCTATGACTTCTCACAGTCTTCCACAAAGATATTTTCATTTTGTGCAATTTCCTCTGTAGATTTTGAAAATCTCCTCATAAGTAGGTAGCTAAGTTATTGTGAAAAACGTATAACAAAACCATGCAAGGAAAAAACCATTTGGTGCCGGGTCATACTGAATTTCTGTTTGATTAGTGATGGACTTTTGGAGAAGTGGAAATTAGGGAGGGATTGTGTGAGTTGTTGCCTCCCATACCCCCTTTTCCTCCTGTTTCTCCACACAATTCAAGCTACAGTCTGAAAATAGGTCCCTGATGATATTTTCATTTTACTTTGCCTGGGGAAAAGCCCGTATGCTGTTAGCAAAGTGCATTATTTGTCTGCTGTTCTGTTTTATTTTCTTACCTTTTTCTATCTCATTCTGTGGAAGTGTAGAGATGACATATTTAATTTCTGTTGTCCTAAATATTTACAGTGAGGTTGAACTTTTGCTTATCTGGAAGAATTAGTACTGGAAAATTAATATTGATCTCCTGCAAAATTTGGTGGGCTCTGAAACTCTGAACTTGAATAGTATGACTGTTCCACAAATAATATTTCTCTGCATACAACACAACTTTCTAACACACCACCAACTTCTAAGGTGGTGCTTCTAATGTTAATCTGTTTTCCATGCTTGTGTCACATGTGACTCTCTGTTGTTCTCGGGCTGAGGTTGAAAGATGCTTTAGACTGCTTAAGAACTGCTAGCTCATTTTTACAATTGGCAGAGGCCATGATCAAGGAAATAGGTTTACTGAGACGAGAGAATTGGATATAGAAAAATTTAATTTTTTTCTGAATAAATAGGACAAAGGAGTGCTTAGAGTACAGACAATGAAAATACTGAGGAATACCCAGGTCATCGAAGAAATCATGACTCGCTCTACACAGCATGGTCTTAGTTCAGTAACTAATTTTGCATTAAAATATATGGGTTTAGTTTAGTTTAAAACTGCCCTTTTAAGCAGTTTTCCCAGGTTACTCACTCATAGGAATTTTTTTGAGTTTTGTCCTGGAGGTTTTTTTGTTTTGTTGTTACTTTTAGGACATTTCAGCAACACAATTACCAACTCCTTTCAGCATTCAAAGGTGTTTTCCCAAAGAAATCTTAAGGTAAATAATTTATGTGACTAATATTTTGCGGGAAAAAAATGAGTCATACTGAATGAAAAAAAACAGTGGAATTGGGGCATAAATGTTTTCAGCTTCTACATAAAGAAAATTCAAAGTTAGCTTTTTCTGAATTCTTACTGCAGTAAAATATGAAATCAATTTCCATATCAGAGACTTGGGTAGGTGTTACATGTTAAGCAGAAGGAACAACTTGTTCTGTTATCATGCAAATAGAATTTTGGGTTTTGACAAAATGCTTCACAACCAGATTTTATCTTTCTATTTTAAGCTTTGGTCAGAAAATAATACACCCACTCTCTTCTAAATTTTTACCAAGATTTTTATGATATTTAGCCCCTGTGTGTTGCACTTTGTGCCAAAAACATCTGTGTGTGGTAATGAATTGTAGATCAATTGAGAACAACATTTTGTAGGGAAAGATTTTATGAAGCGCCTAATATTTGTTTATGAAAAATAATACAGCTGTGGCAATTTAAAATACTGAAATATATTTGGAACTATCAGTAGTGCTAAATTATTCTTACTATATCAATTTTCTCAGTATTTTAATTTCCAAATTCACAACTACAGGAATGAAATTAAGCTTTTCTATCTGCTTAAGACATTTAATATGCTTTGACTCACAAACTGAAATTCAGGAATGGAGCCAGTCTGAATAACTTTGGAAATATGTTGCTAGTTGCAAGGAGCAGGGACATCTTCAATTAGACCAGGTTGCCAAAACCCCCAGACTGGGGGGTTTGAACACTCCCAGGGATGGGGCATACACAGCTTCTCTGTGGATGTGCCAGTGCCCCTGCACCCTCACAGTAAAGAATATCTTCCTAGTATCTAATACAAATCTACCCTGCTTCAGCCTAAAGCCATTCCTGCCTTGTCCTATCTCTCTGCGCCCTTTAAATAGTCCCTCTCCAGCTCTTTTGTAGCCCCTTTTAGGTACTGGCTGGTGCTCTTAGATCTCTCAGAGCCTTCTCTTGTTTAGGCTGAAGAACTCTGGCTCTCAGCCTGCCTTGGTAGGAGAGGTGCTACAACCCTATGAGCATCTTTGTTGCCCTGCTGTGGACGGACTTGAGAAGGCCCACATCCTTCTTATGTTGGGGTTCCCCAAACTGGACCCACCACTCCAGCGGGGTCTCACAAGCGCAGATGAGGGAGGCAGAGTCATCTCCCCCACCCTGGACACATGGCTCATGCTGCAGCTCAGGGTACAGTTGGCTTTTTTTTGGTGAGTATGTGTTGTCAGGCTTTTTGACCATCAAAACCATCAAAGTCTTTCTCCTTAGGACCACTTTAAATCCATTCTTTGCTTCACCTATATTTGTACTTGGAATTGCCTTGACCTGGGTGCAGGATCTTGTGCTTGGTCTTGTTACGTTTCATGAGGTTTACAGAGACCTGCCTCTCAAGCTTGTCCAGGTCCCTCTAAAACGCATCCCTTCCCTCCTTCCCTGCAACGTGGATCATGCTAGAGTGTGTGTGCTGTCCGTGCTGCTGGCAAAGGTATTAAACAGCACCAGCTCCAGTTCCATCCCCTGAGGAACACTGCTCATCACTTCTCTCCATTTGCGTACTGAGCCATTGACTGCAACTCTCTAAGTGCAACCCAGTCCTTACTCACTGGGTGGTGAGTAACCCATGCCTCTCCAGTGCAGAAATGCAGGACAGTGTCGGATGCTTTGCAAAAGGCCAGAAATTGCTCTTCTCTTACCTTCCCTTTGTTTCTTTAAATGAATGCTACTTAGGCTTGATCATATCTTTAACTAAGATTAATAGTGTATTGTAAAAAACATCTACCTCTGCTGTCTTTACTTTCAAGATAGTTGACATAGCTGATGTTCAGGTAGCTATCTTATTTATACATAGTTTGACCTTTTATAAAGAAATGTTGCTCTGACAGATTGGAACATCAGCTACAACCAAAGACTGGTCCACAGAAATGCTTTTAGATGATGCAAGGGTCTAGCATCAATTTCCTTTGGCAACCTTTTAAGCATTTGAATGCAGCTAAGGTCTCTTTACCTGTGAAATCAAGCTGTAGGGTGCACTTCCAGTTAGATACACAGTCTCAAGTCCTGTAATTAAGCATTTGTATTAAATGTGAGCCGCTTACAAAGGGACCACGTTTTCATGGGGTTGTTTCTCTACAATGGTGATTCGTTAATTTGAATAATACACCTTCAAAGCTCCTAAAATATTAGCTGTGTAGAATTGTGAGTGTGTAAGCTAGATAAAGGTTAGTTTAACAAATCCCAGTTCACTATAATGGAACTGTTGTTTGATATCAGGTAGTTAGGATGGTCAAACTGTAGGATATACTGTGTTTGTGCTAAAAATTATATTTCCCATTCTATTTTTTATCCTCCTCACCCCTGGTACTCCTTTGTTCTTAGGTTGATCTTTTTCCCCATTGGTTTTATATGTGTATTTTTGATGGTATGTTGGGGGTTTTTTCCTGGATTTTTTAAATATGCAGTTTGTTCTGGACTAAATCCAAAGGAAAAAAATCTGTCCATGTATATAGATATTTTTCAGAGTAGACATCAGTGACTGGTTATATGTTATTCTTCAGATGGCTTAATTTTCAAGGAGATTATGTTCTGTAAAAGCTTCTAAGCTTTTACAAACTTGACACTTAAGGCTGAAATCATATGACTCCTACACAACTTGGTTCATAAATTATCTGCTGTTCTTTCCATCTCCCATATTCCAAAATGAAAGTCAGCGTACCTGTAGAATTGGTCTATGTTTACAGCACTGGGTCACTGGGGACTGCTGACAGTGATGCCACATCTCTGGTTAGAAAGCATAGACTTCCTTATTACAGTTTCTTTATTTGCACAGCATTTCAGCTGTGTAATGTGTTGAACTGTAATTCTGATTGATAATGAACCAGATCTTCAGTTCAGAGACATATTGTGGTTAATACAACATGTATGTAATTTGTACAAAATGTAAAATCTATAAGCAAAGACACTAGCACTTTCTTTTTCAGTTAATATTTATCTTCAAAAATTCTTTTCAGTGTACTTTGGCACTTGACTAATAGGTTTTTCAAAATATAAGCCCTTATTCATTTTGTTCCTCTAGGATCGGTATCTGTCAGGTTTCTTTTGTGCTGCTCTAAAATATAATCAATATTGATATTTTATACTTGAAGTAGGATCTAACCTCTGTGTCATAATGGAGCTTTTGTAAAGGGTTTTGTTTCCTTCTTTCCTTCTTGCACAAATTATGAACTTTCACTCAGCATGATAGTCTCGGGATCTGCAATACTTGCATGGCATCAACTCAGCTTCTTATCTTCTCTTTTAAGGCTTTTATAAGAAACCAGAATAAAAGTTACTCAATGGAAGAAATAATATGAAAGAAGCAATATAAAATGCAAGAAATATGATCCTGTAAGGAATGTAGTTTAAAAAATATACCAATCCTTAAGAGTATTTTTAAAAATGTTCTAAAGCCTCCTATAACTTGCATTCTACAAAGGAAGCTTCTGGGTGAGACCACAGGGGACTCATGAACCAAGTATGTTACCTTTTACTGGCTTATATGACAATTAGCTTTACAAGAAATTCTAATTCTAATATGGGTGTTAGAATATTTTTTTAATAATTTTTGCTTCATTTTTGCAAGTAATAGAATTACTAATGATTCTGGATGATGTGTTACACCATTTTTTTAATGAAAGAGAAATAAGATGCAACAGAATTAGCAGAGTGTATCTTCAATCATACGGTGGAATAACCTGCACTTGAGTTAAATTTAAAAGCAAGTATTATTGAAACATCCTTTTTTCCCTTGCGTTTTTCAAAAACTTGTTCAACCACTTTGGTATCTTACCACTAGATGTCCTTGTAGTTGAACCCTCCCACCGGTTTTACACTAATTCTGTGCTGCCTTCAGCCACTGGATGGCATCTTACCATTGATTTCAGGTGCAAGGATTTTAAAGAGCAGATTCACACAAAGCAGATTATTTTAATATTTCATTTAATGCCACAGTGTCTCTAAAATCCCGTGTTCTGTTTGCAAACAACAACAACAAATAAGAGTGTTTGAATTTGAGATTTTTAATGAGGTCAGGGAAGATGTACATTTCAGTAGGTATAGAGTAGTCTTGCTTGAGGGGAGGTTTCTTCTGTTTCTTGTATTGCAGTTTCTGTGAGGGTCAGGGACATCGTGAAGAGTTCTCTGGGACTAGCAGAGAAATTTCATGTTTATGAAAAGAGCATGCCATGTACTGTGCTTACTGTGGTGTGAAAAGCCTCTGTGTACTTGCTTATTTGTCATCTACTTTGAACAGTAAGTATAATAAAACCTTTTTTAGCACTAGGACAGATAAGAAGGCAAAGGCTTTTTTACAAGTGTAGCCTGGAAAAAGCAACACAGCAACACAAATATTTGGAAAAGCATTTGGGTTTGGTTTTGTTGAAGGGTCTAAGGTTTTTCAAGGGTGCATCCCTTCACATTTATTTCCTTCCTGTCTTCTCACTGTCCTCACTTTCCTGATTTCCTGCAAACTCACTTAGTACTAACAAGCAGACCAGGGGAGTAAGACCCCAAAGCCTCCCTGCTTGTGCACTGTCTGGCCAGAATGATGAGATCTCCTGCCCCCAGCTCCGGTGGAACACCTTGATCTGGCTGTGTGGGCAGGTGAGCTGATGGTGCCTAATGACAGTCACCTGCAATTGAGAGATGATTGGTGCCCATCACATACACAATGAAGCCCATCTGTGCTGATGTTGGAGAAAGAGGTTATGCCTGCTCCTTTCTTCCTTGAGAGGCAGCAAAGAATTCTCTTCCCTCACCTTGGCTTCCCTGGTAATCTACACTGCTCACTTAGTCTGTCTGTAGGTTAACCCTGTGCATAACTGAGTGAAGTTTTTCAACATTGCACACAGGATCTTTTTTGGGTGTATTGTTCTACAGCAGCAACTTTGCAGGTACCTCTGCTTCCCTAAAATTGGAGGCAGGAGGACCCTGGGGCTCCTCTTGTGTATCTGTGAGCACAAGCCATTGACTCTGACGGGCTCTGACTCTTGACAAAGGTGCAGAAGAGGGTGTGCACTGCTTTTATCTCAAAGCTCAGCTCTGCTTATGGAGTTATTTTTGTAATACTCTCGTGTTAAAGAATCATTTTATTCATTGTTTAATATTACATCAGAGCAACAATAAAGCCCATTGAGATGGGGAAGATGATGCTTAGGTCTTCACACAAATTTTAACAAGCCCCATGGGCTACAGTGTTAAATTCAGCTTGGCTGTTTAAAATTCAAATTCGCAGAATCTATTAGTTATACATCAAGTATTTCCTTGGGTTACCTGCAGGGAAATGTACAAATCCCAGTTTCCAAAGACAGAAATTCAGTGTATCACTTGCCTTCACTATTGTATTGGTTTAAGTGTACTTTTAAAAAGTCTCTAAGATAGTAAGCAATTTTGTTTCCAGTGTGAAGTTAATCTTCTTTAAAAGCTCCTGTTGATAGCTACTGAAGGTAGGTATTCTAAGTAAATAAGTGTGTTAAAAGTGTCATATGTAGCTCGCTTTCAGGGACTTCTCCTTATACACAAAAAAGTAATTATTGAAGCAGAAATAAAACTTACAGGCTGCTGTAAATTGGGATAGGTCTAGTCTGTTGCCTTCTTTACACTTGAACAAGGTGAAAACACTTAGTGTTTTCTAGCCCACACTTTCGTGTCGAGTATCTCTAGGTTCACCTGTATGTAAAATATATTTAGCTAGCCAAGGGTCTAGAATACAAAAATAATTGGTAAAAAGCCTTCTATGACTTTGTGGTCTGTAAGGTTAATGTAATCTGTAAGTCTAGTGTAAGACCTTGGTGACTGATCACCTGCCTTTAAAAAACAAAACAGAGGAACTCCTTTCAGCCACTAAATAAAACTTTAACCCACAAGCACTTCCCTAGTTCTGGAAACCAGATTTTTTTTTTTCATATGGTAATAATGGCTGTGACTAAGAGTTAATCTATAGCCTATTCTACAATGATCACTGAGTTACACCTAGAAGCAGACGAATGCAGTTGCCCTTAATGATTAACAGGAACACATCAGTGTGCTTAATGGGAAAGGTACAAACCTGTCAAGTGCATCTCTTCATGTCTGAACAGCTAAGATAATTGAGAATACCTGAGGAAATCAGAGGAATATTATGAAGCCTCAGTGGAATGCTTTCAACAAAAAGTTTCAATAAATTGAATGCATTAATTAATAAAAAGTTAAGCAAGCAGACTGAATCAGCAATTCAGTTAAGTGATCATTTTAGTCATAAGATTGGAGTAACTTAATCCATTTATATAAGGATCGTAGTGTAGTATCTGCAGCATTTTCAGTTTTCAAACAATTGAGCAAGATTTGACTAATCCAATCTCTTATTAAAGCTAAAATGATTTACTTTCTTTTGGCCAGTTGCTTTCTCCATTGTGGAACATGTGCACCATAACCTGGCAATTTTCTTTGTGGCAAGAATGACTCTTTACCTTCTTTTTCTGTGTTCAGCTTTCCATGCCCACTGCCTGCGACTCCAGCCCCAGCTGTGGCTTTGACCCCTCCTTACAGCCTTCTGTGCAGTAACAGGCAGAGCTGGTTTTGTATTGGGCAATCTCCAGGAATTAAATTGCTGGAACTTGGAGTTCTCCTGCTCCTGCTCCTCCTGGCTGGGCTGCTGCAGCACTCAGGGACACCATTCCCATTGTGGCAGGTGCTGGAAAAAACAAGCAGCTTTTGGACTGAAGGCCTTCCTGTCTGTTTCTTTGACATTACCCAGCGTTTTGGGAGTGGTATGAGCTCTCTGTAACAAACTCTTTTTCTACTGCTGCTGACTCTTCAGCACAGGTGAACAAAGTCTGCTATTTGTTCTCTTCCTCCCCATATTTATAAAATTTGTTTGTACGCAATCAAGTTGTATGTATGCATTTTTCCACTGCCATTTTTAGATGGTAGATTTCTTTTTTCAGAAATCGAATAAAGTTTTCAAGAAGAAATGCTGAGTTTCCAAATAAATTCAGAAGACGCCAGAATTTTATCTGTTTTACTTTATTTTTACTAGCTAATAAACCACTTAAAACAATAGAAACATAATATTTCTGTTGAGACAGGGATACCAGTTAGAATTGAACTTAATAATTTAATTCTCTATGAAAGTCTATTATCTAGTCTGTGGTTTTCTGAAGCTTTTTTATTTCCTTGCAGTTGTTCTGTAGCTGCTCTACTATTTTGCCATAAAGAGAAACACAAAAGTAGTATTTGGGTTAAAAGAGCTATATTTAAAATCTGGGATTTTTGTAAGGTGCTCTTAGTCTTTCTGACCCCTCCAACTTTGTAAGATTTTAAAGGAAAGCTCAAGGATTTAAACCATACTCTAATGTCTTTGGGAAACTTTTATGTGAACTGAATTCCCATCTAATGTGCAGGATTAAAAAGCATAGTAAATATTTTTAATGCATTCTCACAATGTAAAAGTATGAATCATAGGAAGTTTATAAATAAAAATGAACATTAAGAGGAATCATTTGAGAGCTCCCTGTGAAAAAGGAACATAGGAAAGAAATCTGGATCAACCCATTGTGTAAGCCATGGTGTTTAAGAGTCAGAAAAATAGCTTTATTCTAGCAACCTCTTTATGTTTAGTCACTGTTTTAATTTATTATCATGCTGTTTGATGTGCCCCACACAGGACTGCAGCACTTCACTGTCTGCATGAACCCAGTGCGTTGCCATACTGAATTATATTCTGGAAAGCAGCAGAGCTAAGGAGCTTCCAGACAGCCTTTTCTGTTCTGCCATGTTTTCATGCACTAATTCATAGCAAGATGCCCTGAATGTATTCCATCAAATTTTATCATGTTCAAACATGTTTGCTGTTACAACCTTGAAATGTTTCTTCATGTTGGTTGTAAAGTCCCTTGTGGGTGTTGTAACTGACAAGTGCCGCCATAATAAAACAGAATAAAAAATGCTTTTGCTAAACAAATAGGACACACAAAACCAGTTCTATCATATTTTCGACACAATTTGTGATTTACAGAGATCCAACAATTGCTGTAATGTAATTTGTGGGAGAATTATTACTTACTGTTTTCTGGTGCTTTTCAGAGGAAGAAACCTATGATCTTTATCTGCTAGCTAATAATTGAGAAACTAGGGAATTAAAAATCTCTTTAAAAGATGCAGAGAAGAAAATTTTCATTTGCATTAGTCTTTCATGTTTCGTATAACTTAAGTAGTAAGTGATAACATGATAGTAAAAGAACCAAACCGAGCACACTAGGAAACTGATTGCAGTTTATTTATTCAAGTAGGCACTATTCCATATATCAGAAGGTCTTTTTACAGAGAAGGACATTGAAACAGTATCCTCAGATCTTACTAGGTTGTTATCTGCTACATTAGTAAGCTCTCTCTGTTCAATGTCTTACTCCATTTTTTATTCACCGAACACATCTTTTTACAAAATCTGCATAAGTAAACACTGTAAGAAACTTAAACTTGCTGGCCACCAGGAATGCCTGTTCGCAGAAGGCTGTTTCCTTTCTGAAAAGAAAAGGTTTTCTTAGGTGCATACATTGTCTGACTGCTTTTACACTTTTAGGAGCAGGATTGTGTGTTAAGCAGCCTGAGAGAGTGTTGATAGCTGGCACTTATTGCAGGGCTTTGTGTGACTGTGCTTAGAGTCAGAAGACCATAATCTGTGTCCCAAAAATCTTTTCTTTTTACATGTAAGGTTTGAATTTAGTGCAAGTTACATGTCTGCAGTGAATCTTACAGGTGTCTAGGGCTGCTTGGGTTTTTTATGTGGTTGTTTTGCAAGTAAAAAAAAGGATTTTTCATCCTAAAACATAAGAATTTGCAGAAGCTACTCTGCTGACAAGTTTAAAATCAGAAATGAATTTAATGCATATATGAATATCATACATGCATTTCCAGGAAGCCGTGCTTCATTCAAGAAAGAGTTGCTGTTCATATACATACAGGAAATTCAACTGGATATCATTTTCTGACATTTCTAAATGCAGCATGAAACTATTTGAACAGCAAGGCACTGGTGCAATTCTGGTTGGTTTCAATAATTGCATATAAAATTACTGTCATCGCCTAGTTTTCCCTCTCTGGATGGGATTCAGCCCCATTAGTTGAGATATGTATGCATTGGCAGGACTCACTTACTTCTCATGTTCTTGTGAACATTGTTCCACAAGCAGGAGAGTTGTTTTGGGGGAGGCCACCATACACAGGGTGCTGTTGGGACTGACCCTGCCAGGCACAGAGAAAGCCTAAGCACCACCTCTGCTTTGAGTACCACACTTTGCTTTTGAGTATCACAATCAATGCTGAGATGAAAAATTGTAGTCAGGTGTCCAAGTTGTATCAGTCCTTGCATCAGTCCACAGGGCAGAGTGCTGGAACAGTTTGTAGAGCTAAAGTGAAGCCTGTGTAAACACACTTCTAGGTGGAACAATTACCTCTACAGGGGTATTTTTATTTTGTTATTCAACAGATATTTTGCATTCATGGATAGAAAATGTGATTTTACAAGGCAGTAAAAATACTCAGGTTTTTTGAAAGCCAGTTTAAACGCATTTTTAAAACATGAGATGGAGGCAAATGCTAAACTAAAGAAAAAGATAATCCTTAGGGAAGTCAGCACCATTTGTTTAAAAGAAACAATCTGGTTAGTGTAAAAATGTCAGTTTGAGTGGATACTAAAGTAATGCAAGGTGTTTAAACTGCTCAGAAACTCTCTTTTTGTTAGTATCTCTAGCATTAGGACTGCACAGGGCATTTAGTTTATTAATGAATATATTGTGCATGGCTTTCACATTGTTTGTAATATTTATGAACAAATTTTTGCTGTAGTGTAGATCCAAAATTGTTCAAATTTGCAGGTGTCAGATTTTGGGAGATGGACCAACTTTTGAAAGGTTTTAAGTGTACATTTTGATGTTCAATTAATGGCACTTGTAGCTCTGATTTTATTTTCAGGAAGGTTCCAAATTTATTTAAATTTCTGTTTTCTGAACCTTAGAAAATATCAAGGCTGAATAAAGGTACAAGAGATAACTTATGAGAAATCTAAAATTATAGTGAATGTGCCCATATTTGTTAAATATGCTACAGCATTTGCTGAGATAATTGTATTTTCCTGGCTCTTTTCAGGGATGAAAGTAATATATTGGCATCATTTATTTATGCACAAGGGTGACAGAATCTTCCCATTAGCAATTACAAGCTACAGGGAAGGAATTTTATTGAAAAACAAACTTACGCTTTTCCTCAAGTTTCATACTTAAGTGATGTGGCTAGTTTAATGAGCTCAATATCTGTTTTGGCTCATGGCTTTCACTTTTAAATTTTTAAAAGAATGTTTACTGTAACCTTTTTCTCTGAAGATACAGGCAACTATTTGTATTCCAAAAAATCCCCTCCCACTCCCCCAAANCCCCCAAAAAAAACCCAAAACCCCCGAAACAAACAAAAAGAAAATTTAAAAACCCAAACAAACAAAAAAACCCACCCCAAAACAAAACAAAAAACCTCACAAATCCAACCAAATATATTCCACCTGTCCCCAGGTATTCTGCATTTTGAAATTTGTCCTCTCATGGATAATGTGCTGTCTTTCTGGTTACTTGAGCTATAGAGGGCTTAAGTTTTCTGAAGAGCTGAACTCTATGTACACCTCAAACCCCTTGCAATAAGATGAGTTTATTTAAGCATCTACATTCCAGTCAGCTATTTTATATGTCCCTCAGATGCTGAAATATTTTAATTACATTTCAGTTGCTCTAAGATTTTATTTTCAGAATATGAAGATGATTCAACCATAAGAAACTGACACAGTGTGAGATCTTAGAATTGAACTTACTGATGCAAAGAACTGGAGACTGAAATGCTGAGTGAATGCTATGCCAGTGTAGAATGTATGTTTAATACATAATTATTGTTCCCCATTTGAAAATTTTTAGTCACCTAGGATTTCAAGTGTTTCTACTATCAAATTATTGTCAAGATTACTTCAAGTAAAATATGATACTAGGATTCCTGTGTTGGTGGGAATCAGGAAAGTAGAAACAGAACATTTTACAATTCATGATGCTCTATGAGATACAGAATTTCAATTCTTTGCTATTGATACACTTCTTACTAGCATGAACTGCTATAGAACACTTTGTTGAAGAAACAGACAATTTTTATTAACCTGGCTTATGCGGGGAAAAAATAGGCATTTGTTATTACATATGTTATTATATATATATATATTACTTATGTTACTAGGTGAATAGGAAAGTTTCTCAAAGTAGTTTGAAATTCTTCAATAACCGTGACTTGCATGCTAATTTGTCTTTTTTTCTCCTTTGTATTTCATTAACATATCTGATGCTTGCATTTATTGTGGGAATGAGAGGAATGAGTTGACGCTGAGCAGTTATTAGTGGTTTAAAACATACTGTTAAAAAAGTAATACTCATGCTCTGTCAATACTCTAAGGGCTTTATCCCTCTCAGGGCTTTTTGTTCTTTACTTTTACTGGACAATGAAGTACTGATAGAGTAAGTAATAAAAATGCTGTGAAGTTAAAAATGGAAAGGAAAAACCCAAAGCATTCTCTTTACATCATGTAAATTAAATTAATCATTTTGCGTTGTTCTGCTGGTCATTGTAAAATTACTTTTTATTCTATGGCTGGATAGCTAGGACACGATTATATATCTAGGAGAAAATTGAGGAAATATAGTAAGCAACATACAGGAGCTATTATATAATAGAACTAATTTCTCCCAGTCTTTAGGTGGAGCGCATCAATAAAGCCTGATTTCTCCAGAATGATTTCTGGGGCTTAATCATGTTTCTTTCTCAGCTCCCAAAAAAGTATAGGTCTAGTGTGTTCAGTGTCCCTGTCCACTGAACATATTTATGGATATATTAAGGTCCTGATTTAATGGTACTTTACCAATTTAATAATGTTGTATGAGATGTACATCTTTTTCAGTGGAAGGAGGGAAATGATACAATGCAGAGATAGATCCCTTCTACAGTCATCACAGAAACCTGTTAGACTTCTAACTCTGCTCTACAGAGTTTCTCTTGTGAATCAAGAAACTCTCTCAGGATCTTGGTGGGTACATCCTTTAGCATACTTTCTGCTGTAGGACAGATGTACCCTATTTTGCAATCAACCTATGAAACAATTTGTTTCTCTTTTTTAACAGAATTACTGGAAATAAATTTTGTTTTCATAGCCAAGCATGAACTTCCACTAGATAGATTTTGTGTCAGCAGAATGTCTGCTGCACTCTACAGATAAATTTCAAATGATGAACCACCAAGTTAAGGAACACAGTAGTCTCCAAACAAAGTGATGGATTGTTTCAGGAAAAACTGGGGCATGACATAAATGTGATGTGTCTGTATCTATTGCATATGTATCACTATCATCAAGAAAATAAGAACATTTCACTTTTGCATTTTGTTTGCAATGTAAATAAAAAAAGAAATAAATACTACATGTTTAGTGAAAAAAGTCTGTGTTAATGCAGAGAAGATGAGAACTTTCTAGCAAGAATCGGAACAATGTTGGATAGGATAGATACAATTAGACTATTCATCTGTCTTTTTCCTGATGTAAAATAATACTTTGAGCTAGTAAATATGTTCAAGATATTCAAAAGAACAAGCAGAGATAAAAAAGTCTTGATGAGGCCAGATTCCCTCTTCAGATCATAAAAGAGGAGGGGGACGAGTTATTTTGTGGATAAATGTCCTCATTGTAAACTTAGGATGTACTTTGTAATCTTTTCCATCCACGTACCTATGGGTAAATCAGAAAATAGAGATCTGTAAGCTGCAGTTGTGCCATCAGAGATGCTGTTATTTGTCCTTTGGTCTTAAAGGAAACAACACTAAATCTCATCGATTTTTATGCTGAAAAAAGAATACAGTTTGTTTCTCTATTAATTTTTTTCATAGGAGAATTAACAATATATAGGAATAGGAGCTTTGGTGTCTTGTTTCTTTCTAGAGTACCGTGAATTTCTTCCCCAGTTTCTTTGATTTTTTTCCCATTTCTTTTTTAGCTGATTTGTATCAGTACTATCCTTCCCACTTCCCTGCTCTTACTTTGTTGCATTTTTTGTTAAGTTGTTGCTTAAAATCTCCATTCACAGATCTTGGTATTAGCTATTGAAATACATGCCAACATGTTGTTCTCCCCCCACCCCCAGTCCAAACCCCACAAAACTGAAGTGAAAGGTATTGAAGCTATAATAATGAGTGAAAAGATTAAGTGAATGAGTGAAATAATAAAGTGAAGCTAATAGAATTTATTATTTTTTTAAAAGGGGGAGGAAAGGGAAACCTCGAGTATTAATTGAACAAATGCAGTTAGGTGCAGGAGAGCTTCAAGGACTCATTTAAAGAATCTAGTAAAGGAGCTTTAGAGTAGGGAGCAGGGTTGGTCGTTTCTTTTTGGGGGGAGAAGGCACATCCATGTTTGCAAAGCAGCAAAGAATGGAAAAATGTCTGAAGAGTTATTCTGTGGAGACAGAAGTCTAGCATTTTCAGGCAGATCAAGAGATCAAAGTCTGTTAGGTTTATGCAGTAGGCAGTCAATGCCTGTGAGTGGACCAGCACACAAGAAGCAGAAGTGTTTAATATGGTAGAGAGAATCTCGCCTCTCCCTAGGCATGCAAAGTACCAGTACCTCCTCTTCAATTTATTACAAGACTCAGAAACCCAGCAATTTTGCTTGTTTTTCAAGACTGAGAGTTTGTCTGAATGGTTTAATCGTGACATTGAACCCCATTTTTACTAAATAAGTTTTGCTGTATATACTGACAATAATATGTATTATGTAGACTGTACTTTTACTGTCAAGTAAAATAACTTTTAACTACTGAGTGCAGATTTCTCCATTCATACTGTAAGTTTTCAGGCCAAGCACAGCTAAAAAGTAAATAAATAGTATTGATTTCTTTTCATTCCACTCAATATTGTATAAAATTTCAGTTTCCAAAAAGTGGAGAAGTGATATTTTGAATATAGAAATGAGGGAAAATTTATTACTTTAAACAGACCAAATTAGTAGGGTTTAAAAAAAAAAAAAAAGGTAAAAAGAAGTAAAATATTGGCAGACGTTTTTTCTTAAGAAGAGATCATTCTGAAGGAAACTAGCAGATTTAGATTGTTAAGCCTTAAGGGTTTGAACATGGATGTAAGTGTTTGACCCCCCTAAATATGTGTCCTGGTTTGAGGGGAAATGAGTTTTTTCAGGAAGCTGAGGTCAAACCAATCAGTGGCCAGGTTTGGATGTTGGCACCTTCGGTGGCCATTCAGAGGTTGGACAGGCCTCTGAGGACACAAGGGGTTAAAAGCAAGGACTCCCAGAGGCACTTCCTCTTTCCTGTCTCTGCTTTCAGCAGAGGAGCATCCTTCTCCTCTCCCCTGCCCAGCCTGGCCAAGCTGGGCAGGGGAGGGGAGCCAGGTGGGCCAGGCTGAGGTAGGCCTGGGCCCCAGGGGGGGGAAAAGAGAGAGAACGGGACGGGAGCTGGGTTAGCCCCATCCAGGATGGAGGGGTGGAGAACTTCAGAGGTGCCTTCCATCCCCCGTCCCTGTCCCCTACCCCCCCCAGGGAGAAGCTGCCGAGCTGCGAGCTGTGTGTGGGAGTTACCAGAGCCTTTGAGTGCCTGAGCCTGTGGTCTTGCTGGGAGACAGAAGCTTTTAACTCTTTCTAAGGCAGAGGAGAACTGTTCCCAGACATTGATTTCTCATGGCTGGTGGTTTCAGAAGAGAGAGAACAGCCTGGGACCAAGATGATAAAGGAAGATGAAAAGAACCCCTCTCGATTGCAAGAGATGAAGAGGAGTGGCCTTTGAGCTGGACTTTTCTTGCATAATGTTAGCTATAGACAGACCCCGACTCTGCTGAATATAAATAAGACTGTATTTGGGTGGATGCTTTTTGGTTCAAAGTCAAAGACTTTGTGGCCTATTCTTGGAACCCTCGGCCCCAGGGGTAAATTTGGGGGGGACTGCTAGTCCCAATATGAGAAGATGGCTGATTTTTGGTACTTGGCCAAACATCCTTAAAAGAGCCCTATATGTGGTTTTGGTCCATGGATGGTGGTGAGAGCACTGGACATGGAAAGGAGGGTGTCACCCTGGTAGAATTCTCCGTGTGGTGCCATGGGTGACATGGGAACACAGGAGGATGGACCTGTGTTTCCTGTGGGGGGTCTGTGGTGCGAGAGAGACTCCTCTCTCTCTGGATGGATTGGAGGTTGTTTTTTAAGGGATGATGACTTGAATTGGGAACCCAGGGTTGTGGAAGGTTTAAGCAAGTAGATGAAGGTAATGTGCTAGCGTTAACTGTTGAGCATGTAAGGGATGGAAATTGGGGGGAGGAGAAGAAGTGTTCTGGAAGGTTTTTCTTTTCTGCTTTTGGGTGTTTGGGTTTTCTTTTCATGTCTATTGTCTGTTGTTATGTGGGTTAATAAATTTCTTTTTCCTATTTCAAGTTTTAGACCTGCTCTGCTCTGTTCTTGACCATATCTCACAGTAGCTCATTAGGGAAAACATACACTTATGGGTGCACTGGCATTTGGCCAGCGCCAACCCATGACAATATGAAAAAGGTGGTCCAGTCATGAGCATAGCAATATTATGCTGTGTTTAAGGTACCACTGCTGGATGGGGGGCTGCTAGGATCTGAAAGGTTTATTGGTGTGAGAATGTCAGTTTGTCTTGAGCTGGAAGCAACTGGATCACTGTGAAAACCAAACTCCAAGCTCACAGGTTTCAGGCATGATGGACAGTGGGTGTGGTGATGTCTTTGCCTAAGAGTATAGTGGAATTAAACATTTTGAGAGAACATGTTAAATTGTCTCCAACTCAGAATACTGTTGGACTTTACTACAGTTAGAGGATTGTAAGATCCTTAGAGGAAACCTGTAAATGCCAACTCTTCCTAGGGTCTTCATATCTCCTGGTGAGAAATGATGTTGGGCTAAGTAGTGTGGATCAGTGTGGCTCTGTTTACAGAGGGTTGTAAGTTCAGGGAGGTAGAAGTCTGAAACTCTCACCTGCTTTGCTGCTTAAGTTTGTCTTATCATATGCAAGAGACTTTCCAGTCCCGAATTCTTCGTCCTTTTTTAAGGATCATATGAAATGCTACACTTCCTGATTATTGCTGTCTGGCTCCCCCATGATGCTGTGAAGCTTCCCATGTTTCTTTTGCTCCGTGCTAAGACTTTGATTGCATTCCACATTTCCTACTTTAAAATCTCCTGCCTGAATTCCTATGCAGTGTCTGAAGGTGCTTGAGTGTTTTGGTGCAAAGGACAGGGAGAAAATGATAGGGAGTTGAAGTGGTCAGTGGATGCTGCATTGAAAACAGTAAGGAAGTCAGGAAAAATTACTGACACATCTTGAAATTGTTTGCTGAATGCTGTTCTAACAGGACTCTACAAATTTGCTGGAAAAACCTACAAATTGGTTAGACATTCCAAATGAAAGTGGCAAAAAAATTAAAATTGGTTAAAAAAGGAAGAGAGTAACAGGGAATAAAAGTGTTGAAAATATGAATTTGGCAGTTCACTTATTATTTTTGCTTTTTGTACTGTTCTGCAATTTTTTTAATTTAAGGAAGTCCTTCAGGCAAGACCAGTCTGACAGTAATTATCAAGAGTGCTTGCCCTTCACTAATATAAAATGTGAAAATCCTTAGATTGCTTTCTCTTTTTTTTTTTTTAGGTTTCATTTTCTCATATGTGCCCAGCTTCTCTAAGAAACAGAAGGGGCAAATTGCCTTGATAAAAGATTATGTGGTTACCAGTGAGTCTGTAATAGGGGAGGCACTTTGTAAACCTGTCTGATAGAGATTCATATTAGACATTTCTCCCTCTAAGTGGGTTATCGATAGTGCAGTAAGCAATATGTATTTTTACCGTCTTGACAGGTATTTTGTACAGGGTGGTTTTGTTTTTTTTTTTTTGCTAATGGACACTCTATGTTGTATGTAGTCTTTTCCTGTATTTTTGGCCTTTATAGCTCACTTCTTTCTGGTTCCTGAGTAGTGATAGTCAGTGCATTACAGGAAAGTTGTCCTGCATTTACAGTCTTCCTGGGATGATGTAGAGTATTTTTAATGCTTGAAAAAATATATTAATATCTAAGCATTGTTATTATCATTTTAACTCATGGCAGACATATCAGACAGCTGTGTTTACAAATTCAAATTGTAGTTTAAAGTCTAAGACTTATGGTAATCCTTCTCATCTAATCAGATACTTATTTCAACAAGAATTAACACTGTAAAACTCTTTACTCACTGTCATTATTTCTGTAGATGTCTATGCAGCAATAAAGTGGATTAGGAATTTTTTGATGAAGTATCTTTTAGGCAGACTGAAATTTTCAGTAAATTTAAACCAAGTTTGATTTTTGTTTTCCGTGCAGTAGATTCAGCAAAATGTTGATCCTTTCTTGATAAGGGCTTTGTGTTGCAGTCTTGGTGGAATTTCTTTTTTTAATCTAGCTGCTGGTAACCTATAGTACAAGTTTTACTTTTGCTAAATGGTGAAATACAATATTAATGGGTACACTTAATGGGGTATAGACCTAAGATATTCCACAGTGTCCATACTGAATGAATGATTGTTACTGTTACTTTCAGCTTCTTAAAATAAATCTCAATGTTGAATACTGTGTTGCACACACATCAGTGTGTGATGTACAAGTTCATTAGATCGCAGTGGTTCTATTACAGAGTTATAATATTTTGAATAGTAAATACCTTGTCTTGGGACTCTCATGTTGATTTTGAAGTAGAGTGATAATGGGTAATAAGTAGCTAAATGATAGATGCAGAATTTAGAATTAATATTATGACATGCACTACATTACTTTTTTAATGTAACTTCTTTGACTTTCTATGTCAAAGTTATGGATTAAAAAAAAGGTGGAAATAATATGTCCTAACATGCAAAACCATTTTGTTTAACATATTGAACTTCAATAACCTGATTTTTTCAAATACTAATAATAATTTAAAAAGCATTGATTTTTGTAAGTAGTTTTCACTACTGAGAAACTACTACTCTGCAGATGTCTCAGAAGTGATCAAATTTTGATTTTATTTTTTAAAGTACATCTCTCCCCTCTCCTTTTGTTACTTCCCTGCCATGAAATTTTAATTCTGGTTGCTCCTGCACCTACTACCCACTCAGCCCACCACCTCTCACCCCTAGAGGAGGTAAACACTAGAAAATACTTTCTGCATATGAAAAGTTTAGCTGGTTATTTTTGGTCTTGACAAAAAATAAATACTCAGACAACATAACAAAAATAAAATAATAGTTGTTGTTTTGCCCCAAACAGTTTCTAAAGTAAGTAATATTTGTGAATAACGTAGTTCACAAAATATTACATAGTTAAAAATACTCTGATGTATTTCAGCCTAAAATAAGATGCTCAAACAGGAAAAAAGCAGTTAATGATGCACTGGTTAGGTTTGAGAGACCTTTCCAAGAATTTAATGTCAAAATTGCTATTAAGCTCAATTATTAAACTCATCCAAGAAATATATATTTAATGAAATTCTAGATATTTGTCTTTAAAATGCACTTCTTCAAAGAAGTAAAAAGAGCAATGGCAGCAGACCCGGATTTCAGAGTACATAAACAGAGCACCAGGAAGGTGCTTGAAGCCTTATTTTCAAGTGTGCTGAATACACAGCTGCACCTCTGGGCTCATGTGAGCTGCACATGAGGTTGCAGCTGATAATCAGGCTGTAAATGAGCTCCAGAAAATAAAGGGGAAATGGTGTTCACAAACTTTTGTTTTCTCTTTTAGTAGGTGTTGATATTGTGCCACTAATTTTTTAACATACTGCTTTAATTAACACTATTTGCTGAAGCCTCCTGTTCAAGTACTTATTTTTGCTACTTTTACATGGACAGAAGGTGATATTTTTCTTGAGCTGAAGTAGAAAAGACTGCTGTGCAAAGGCAGCAAATGACTTTCTCAAGTGTCAAAACCAAACCCTCAAGTGCTAGGAATGTGTGAAAAATGTTTGGTTTTAACAGCTCAGACTAAGCTGATCTGTGAACCAAGGCGCTGTGGAAAAGGATGCACTTCTAGTAGATGTGAAGTCAGATGGAAGCTTTCAGTAACTACTGTGTCATTTTGAGCTCATAGCAAACCCTGGGGACGTAGCTGATGCATACAGGTTAAGTGGACATGTTAAATGAGTATCGTTACCTATTTCCCAGAAAACATATCTGATCTGATGCTATATTGATGTGAGTCAGATTTGAGTGTTTTTGAAATGCTTGGATAAACCATCATCAAAAGAAATTATGTTTCATTTTATAAGATCCCAGCTAAGATTTAAAGATAGTTGTACAAAAATAGTTATTAATTTCCTAGTAAGATACGCTAATATTTTTAGCATGATGAATCAAATCCTAATTACTTGGAGCATCCCACATGGAAACCCATGTGGAGTTGGCTTATACTATACAGGATAAATAACTTCTCTTTTACCTAATAGTAATCTATTATTCAGAGTACTGTTGGAAAAAAAGTTGACTTTTAAGGTGTCTTTATGATAATGCTAGGTTAATTAATTAATTTATACTTGCAGTTGAACACCTGAGAGCACTAATGTGTGTCTAGGAGTATTTCTTGATTGCAATGAAGCTGTGTCATGCTTTTGAAATAGTGCATGCAGATGTCATCAAAGTTGTGGGAAGACTGAGACTTGCTTCATTTAGAGCAGTGATAGAAAAGATCAAATCATCCAGTATGACCCAAGCTAGACAAATTCATTGACAGATAAATCACAGCAGAGTTAGCTTGCACTGGATGGTCTTCTGCAGGTGGAAATCACTGCCAACAGTTAGAAGGAAATTCCTTTTTGGTTTATATGGTAGTGAGAATAATTTCAAATTTGCAGAGCATAAAACAAAGCAGAATAAAACTCTTCAAATTAGCCTTGCTAATGTTAAATAAATTATTTAATTTCATGGTAAATTTTGATGGAATTTGAGTAGCAGTCCAAGGTGATGTTTCTGATTTATCAAGGAATTACAGGTACACAGTTAGTGCTCTGCAAGTAATTGAAAAATTCTTGTTTTCTGTGACATTGATAGGTCATGTGATTAGTCCTCCTTTCTTAAAGATTGACAAAACCACCATTTTTCAAAGGTTTGCCTTTCTGAGTTCTTACTGGAGTTGTGTGATGGTGGAAGGAAGATCTCAATCCAATTTGTAAGGTGGGTGAGGCTCAGAAAAAAATGTGATTTGAGAGGCCAAATAAGAGAAAAAAGTTCTTGGATTTTGTTTAGGTTACTGCCTATGCTTTTTTTTAAGCATCATCTTTTTATTTGAAAACAAGTTTTAGTATGAGTATCCTCAAAGAAACATATGTTCTAAATAATTGTCATCAACTCTTCATGCCGTGCCCACAAAGCACTGTGACTGTCTTGGTTTAGGGATGGTACCCCCCCAGTTTAGTGCTCCCCTCTGTCTCTCCCCACCCCTGAGACTCCAAACCACACTGCCAGTCACCTGGTTCCCCTTCCCTTCTCTTTCCCCACCTCCTGTGGCTGGAGGCATGAAAGGCAAAGACCACAGGGTTGAGACAGGAACAATTCGCTGGTAACACCAATGAGACAAGAAAATTACCAATAACTGCATCGATATTAATAATTAAAGTGTGCAAAGAAGAGAGGCTGATTGACATGGAGAACATCAGCACAGCCTGACTCAACCCACAGCCAGCAGCATCCCACCCTGACTGCTTCATCCCCCACACTTGTTCCAGACTCTGCCACCTCATGACTTTTTCAAGAAAATAACCCTGTCCTTGGTCAAAACCAAGACACTGTGGAAGAATGGCACAGGTTATGAAGCACCCTGAAATATGGAATGCAAATTGCCCTATAAAGTGCAACATAAACATATGTCAACGTGTTTCTAGAGGGACCTGGAGAAAGCATAGTCTAAGCCTTGAGTATAGCATAGGTTGGTTTGAAACAGCAGCACTGCTTATGACCATTTAGAAGTATAAAAAAGTGAATTATTTTAAGGATTTTATTTCTAATTTTCATTGAATGCCTTGATTTTTTTTATGCTAGTCATAATTAACATTTTAATAAAGATTTAACATAATCTCTGAAGTAATTAATGATTTAGGAATGAATATAAATTGATGAAAAGTTGATGATTGAATTAGGAAAGTGGAACTTGCTAACTGTGAAGCGCAAATCAAAATTTGCCGCCATTCTATTCTAAAGGAAAAATATGTGTTCATAGATGTATCACATGGAAAAACAATCATTTGGGGAAAAAGTGAACAAGAAGGCATGAGGGAAATATCTGGAGGTATTTTGAGAACTGCTCAGAATTTACTTTTGCATCACCAGCACACTGATGGTGTTGTATCAAACACTTGAGAGAGAGTGTAAGAAAGCAAAGATGTTTCACAGGTCTCTCACAGGAGAAGTGTTCACCCTACCTTTGCAGGCTTTAGAAGCAGGAGAAAGGATACAGCCCTAAGTCATCTAGGCTAACCATATTTCTATAAACTTTCTAGTGAGACCACCCATACTGTAGTAATTCACTCTCCGGTAGTGTTCACTTGATAGTTACTGAGTTTTCACATTTTAAAACCTCATCACATTTCTCCTAATCAATTTTATTTTATTTCTAAGTGAAAAGTCTTGCTTATGTTTTTATGCCATTTTCAGAAAAAATAACCCAACAAAAGCAACACCACAAGCCAGCAACAAAATAATCTTTCCTAGATAAGCATACATACTAAAACTTTAACATTATCATTGAGTAAGGGGAGATTAAACAAGTTAATCAGAAGAGATTGAAGGACTTTCTATAGAACAGTGTGTGGATTTGTGTTACCATGTTGCAACTCAAACTCTTAAAGTTGCTGTATGTTCTTATGTGAGATACCAAACCAAAATAAAACAGTGATACTGTAGCTGTCCTGGTAACACACAAGACCAAGGCAGGAATCGTGCAGACATACAGAAATTTTGTCTCGTGGAAATATTGATTTTCCATTAGGATCCATAAATGTTTGACGATATGATTAGAATTAATTTTCCGGTTGAACCCAAATACAATCAGCTCATGGCTGTTTTCTAGCTGGTTTTCATGCTGCTGCAGCATCGCTCAGCTGCCAATCTCTTCCCAAACCAGAGAGTGAGAAAGGGTTTGGAAGGAAAAAAACTCTCTGTTTGTAATCCAGGACAGGTCAGGCTTTGAATTTGAGCACAGACATGGGAAATCTACCCACAGGAAATTATTATTCTTCCATGTAGTAGTAGTAGCAGCAGTAGTAGTAGTACCAAGGGAAGCTAATTAGGAATCTGGGTCGGTTGTCATAGAAACAGTAGGCATAATTATTTTTAAAAGATAGAAAGCGCTTTAAGTTGTATGAGAAGCAGAAGAACCTAGTGGTGTGAGGGCTGCTTACTAGCTTAATTCCTGTTCTCCAGTTTCTAATTTGTGATTATTTGATTTTTGAGGTGAATTTAGGAAGTATCCTTTCCTCTACTCCTCCAGAGAACCTCAGGGTAAGGAGTGCAGGCACAGAGTAGGGAAGTACAGAGAATTCCATGTGAGAGCCACACAGTCCAGTAAAAGTGCCTAGCACCCAGCCGGAATGGAAAAATGGTTGACATGTTATTGTAGGAACCGAGGCTGCTTCATCACTTATTTAGTATAGTTCCATGTTTTTCCTTCTTACTGGTCCACCAGTTGAACTTAGAAATCCATCTGTTTGGTTTTCAAATGTCTGAATAATACAAGCTGCCAAGAGAAAAGTGAAATGAAAAAATGTTCAGTGAAAGACAGGTGCAATTTGAAAACTTCATCCAATTTGGAAGTCTCCCCAGAATGCTATGACACGGGATGCTGGAATCCTTTACTCTTCTGGAAAATAAATTACCAGTAATAGTTCCAATGCTATTGGCACCTACATGAGTGTTCAATTCAAACTAAGAAGAATAAATGAAACTACATTATTAATACTTGAGGAATTTTCCCTAAAAAGCATATCAGTATAAAAATATAAGCAATAAGCTTTGGAATTTACTGAGGTTTAAAAATGGAGACAGAGTGTATCAAAGTACTTATGTCTAATAGTGAAGTCAAAAATTTATCAAGACAAAGCTGATTGTCCCATGAAAGACTAATTCTGGTACAGACTGTGAGATGAAACATGCAGTGAGGGAGGCCTTTTGGGGGGAAAAAATAGAAATCACAGCATTTCACCAAGCAGGTCCTTTGACATGCTTCAAAGCACAGGCTGTTTGCCTCTTCACAGTGTAAAAGGAGCACAGTATGGTTAAAGGCATCATCATCATCATCATCTCTTCCATCTCTCTGGTGCAGGAAGAGAATGATGAACTGTGCAAGGAGACTTGTGCAGAAATCAGCCACCACCTCAGACTGCTGCTCTGAAAAAAATGATGGTGGGAGGTAATCCTGATGGATAGGGTTTGAGAACAGGAAAAAAATTTATTAGGCAAACTATGTCAAAAGGGATTAAAAAAAAAAAAAGTTTGTTAAAATGACATCTTAGATAGTGAGGTTTTGAGGGATTTTTAAAAAAAAATATTTAAGGCCAGGCTACTATTTAGAAGAAAGTTACCATAAGGCATTTATATACATACAGCAAGCTGAAAATCTGAATGGTATTAGCAATTACTGTTGTATTTGGGGGGATGTCTTGACGTCATCCAGGATGCATCATTAGAGAAAAACAATATATCTTAACATGGTCTCTGAAAGACTTGCCCCTCGGGTCTTTTTTTGTTTCTAATGATCTTTATACCCAGAAGAACTGAGTTCTGAAAACATTTTATTACAGTATAATAGGTAGATACAGAGAGTTGCAGATTTTAAAAAGTTGCACAGGCATTCTGTATAGAGCAAGAGTTTACACAACAAGGCTACTGTTACATAGTTGGAAAGCATCTAATTCACATATGGTGAAATCCTCTGAAATCTTATTTTCCTCTGCTAGAAAACACAACTCTTTTCTCATTGACTGCAAAGAGAGCCAAGGTGATCTGCTGGGATGTAGCTTGTGTTATTGCTAATGTAGCATTCTTACTTCCTCTCCTAATTTAACATAAGTTGCTATTTTGTTGCTTTGCTCTCTATCCCTTAAAAGAAAACATTCCATAGGTCAGCATTAGGGATAAATAAAGTATACTTTTGTTCTGTTTCTGCTCCCATTGCTAATACTTGTGCTGTAAACAGAAATACTCACATGGAACAATATATGAACTACTATGAACATTCAGCAAAAAGTGTCCTTGCCTACTGCATTTGCTTTCTTTATAAATTTTAACATTTGGGGTTTTACGGGTTTTGTTTGATTGGTTTGTTTGGGATTTTTTAACTGTGAATTCTGTAGTCATCTAGTTTTCAAATAACTATCACAGGTGAATTTTCAAGCACTTAAATGTGTTTGACAGTCATTAATTATTGATGTGGGGCGACCTTGTTAATGGGAGCACTTAAAATGAATAGTTGTTAGTGGTGTATTTTCTGACATATCATTATTATTCCTTCACCCTATAGGAGTAATTTAGATTGCTGTTAATGAAAGCACTTTGTGATAATCCCTTTGAGTTTTTACCAGTGCCACCATGCCTGTTATGCACAAAATTTATACATTTTAGCAAAACTTACTAGCAAAACAGTAGCAAGGAGGTTTTAAACCCATATGGCCTTAATTTTCTCATACCTTTTAAAATCTTTTCAGATTATTTCTCTATCTGGGTTAGGGAAAGATATATTTATTAAGCAATAACATTGTTATGATTGTTGTAAAGTTTCTCATTCGACTTCCTTATGTTCTGGGATGTTATTTATCTCTGTCACTGTATGTAACCAGTATTAAGGATCTTTCTGCATTTTAGTTAAGATCTTTAAAATATGTAACTCCATTTTTTTCTTGTTGTTCTTTGGTTGGTTGCTTGATTAGTGGTTTGGTTTTGGGGGTTTTTGTTTTGTTTTGGTTCTGTTTTTTAGTTTTACAGTTCTACTTGTCTACTTGGCAGGACATTATTAAAATCTACATCCTCTGCATTATTAATTTACTTTTTGTTATTGGGCTGATTTTTACAGAAAAAAAACCCAAAACAAACAAAAAACCTCAAANAAACCCACAAAAGCCAAAACCAAAACAAACAAGCAAACAAAAAAAAACCCCAAAAAACCAAAACCAACCAAACAAAAAAAACACCAAAAAACCCTGGCAGCAAAATATTTTCTAAGTATATTAAGTGCAATTAATCTAGGAAAAAAAACCCAAACTCACAACTACAATATCTGAAACTGTATGTAGACAGAGGAAATGAGATTTTTGAATAACGAGTTTTAACCAGCTGCAACTTGTAGCTGAGATTAATGTTTTCCTGAAAATCTCATCCTATAAGTTTTCCAGTGGCCATCTAGACTTGGCTGAGTCAAGCAAGGGAGAAAACCTTGGAAGTTGTAGAGAGCCAGGGCTGATTCACTGCTTTTAATGATCCCAGCTGAGCCTCTTACTCATTCCATATCACATTTCCTAACCGGACATAAACTTTCCACTCCGAAATGAGCCATATTGATTGTAATTTGTTTATGAGAAAGGGAGCTTGGAAGCTTCCCCAAATATGTCTTTTGATTTTGTGATAAGTATATTTGGTTTCAACCATGGCAGCAGCAGCCATTAGCAGTCTTCAGTGTCCTGGAAAGACTGAGGCGCTAATGCCCTTTCCTGATATTTTTTTAAAAATAGTTTCCTTGTCTTTTGCTACCTAGTTACACAGTCTGAATAATTTTGTTGTGAGTCATAGAAACATAGAAGGGTTTGAGTTGGAAGGGACCTTAAAGATCATCTTTTTTGTATGTTCACGTCATGAGCAGGAATGCAGCCTACTGGACCAGGTTGCTCAGAGCCCCATCCAACCTGGCCTTGAACATTTCCAGGGATGGAGCTTCTCTGGGCAATCTGTACCAGTGCCTTACCACCCACACAGTAAAGAACTTATTTCCAACATCTAATATAAATATCTCTTCTTTTAATTTAAAATATTCCCCTTATCCTATCACTATCTGTCTTCATAAGAAGGTTGCTCTCCTTCTTTTACAAGTTCTGTTTAAGTTGTGAACTGAGCTACATCTCACCTTAGCTATAGGACTGGCCTTTTCCTCTCCACCAAAATTGTCAGCTTAGCTCTCATCATCTATATTTTGAAACATTCTGGAAATTCCCAGAAACAGAACACAAGCACTGAATAAGAGAGTTAAAAACCAGCCCTGTGGATGCATATTATCGTGAAATGTCAATTCAGGAAAAAATACCTTACCCCAGAAGCCTATCTCTCTGCAGTTTTCAAAACAAAAGCTCTTTTGAGAGGTAATAACCTCTAATGAGGATGGCAACATCGAGGTAAAAAAATGACCAGTCATTTAGGCAGATTTCTGTGTACCCATGAGCTCACCTGTATTCTTTTTGACATGCAGCTGGTCACAGAAATCTTCTAAAGGGCATTCATTTGGGGTAGGTGGATATACTCTGGTCAGAGGGCTATGTGTGACATACACTTACTGTACTGTCACTGCTGTGCACTACAGTCTCACAAACAGAAGCAGAGGGTTGTAGCAAAGCTTAGTGCAGACAGTTCTGCTAGGGTAGCAATATTGCCAGTCTCTGTTCTGAAGGTTGCTACACCAAATTATATTACACACTACCCCCAGCTCCTGAGAGCTCCTCTGGTATGTGCTCCTGGTGAAGCTTCTGTAGCTGCTCCAGAAAGAACAGGGCCACAGATGTTTTCATGTTTGGCTGTCACTCGCCCCCTGTGAAAACTTTTTTAATGAGCCCTTGCAAGAAATTGGATAAATGGACTTCTAAGCTCAGGAAGTTGCAGTGCAACTTCATGAAGTAAAGCTATAACTTGGTTGCTCTGGTACTGCATTTAAAAGGGTTGCCTTAGGTGATGGAGGATTTCAAATTATAGGAATTCTGCTGCCTGGAAAGTTAGAGGAAATATAAACAAAATCACTGTTTATTCTAGAGTTGTGCATGGGTGTATTATATAGAGCAAGAGGTTTTCTACTTAAAAATGCTCTGGGGATCTGCTGCTGCTTAAAGTTGCATAATTTTTTATTGCTTCTAAACAAATAGTCAATACTTCAGACTTGAATTTTGCTACCTCCGTGGGTGTTTTTTTTTTAAGTAATAATGAACACAGATACAATGTTGGCAGAATAGCTGGACATATTGTGAGATAATTCTCACAGGAGTATTTCAACAGCATGCTAAAATATCTCATGAAATGGGAGAAAAACCTCATTTGTATAAACAGCTTATGTCATGATACTGCGTAGGTGTAGTGTTGTTAATCTATTTCATAGCTCTGTGAATTGCTCTGTCTGGAAAGCCAGCCCAGCATGGTCAGGGGCTCAGACCATTGCTATTCAAACCATACTGACACAGGGTTCAGTGACTGGACCTTGCTGATCCACCTACTGGGCAATCCAGTGGGATTACTACCTGCCTTGCACTTGTGCAGAGCAGTCTGTAGAGTGGGAGCTTCTATCTGCACCTCAGCATACTTCAGCATTCAGAGCACTTTGATTTAATCTTAATGAATGCCTCCACTCCCCTTAAATGTTGAAGAGAAATGTGTGCAGATAAAATTAATTTCTCTTGTCTAGACATGAGTGCTGTAGCTAAATCCCTCAGGGAGGAAATGTTGAGGGTTGGTTTGTTTCTTTTCTGTTTGTTATAAGCGGTCACAAAATGTTTTTTATTGTTTTAAGTATTATCACAATTTCATTTTTACAGTCCTCTCATGCTGTCTTCACTGTCCATTTCCAAAGCATTCCCCAAGTTATTCAAGAAGTGATCTTTGAACTGCATAAAATTCAACAATACCCTGAAGTTCAATACTCATGGGAATTTCTGCATATTCTTTCCCTATGACATGCAAAGCTAATGTAATCCTCCCACAATATTCAAGAAATTGCTAAATAAGCAAGTCACGAAACAGATCAGTAAGACCTCTTATTAGACCTAAATCCTTCTCAGGGAATGAGGTTCTGCTTGGGGCGACAGGATGGCTTGATTGTAGCAGACACAGAATTCCTGAACCACAGGAAGCACTGAAATAGTAATTTACTCTTCAAAAAAAGAAAATAGATAAGTTTTCTTTTATTTTCTTTCAAAGAGAAATAGTAAAATCTATATTCTTTCAGAAATCATTATGTGTTTTAATTTCCAATTTAATAATTGTTTTTAGATTTTTCTTTTAATTGTTCTAATTTTTGGCTATTTAATTTTAGTTTGACAGCACACCAGTGAAAGTAAAAATATTTCCACTTTTTTTTTTCTCATAAAATTGTGCATTGAATAATGCAATACAGGAGGGAAAATGTTAAGGGGAAACAAAGGCTGATGCATACTACCAAAAAAAGAGAAAGGTTTCCAAGGTATAAAGGGTCTGGGGTTTGTTTGAAAGTGTCATGCTTCACGAAATAGGTAGTTATTAAATTGGTGTCTAGCCTTCCCTTTCTGCCATTTTTTGTCTGTTACGAAGCAGTTTATGTTGCTAATATAGCATAAGCTTTAGTGTGCTTAGTAATGCGTTTTTTGCTAGGCAGATTTATATTTTAGGGTTTCTTGGTGTATTTTTAAATGAAGTTAAGCTACGTGAATTCTTAAAACGTCTGTTGCACCATGAAATAACACTGGTGTTTGTGCAGCATGAGCTCTTATAGTGTGAGTATTGATTAACTAAGGTTTTTGTACAGAAGGGCATCACCCTGGGAAGTTGGATCCTGGGAAGCATCAAAGAGTCACAGTGATGATAAATGCTTTGAGTGTAATGCAGCTGATGCCAGAAGCAATATGCAGGACATTCTGCTTTTGAGGCTGCAAGTGTGCTCTGAATTGCCTTGCAAGAGTGGGAAACTATTAAACTATAGTGGTTAAAAGTTAATAGGTGCACATTTAATTTATCTTCCTTTTGTCAATGAAGAACTGAAAGAAATGCAGGATTTTGAGGGGAGGTAGCAGGGATGCAGTCTCTGTAAGGAGAAATTTCAGAATATGAGTGTGATGAGGCTTGCAGAACAGAGTGATGGACATTGACAACAGGACTGGAAGTTCAGCTGTGACCTCCTTGGGTCTGTCCCCTGCCACACTAAGCCAGTATTTCAATATCCCCATAAAATCTGTTGCTTTTCTCTGCCCTCTTAAGCCTCCTGCTTACTGCTCCAGCTTCTGCCACTTTCTAGAGCTGCTAATTAAATCAGTGCACTCCATTCCTTAAAAAATTAAAACTATAAATAAAGAATTTTAGCATTTATATCATCTGTTTTCTTTCTTTCCTATCTCATCTTACATGTAAATGCATGACTCTGCAATTGTATCTGAAAGAAGTGATGGGGGGGAAGAATGAAAGAGAGAGGAATGCTGGCACATGAGTAGAGATGTGAAAATTGGGTAAATCTCTTTTGGTCGTGTTGGTCATAAAATGCTATTCACTAGGAATCTGAGAAGCAGGACCAGAAGGAAAGCATTCCCTTCAAGCCCAAAGAATGACAGTAGCAGAAAAGGTCCCCTATGGAAGTTGTGCTGATACTTAGTGAAGATTTACCCTTAGAATACTAAAGAGATTTTATTAGAGAAGAAAAAAAATAATTTGAAGAAGCTCTTTGGTGTTTGTTTGTATTGTGTCAGTAATCCAAATTATATTACGATAAATAGCAGCTAAAAAAACCTAATGAAGTCATGAGACTACAAGAATATCTATATTATTAAATGTCACTGCATTTTTTTTCTGCATCCTTCTTCAATCTGCTTTAGATATAACATTTAATTTTAGAATTTGTTCTCTAAATATCTTGGGTGAGCCTTTCTATAATAGAACTCTTATATGTTTTGTTGTTAGGTGGTCTTGCCATCTTGAAACATTTAACATCAGTAAAGTATTATTTCTTACTAGCACTTTCTTGAAATAAATCTCTTGAAGCAGCTATTTGTACTTGCAGCTATTTGCTTTGTCATGTGGGACACTAAATTCAGCTTTGTGTATAATCCAATTTAACAGCACCTATAATTGCCTAACAGAGTGGATCAGAATAGACACCTTTCCATTACTTTGTTCAGTTCCTGGACAGAATAAAACTCTCGGTACAATTCAAAACCACAGGTGATTCAAGGCCCTTCATCTTACAAGCATTTTTGGTTAAACTGAAGCATATTTATAAAGAAAAAGCAACATGATGTGTTTGCAATTACTTGCTATTACAAATGCTAAGAGAATTATTTTGGTTCAATTTTTCATGTGCTAGAGGTGCTGTAGTCTAAATGGTCTAAGAAATTAAGCTCTGTACAGAAAAAAATGGATTTTATTACATCACAAGGGTGTTTTTTTCTTTGAAGGAATAGAGTTCCCTGATGAGATGAAAGTATTCTACACATCTTATTTTTTTCTCAAGCAATGTATACTTAAGTGAAGACAGCATCTTTTCTGTATCCTTCCTTAGTTTTTCATTAGTCTGTGTTCTTTTCATATGCCAATCTATTTTAATGTATAGCTAATACACACAGAGTTCATTTAGAGATAATTATTAGTAAAATTCAGAATTCACGTATTTAAACATCAGTGATTGATTTTTTTACCAAAAGACAAAATGACAATATTCTGGGGCAGGTTGTAGGGGGATAGTGCAGATTGTCAATCTGCATTGATTGACAGTCAATGTAAAAATACTTCATGTTGAATGTATTCACTAAAATAAATATGAAAACCTAGCTACTTACACATGTATAACTTCAACAAACAAATGAACAGAGAACTTGTCAGAGGAACTACAGTCCAAAGCATTTATTTGTTTGATTTACAGTAATTCTGATTAAAAGTCTCTGCCTAAAGGGTCATTTCAATGAGTTACTGAGGAGATGGCTTAGCAAGAGCACAATTTTAAGTGTAATTTAGTAGGGAAATACTGTTTAATAGGTGTAGCCATAACTTGTTCAGAAACATTTGCAAAGCAAAAGGTAGTAGCTTAATATTTGAGATACATTTGATCCATTTGATGCTTGTCATTTAGTGAAGAGTATGTCCCTGGTGAATATTCAGTTTCATTGCTCAGAGGCCATTTCTCAGCTAAGCAGTCAGATTGTCTCATGCAGTGTTAGTCATGGGAATTCAGTGAGGGTATATAACACTGTTGCAGCATTGGCAGTAATCCTCCTTAATTTCAGTGTTCAGAGAGAAAATACCACAACAGCAGAGCTGTTAGTAAATAGGGATTACAATAGATTCACATCTAATTATGCATTGAAAACCGAAAGCATCTAACAAACTATATTTAGCATCAGAACTATACTATAATCTCCAAAAAAAGGGTAGAAGATGTTTAAATCCCCAAGTCCAATATCTTCTGTTCATAAGTAAAAGATGTCAGAATAATAATTTCAATAAATACTGAGTTCTAACACAATTGGAAAATGATAGCAAATGGTTTATATTCTGAAAAAAATTGCATGCAAAGGTGCTTATTTACTGACTCAGAATTTGCACTGTTTCCTTCTGCAGGGATTCCAACTTGCTCCCTCCAGATCAGGAGGGGTTTCTTGTAGATATCTGTGGTACCAGTGTGGAGGAGCAAAGTAAAAAAACTTCCCAGAGATTAGGGTATTCTTACAGGAATACAAGCAATATCAAAATGTTTTATTAACTCTTCAAAATATCACTGATAATCCTCATTAAGAAATTATAACAGAAGCCTGTGTTTATCCTTGGTAAATCTTGCATTATTCCCAATGTATTGTGCATGTTGCAAACCATGGAAATACCACTGAATGTTTCCTGATGTCTAGTTCCAATATATCTCCACAGAGAGAAGAGTAGGACAACTTCAGGCCTGTGAGTCAGGAACTGAGCAAAACAGGGAAGCAGAAAGAGGCTTAAAGGAGGCAAGAAAGTCAGATAGTATGGATAAGAATTCATTATGGATGGATGAATGTCCTAAATAATTTCAGCTGTGGACAGATTTCAATGCCATCTGAGACCAAAGTTAACAGTTTTCCCTCTAAATAAAAAATGTGGAAGTACATTTACTTCTAGCTCCAACAGATGAAATTACTGCAGATAAGCTGGTACTGAACTACTTGCAATAATATTTTCTTTTTTTCTTTCTAGCACAGTATGTTATTTAGTTTTAAAGACTATTTTCCCCTGCAGATATAAACCTCCTGCATTTTTAGTCTTCATGCTTTCAAAATGAATGCATCAGGTTTTGTTTATAGCAGATCATTAGGGAACTTTTCATGTTGTTTATATTAGCATTTCTTCAGTGTCACCAGAAATGTAGACATGTGTTTCAAGAAAATGCAGGACATGGTACCCCACAGAAACTTCATGACTTCCTACAAAGACAAGGGGAAAAATTAATTCCCATTCTCAATGGAATGGCGAAAGACCTTCTAAAAGCTGTACAAAAGGTACCATTCTCGTCCTCCATTTAAACTTGTTCAAAATGTAAACCACTTGTTACAACATGAGTGGAATTCTTTTCCTAAATGTTTATAGAAGTTGGGTTTTTTGAGAAGAATAGTGTCAAATATAGAATATGAACAAGTCAATTTCTCCTCCACACATAACAGAAATATTGCAAACAGTTTTTCATGAAGCTTAAAAAAGACCCAACCCCTGCTTCCCCCCAAGAA
>VZDJ01000430.1:438692-517114 GCA_008694505.1 Cyanoderma ruficeps
AAAAAAAAAAAAACAAGGTAAAAAAAGCCCAAGCAAATTTATGTAGGATCCCAGTTAGCATAATCAGTATCTAGACTAAGAGATTACACAGCTTTCTAAAGAAGTAAATTGTATTCCTCATTGCCATTTGCTGCCAACCACCAGTATAAATACTGTGGCTGGTTTTGGTGGAAGGAAGCTCTGTATCTTGGATTGTTGTATGCTACAACTTTTCATTTTGGAATTGTACTATAATTCTGTGGAGCCTACTTACAATCACTTCCCTCACTTCGTCATTTTCTTACCTTTGTACAATGGGCTGTCCAATACTTTTTTGGTTTTTATCTGGTAGTGGTGATGAAATGCTGGGCTTTGAGCTCTGTTTTCAGTGGGGAAAGTAGAGAGTAGAGCCTTCTTTGCAGCCAACTTCACATAAGACAAGCCACAATAATTCAAGCATTAAGTCCTATAACTTCATAAAAAGCATATAGAGCAAAGTAATTGTGCAGAGGGAAAAAATATAACTGCAAAGAACTCTTGAGATGATAATCAGAGAGATTTATATGCCTTTCACTTACTACTTTGTCATACATAGTAATAAGTAGGTTTTTTACAATGTAGTTTCTTTATAATAATAGTAATAGTAGTTTCTTTACAATGTGGTTTCCAAACTCTTTTCATTGAAAAGAGTTTGGAAACCACATTATAAAGATTTTAAGAACAGACAAGAAAATGTTACTTCTAGCTGGAATGAAACGGAAATGTTCCCAGATGCAGAAGTAAACTCATACTGAATTATTGTCTCAGTATTCATCTTTCATTTTTTCCTTTTGTGAATTCAGATTCAATTTATAAGAGAAGACAGAGAAGAAGACATCTTTAAAAATCTAATTATCGGTGTAGCATCTACTGTAGAAATTACAATCTTGTCATATTATTAAAAGGCAATCTATGTAAAATGTTCAAGTATAAGCAGCTTGTTGTAAAAGTTATGTTCACAACACAGAAAGGAAAAACACAAACAGCTAAATATACCCGTCCTTAAAAACAGAGGTATGAATTTCTCTCAGATGCTGTTACTATTATTCCAGGCTCTGTTGTGTTCCAGACATTAGTTTGGTTTTCTGACTCAGTGTACCACACTCTTCCCCTCTTCCCCAACCTCCAGGGAATGCATGCATTGCTTGAGATGCATTGGGGCTGCCTTGCCGAGGCTGGCAGAGAGCTGTGGAGTTGGAAGCTGGCAAAATTTGGCAAGATGCCCTGAGGAAAAGCAATTGTACACAGACTCCAATCATATTCCTATCCCACCACTCCAATGTAGATAGTGTCCAGTGCATGAAAATTGCAGTGGGGTATTTTTGTTGTGCTTATGTGGAGCACATTTATCTAAATAATATGGTAGCCCTAATGTCTGCCCACTTTACCATTAAAATCTGAAACAGTGACTTGTACTTAGTGGTAACCACAGTTTTGGCAAACACCAAGTGTCTTGCCAGAATGGCTGATAAAATCTTTCAGTGACTGCCTTCTGTTCTTTGGTGTCAACTTGTAAATCTTTCATTGCATAAAGACATCTCTTTTTCCTTTATGTAGACTTCATTCACAGAATGTGTGGGCAGTGCAATGTTCCCTAACTTCACAAGTTAATATTTGGGTTCTAGTTTGAGCCAGTATTGGTGATGTGTCACTAACTAAAGTGAAAAGTTAAACTTCTCAAAGACTGTAGAGAAAAATCATGATGTCTGGTTCAGGCTTGTTTTTCTTATATAACCTGCTCATGTCTAATGAAAGTTCTTACTCCTTTCAGGAATATGCCTTCCCACATGTTATCTGGGAGCAAAGGGAGCAGTAAGCTACTTTGCACTGATTTTATTTTAAACAATAAAACTAATGAGGTCCTGCCTTTCTGTGGGGGCCAAAGTCAAAAGTTATTACAGTGAGACTCTTGCTCTTGTGTCAGCTTCTCCTTTTCACTAAGGAAATAACAAGTGATTAATGTGTATCCTGACAATTTTTTCTTCAGAAAATAAAATAATCCTTTTTAAAACAAATTTTGTGCCAAAAATCTATCTTCTATCCATCTTTTTTATCATCCATATATTCTAAAAAACTCACAAGCAGTTTTTGTAATTAGGGCACCAATATTGTTTCACAGGACTCAGCAGCTGAAAGATGAGAAGTAAATACCTGGCTATACCCTGAGATCTGAATGCTCTTGTTTATGGATATTTGCAATAAGTTTTTAAATATATTTTGTTTTTCACAGTAGCTTGTGTGTTTCAAGAATGAAAAGGGTGACAGTGTTTAAGTCAGCCATAGAAATCTATCTCCAAAGGAAAGAAAGTTAAACATATTAATTATTAAATGCTTTCAGCTAGATTCCTCTTAAAAAATTTAAAGGAAATGTAGGCCATCTAGACCTGACAAAATAAGAAATGGCCTTCAAACAAAATGCTAGCTGAACTAGAAACAGACTAGAAATAGAAAGAAAATTTTCCTTATAGGGAGGAAGTTCAGAGGAGAGTGTTGCTTTCTTCACACCTCTCTGGAACAAGTTGTATTTCTGTATAGCTGCAGATAATCTGCACGGACAAAGTCTACATAGATATCTGTCAAAGACATCTGTTAGACAAATGAAGTAAACCATTTTTTTAGAATAAAATGGTATTTTAAATTACCTTTGGAAATTCTCTTAGACTCCTTTACTATAAAAATTGAAGTAATAAAAATCAAGTGTTTTTTTCCTTCTAATTCTATGTTTTTCTGTACATTTCCTTGTTTGTGTTATTATATATACTGTTGGCCTTCTAAACCCCAATGATCAAGAGAGAAAGACAAGAGGAGTACTCTGAAATTTCAGTTCCACTTTAGTGTTCCTAAATTGTTTTGTTCCCTTCAATTTAGGCACCTGTCATGGTTCAACACCAGCCAGCCCCTTGCTCAGTCTTCCCCAGTGGAAGACAATCAGAAGTGTGAAAATGGGAAAACACATGGCTTGAGATAAAAGGCAGTTTAACGGGCAAAGGCACAGCTGTGCATGCAAGCAAAGCAAAACAACAAATTCATTCATCACTTTCCATGGGCAGACAGGTGTTCAGCAATCCCTAGGAAAGCAGGGCTCAGTCACACATAGCAGTGGCTTGGGAGGACAAATGCCAACTCTGCAAACATCCCCTCCTTCTTCTCCAATCTTTATACATGGACCATGATGCCATATGGTCTGGAATATCCTTGTGGCCAGTGCAGGTCAGCTGCCCCAGCTGTATCCCCTCCAAACTTCTTGTGCACAGCCAGCCCACTCACTAGAGTGGAGGTGAAGGGTATAAAAGCCTTGGCTCTGTGCAAGCACTGTTCAGCTGAAACTAAAACATCCTTCTATTATCGGTACTGTTTCCAGCACAAATCCCAACATACAGATCCATATATTAGCTGCTCTGGAGAAAATTAATTGTATGCCTGCTACAATTAGCAATGCACCACAAAAAAAAAAAAAAAAGGACAAACAAAAAACCCAAAACCAAACCAACAAAAGCCCCAAACAAAGCAAAATTAAAATGAAAAAATGACAGTAGACTCCAAAAAGAATTCTGTTGCATTAAAATGCAAATATATTTTTTTATTTATAAGCACAAATGAAAATAGAAAAAGGCATGAGCCCGCTAGCTTTTCTTTATGCTTCATTTTTGTGTAATGTGCCAGCAGTAGGCTAGGCTTTTAAGAAAAAATAAGAAAAAAATATTGTTACATGTTTCAGATGGGCAGCACAAAGGAAATGATGGAGTGGTGAGGCTTACATGCAACTTGTTGCTTTCCCTTTTTAAATAATTCTTTTGATCCACTTGCTTTGACAACTCTTGTTGAGAGCAAGACTATAAATGCACAGAAGAGAGAGAAAGTGGCTTGCTAATTACATATTTAGAGCTGAAATAGGATACACTATGGATTCAAGATAATGTAGATCCTAAGCGGTAGATTCTGAGTAATATGATTTTCTCAAATACAATTTCTCTTGTACACATTTTCATTGTTTGACACCTTTCAAATGTCAGTCTATTATAATCCAGTTTTCCTCTTACCTGTATTGTAGTTGTGTTCATTACTTTCCTGGGTATTTTTTGATAAACAAGAATATTTTTCTAGAAAAATAATGTGGATGATTAGAAGAATACAGTGAAGGTTTTCTCATTCTTGCATATGAAAATGCTAATTAATACTTTGTAAGTCATATCCAGTGTATGCTGGTCTCTCCAATGGGTTGGAAAGTCCTGCCACCCACTGATCCTCAACTCTCCTGCTCCTGTGTTTGGGAACAGAGGATTCTAATGGAGGTAATCCAATTTAGCAATGTTGCAGATACAGTGTCCAACTCTGCTTTCAAGCGTCAAATGGAACAATTTCTATGGACTTGTTATGGAGGTGTTAACTGCCATAGAATCTGTACACTATTTTTTTTCTGTTTTAAAAACCCAGCCTAGACAATTAAGACTGTGCTCTCTTTTCAAAAGCGTTAGTGCACTTTTAAGGAACTTTCATTAATTTTATTTGCATGCAATTTGCAACATTTGCTATGGAGAAAATCCAGCCTTTTATGTGAGTGTACAGAATGTTGAAAAATGCTACTGCTGGTCAGTGAAACGTTTAGAACTGACAAGTGTTTTGGCAGTCCTTGCACTTGTTCATAACACTGATTAGCATGAATCAGTGAAATGTGATTGGCACACATGCATGTTTCAAAAAATCAAACTTCCTAATGGCATTTCTTTTGTTTAAATGGATATAAAGCATATATATATCCTATATCTCAAAATATGTACAGAGACAATAAACTCTCTCTGAATCTTTCTAGTTGTTGCTCTTGTGAAACTTGTATGGCATATACACAATATGTTCCTTCCATCATGGAGAGCTATATTTGTATGAAAAAAAACTAATTTTGTGCTAGTGCTACTCCAGTGCTTCTGTAATAAATACCAGTCTAATAGAAACAGTGAATTAGGAGTGTCTGGATGATGCTACTCACATGATTTAGATTTAAGTAGTCCTATGAGTAATGAAGAGTTTTACTTAATGAATCTTATGAGGACTCTTCCAACCTGAGATGTTCTATGGCTCTGTAATTCTGTGAAAACCCCAATTTGAGGTACAGAATTATGCAGGAGAACATTTTTCTTGGCTCACCCATCTTTGCTATAGTCCAAAAGTAACTGCTGTGTCTCTCTTTCTCTTCACTCTGTCCATGCTGAGCTAGAAGGAAGGAGCTGAAGAGAATCTGTAGAATAGTGGACCAGTTTGGGGTTGTCCTGTAGCATCCCTTTCACTCAGCGGTGTATAATATATTTATTGTTATGTAGCTATTGTCATGTGTACAATTTGTGTGCACACACACGTATACACAGAGGTAAATACCGTCAACATCAGACTGGACACCATGGAATCTTTACAAAAAAAAATTGTCTTGCTAATGTAGTTTGCTTGTTATCACAGGTCAGGTAATAAATAACCTGGAGACTTAATGTTTCAAGTCTAATATAAGCTTACAAGGCGTCTTCAAGTGCCTTACTCATCTGAGCATTAATGCAATTTCAGAACATTTGGATGGTGAATGATAGAGATACTCAGGAAGGCAAAATACTCTATAAACTAAAGAAGCCTCTCATAGCCCAGGAAGAGACTCAGTGAGCCAAAAGTTCCAATCTGTTTTGGTTAAGTATGTTCCTGTTGTCAAAGCAAAGAGTGTTTTGTATGGTAGAATGCCAGCAGCTCTCTTCATGAAGTGGGGAAGAAATACAAAGGTTTCTGCAAACTGAATGTCTCATGGTAATACATCATGGAGAAGGAAGCAGTCTCCTAATCAGTGATGTTAAAGCAATTCTGTTTTATGCATCACGCTCTTAAAATCCACCCAGGTAGCACCAGGACACTTCTGCATCCTTCTCCTCTATGAGAAGTATTACCATTTTCTGCACTGTTTTAAATTTCTCAGTGATGTAAGCTGAATTGCTTTCCCTGAGCTGAAGGGTCTTTAAAAGCCATAATTTTACTATTAAGATTGTATATGAATACACATTAGCAGGCTTCTTTCAGACTCTTCCATACAAATTCTTATTTACATTCTGTTAATAATGGCAGATTTTGCAGTATGTTTATTTTTACCAAATCAGTGCTATGATAACTTTCTAGGTGTTTGACCAAGGAGAGTGAGGCCTTACACAAAAATGGTATTGTGTTGTTGGACACAATGTCTGTAAATCATAACTCCCAAAAGAAATGGGGTATAAAGCACAAACATTAGAAACTTAATTATTATCCTGTTCACTCATCAAAATAAGTTGCTGAAGGGGACCTGGGTAAACTGAAAATTTGCTTTCCTTCCAAACTGCACCTATAGAAGGATATATAATTAGAGATGTTCTAAGCTGTGTTGCTCCTCCTAAGTATTTTCTAATGCCTATTGAAATTGAAGGGAGTAATCATCCAGCTTCAATAAGCTTTAGTGTTGGCCCTTGGTTATCATTTTTTCATTGTTGTTCTGAAACCATGTAATCAGTGGGATGAAGGGTAAGTTGCTATAAACTTTTCTTATTTGTATTTAAAGAAGGAAAGAAGTTTATTTTGAAGAATTTCCTTTTCCTAGAATCTCCTATTTAGTATTTCTAAATGCAGTGTTTTATTTAGATTCCAGGTTTATTCTCAATAATAACTTTTTAAAATGTTTGTGATGCTGGAAGTTAATATACATATGCTGCACAATATTTAATGTAAAGACATATCTGTGTATAAGTATAAAAAGCAAATAATAATTTGCTTCTCTTTGCAGATTGTTCCCATTCTTTACAAAGTTAAGGCTTTTCTAAGTTATTCATTGAAGCTTATTAAAAGTCATAGTAAGGGTTTTTAAGTGCCTCCACATAATTGATCCCTGACCCTTTGGGATTGTGTAAGTATTTTCAGGAATCTGTTCTGAAGGGTGCTGCTGATACTGAAAGGCTAAATGAGTTTGGTTGCAGACTGGATAATGTTCACAGAACAGAAGCCATGTTCAGGGTTGCTAAGAACTTAGCCACCATCTCAAATCTAGGAAGCTGTAAATGTAAGGGTTCTAGGACACCATCACACCTCACCACTCTGAGTGTATTTGCCCCATTATACTCTTCTGTAGGCACTGCCTTTAGCAGTTGTACGATACTTGGTCTGACTTTCTGTTCTTATGCTCTTCATATCTGTGTGCACATCGACGTGGTGTCCACACAGTCTGTAACTCCCATCTGTGATTTCATAGAAAATTCCCACTTTTCAGTTGTCATCCTTTAAATTTGACATGTTGTCTATCACAGTAATATCAGAGTGTTGTAGAGCTTGTAGAATATGTGTTCACACTGGTGTTACTCAAAGATGCCTGCTCAAGATACAGAGTTGGAAAAGAGTGCAAAGTCAAGCTGATTATTCAGCACAAACATATTATTTTGATAATTTAAATAGCTTCTGTCAATGAACATAGTGCAACATTAATTGATTGGACAATTTTTCTTAGCTATATGCCAGCTAATTGGAGTTATGAGGGAAAGAAGTTATTTCAGAAAAAAGTGGGGGGAAAAATCAAAAAACCCTTCTTAAAGTCTTTAGATATGCTTATTTATTTATTTATTTTCCCTGAAAGTTCTTCTTAAATTGTCTTTTTGATGCCTTGTGTTTTTAACATGCCACATTTTATAATCCTTCCTATTACCCTTCCTCAAACATGAGTTCAGCTTTTTAAAGATACCTTCTTATTTCTTACTTCCTCTTTTATCCCTTAGTGCCATGCAGACTTTTCTCAGCTTTATCCTAATGAAGTTTTTTACTGTTTTTCCTCCTCATCAAGGAAATGGAATCAAAGTATACTTTTGCCACCCTTTGAAAGCTTTTCACTACCAACATTTTGAGTAATGTCCTGTGTGCTACTGAGGATAGCTTTTGTCTCTTGGGTTCCCTGTATCATTCTGCTTCAGCCTTAGACTTTGTTTTCATAAGGACTGAATCTAATTGCAGGTAAACCCACTCATCTTCTTTTATCACATTTCTTGACCTCCTAAACACAGTGATCTCCCTTAAAAAATCACAATCACTTTTCCTATCTTGGTAAGATAAAAATAAGATTGTAGATGTAAAACAAAATTACTTTGCTTAATTTTATGGAGAAAGAATTAATGTTACAACCATAATTTATCTCAGTCCTAATCATTTAAATTCTAAATCTTAAAAAAAATTTATTTCAGGAGACAATTAATTTCATCCCTTTAGATACCATCAATCCACTTGGGCTAAATAGATAGTATTTGGGGAAATTTAAGTAGACTCAGAATTCTCCTTTTAGCACATTTCTAGAGTCTTTATTCATGAAACATTAAATATATGCTTGTCTTTATTTGAAAGACAACGGTCTTCCTTGGAATGGAAAATGTAAACTCCGTCCCTCCAAATCATTGTAATTTTGAAATTAAGGGACTCTCAGGCAAAGATATGAGAACAGGAATAACAGTTCTTTCCTGGTGTGTGTAACAAGGCAAACAAACAACAACAATCCTGGCATTAACAGCAAACAGCACCAGGAGCCCAGTGGCCCCTTCTCGGCTGTGGGCACTTTCCCCTCGGTGCAGTTCCGGTCACAGCCAGCAGGGGCGCTGGTGGCTCCCGGCGGGCAGGGCGGGTGCGGTGATTCCCCCGCGGCTGCAGGGGGCGCTGTGGCATGAGCTCGGGGAGCGTGCGGTAATGGCGGCTCGGCCGGGGCGGGAAGGGATGGAGGAGAGGCCTCGCTTCACAAACCCCCGGGGCAGCCAATCCGGTGCCCCATCAGGATTCCAAGGAGCACCAAACTGGGATGGCAGGAATGAGCTGGGGTGGTTGATGAGATGTATCAGAAGCTCCGGAGCTGTGGCTGGAACCGCAGGACTCCTAGCAGGGCAGGGGGTGCGGGGTTACAGGGCAGGGAAAAACTCGGAGCAATGCTGAAGAAGCAGCGGGGGGCAGCGGTGACCCGGCAGGGAGAGGTGAGCTCAGGATCCCGGGCACCTTAGCAGATGGGGATACGTTAGCAGATGGGGATACGTCTCTCTTTTAGTGAGGTACGTGTTAGTAAGATCCCAGTTCAGTGGTCGCTCTTACAAGCAGAGGCTCCACCCCACAGTACAAGCAGAAGCTCTGGGTTGGGCTCTGGTGGCAGCAGTGAATTTCCTTCCCACATAATGCCTCCAACCATCCTTCTCAAAAACCAAGAGCAAGAGAGAGCCAGCAGCCCAACCCCATCCTCCACCTGCCCCACTCTGGTGGCACCTCTGCCCCTCTAAGAGAAACTCCCCAAAACCAGAGGAGTACCACCAGAGGCCCTCCTCCCCCAAGGGCTGGTCAGCTAAGGCTCTGTTGTGAATAAAATAATCAATATTAATTTTCACCACATTTTTATTAAACTAGTGCTTAATTTTAATAAGCTTACAGGCTTCCATCTATATTTATTTATCCTCATTCCTCTCCTTAAAAAAGTCAAAACATGTAAATCTTCTTGGTCTTTTTACCTGGTTGCTAATTAATAAACCAGCAGTCTCTGATACTGAAACCTATGAAAGCTCTGATTAAGCATGGCTGCAATGATCCTTTTTCAATCAAGGTCTTCCAGGAGGTTTGTGAACCTTGTGTGTGAAGCATAAGTAGAAGTTCTACTGTGTGGTTACTTGTACATATCAGAGCAATCTCTTGTGTCTCTACTGTCACCATTTCTGTCTTGAGTAAATCTTTGCATGCTGTTTAGCTTCCAGTTATAAGGACTATAGAAAATAATTTATTTAGTGGATTAATTTCCTTTCCCTATCTGTGGCATGCAGTTGCTACGCAAAACAGTCATTCATATCCTATGTACAAGTCCACATTTTAAAGAAAGGGGACACTAGATGATTAGGGCATTTTAAAAAAATTAAATTTGAAATTGCTGAACTTCGTTAATTTTCAAGATTAAAAGCTTGCATGAATATAAATTTACACTCAGTATAGTGCCATTGTCAAAAATTGGACCATTCTGTTTTTTCTAAACACACTCTGGATGCTTGAACGTGTCCAGAGGAGGGCTACAAAGCTGGTGAAGGGCTTGGAAAACAAGCCATATGAAGAACGAGTGAGGGAGCTGGGGTTGTTTAGCCTGGAGAAAAGGAGACTCCGAGGTGACCTTATCACTCTCTATAACTTCCTGAAAGGTAGTTTTAGACAGCTGGGGGTTGGTCTCTTTCTCCAGGCAGCAACTGGAGAGGACACAGTCTTAAGCTGCGTCAGGGGAAATACAGGTTGGATATTAGGAAGAAGTTTTTCACTGAAAGAGTGATTAAATACCGGAATAGTCTGCCTAGGGAGGTGGTGGATTCACCATTCCTGGATGTGTTTAAAAAGAGACTGGATGTGGCACTTGATACCATGACCTAGTTGAGGTGTTAGGGCTGGGTTGGACTCGATGATCTTGAAGGTCTCTTCCAACCTACACATTCTCTGATTCTGTAAATACCTAGAGTTGCTGAAATCCAAACCAAATCAAGCCAAACCCAAAAATGTTCCTATGCAAAACACTTCAAGAGTTGAAATGGACTTAGTGTAATGTCTACTGGTTGCAAAACATGCATTTAGTTTGCAAAAGAACAACCAGACCTTCATCTGTGTGAATGCACTTGATACTACCTCATCTTAGAGCTTATGGCCCCGCAATGGCAGGAGGCAGGAGGCAAACTACTCGAGGCAAACTACTCAGATACTATTTCTGCTAGCCAAGGAGTGCATGTTTGTCTTCAAGTATTACTCTACAGACTCTGAAGGTGTGAAAACGCTCAGGTCCCCTCTGTAAAAACTGTTGGCTTCATCTAAAGGAACAGATTTTTTCTCCAACACTGGACCTTATCACCTAGAGTTTCCTTCGAACTTGAGTGGAAAACTCACGTTCATAGGCATTGGTCCTCAGGAGAGACACAAAACACATTGGTATGTGATGGAGAGGCAGCACTACAAGCATGAGTGATCCAGGAAGTTTCTGGAGTGCTCTAATGACAACTTGATGACAGAATTAAGCAAAGATAACATGAATGAACAAGTTGTTTCTGACAAAGACACAAGAAAGAAAATTCCTAAGAGGCAAAAGTAGGGTCAGGTGGTCCAGGAGAAATTCAGAGACACACTCTGAGCATGCAGGGATAGAGATAGGAAAGAAGTTTATTTGGAGTTGAATCCTGTGAGGAAAATGAAAGTTAGCAACAAAGATTTTTATGGATATATTTGCAAAAAGGAAGAAGAGAAACAGTATGGGCCCACTAGTGAACAGGGCAGAGAATGACAGAGAAGCTGGGAAAATTTGCTTTTTTTTTGCTTTAGTTTTTACTGGTAAGTCTTGTTATGAGGAATCCATGGCCACACAGACCAGTGGGAGAGTCCAGAAAAGTCCAGAAGACCTACCTTAGCAAATGGGGATCAAGTTAGGAAACATTTAAACATATTGGATACACACATCTTCATGGAAACTGATAGGATGCACTTGCAAGGGTAGAGAGAATTGTCTGATAGCACGGCCAGAATTACATGTATGGAGCCTTGGGTAACCTGTTGGCCCTGCTCTGTGCCTGTATATTCAGTGCGCTCAATTACTGCCTAGTTATACAGCAAGTGAGCATTTTGGAGAACAAATGTTTTTCAAAAAATCATTACAGAAATGATTCCATGAGAGGCCTTAATGGTCATTTAGTTCCCACAGGCAGTGACACTGTTCACTAGACCAGGTTATTCAGAGCCTCATCCAACCTGGCCTTGGACATTCTCAGGGGTAGGACAGTCACAATTTCTCTGTGCAACCTGCTTTAGAACCTCACACTCTCTTAGTAAAGAATTTGCTCCTAATATCTTATCTAAATCTGCCTTCATTCAGTTTAAAACCATTTGCTCTTGTCCTATCACAACATGCCCTTTTAAAAAGATGAAACAAATTGAAGTTTTTTTTACTATTACTGACTGGGAAAATTATCAAAATACTTGACCAGTTGATCAGACATATGGATTTTCCTTTAAGAAATTAAGCTATCCCATTTAAGTTTTCATGTTTGTCAAGTCTAACTACATATATTAGTTTCATATTGTTCCCCATATACTGAAATGTATGCTTATGGATTCTTCAAAAGCAGTTGTATGATTTAGCAATATTCAATTTTGTTTCTTGAAGGTCATCCTAAACACTAAAAAATAAAAGTTAATGTGTGCAGTATTACTGTCACATTGAAAGAGGAGATTTACTCAAACCCTGTGTGTGACTATCTGTCAGCGCCCCAGGAAAGCCTCAGCCCTTGTGCCTGACCAGTCTGTCAGCATCCTGTTGTGGGGACCCTCCACTGAGCAGGTCAGACGGTGGTTCAGGGTCACTCCCCCTCCTGCATCTCCACACCTCTGCCCAGAGCTGGCTGTCGAACATTGGACTCAGTGAGGGGTGGTTATGCCCTGGGAGCAGATATCTCGGGATGGCACCTGTGATAACCTTGGCATGGGGACCTGTGTCAGAGATTTCCCCCGCAGCTGCTGATTCAGGAGCAGGACATCTCCCTTTCTCCCTCTGGGTTTTAAGCTGCTGGGAGGGTTATCAGCTGGAAGGGACACTGAGTTCTCTCTTCTCAACGGTTTTGACAGAGCCTGCCTGTGGGGTCTCCACTCCACCCTCCATTTAGACCCCATAGATTGTGTTGTGTTTGGGAGGTCGGGTATGCTGACTGCATTCCACCTGGGAGCAGCAACTGTATTTTCCCCCAGTCATTTTCCCACAGTGTTGTTTGAAAAAGGTCTTCTTCCTTCTTTAACTGGAGTTGATTAGTGGTAGCTAAGCAACTATTTCAAGTACAGCCGGATGTGATTTCACTAAGTTGGTCTTTCTAACTGAGATGAACAGGGAAAAGCAACACCAAAGCAGAAAACTGGGCTCTGAAATTTGTACTAATAGCACTTAATTCTGCTTTACATTTCATTTTGACCAGCTTTACATTTCATGTGGCATTGTTCAAGGCTGCTTCATAAAAACTGTTAGACAGGGACAAGATTTCAATGTGGTCTTTGAAAAATTGTCATTTTCAAGGAATTTTTTTATCAGTGAAACAGTGCAAAGGAAAAGCTCTTTCATTTGCAGTGTAGAGGATAACTATAGACAAGAGATATAGCTGTAACTTTTTAGTATTTTGATATTGGTACAAAACACTGATTTTCCAGTTCTTAATGTATAATTGCTTGATACTCCTTAATCAACACCAGAGGAAACACATCAAATAAGCTTGCTTGATAATTTCAACTAATGCATTTTATGTAGCATCACACTTGCATGGCATGGCATCTGCTCTTGCTTTTAACTCTCATGAGTATTTATACATGATGGTCCTTGAGCCATTGCTGTCTGCATAAAAACCTTATATATCGATTGTGCTGGTTGATGGGCATATGTTAGATAATATATTTAATGAGCCACAAATTCATTTCCATGGAAAACTACTGGCTATCAGAGGAATAGACTGTTCAATCAGTTATGATAACTCTACCACTGAGAATATAAAGAATGGAAGTTGAATTACAATGTTCTAAAACTGCCAAACATACAGCAATGTGTAATGTTTTTACCACAGTAAAATTACTTACCACTTGACTCTAGCTGACTAATAACAAATTCAAATACAGTTATGTTCAAATATGGCCTTTATGATGCCCCTTTATATGTTTTTTACAGGCTTTTAAGAAAGGATGAACTTTCCTTTGTAGGCACAGGTGTCTGCTTTGGTCATGGTGGGACAGCACAAGACATCAGACTTGAGATCACCTTGTACATGTATAAAGTAACTGCATTCCCAAGATTTCTAGATAAAATGTAATGTCATTCTCTGGTAAATCAATCACTCAAGAACCTTCCATTACATATCATGGGATCTTACTTATTTGCACGGTATTGTAAGAAAATATCAGAAGATATTATTCATGCTGGTGGTTCTTGGTTAAGGCATTTCATTTGTACTGCAAATTTTCGTCTTTTCATGGGGAGCTGAAACTGAAGGCAGATTCAAAGTTTTACTGTATTAGTTAGGTGGAAGATTTTGGTTGGTATAAATGACATTTCATTATGTAAAACATAATACTACACTGTAGAGAATAATGTTCTGTACCATGAAAGAAAAATAATTTGAGTGAAAGGTTTATATATTTATAATGTTGTTTTGTTATGAAATCCTTCCCATAAAAGTATTATCTTTGTCTACCTAAGACTCTGGCAGTATTTCTAAATTGCATGAACTGTGCCCAGAAATATTTATACGAGTGACTAAAACTAAATTTGGCTTATGCAGAAAATTAGCTCTCAAGTTGTCCTAATACAGCTAAGAAAAAAGAGCAAAGGTTCTGACCATCAGGACTAGTATGTTGCACACATAGGCCATTGTTCCAGGCAAGAAAATAGAGTCATAGAGTAATTATTTCCCATCTGTCAGGAATTTAGGGAGGGCACAACAGGCCAGAGAAGACCACAACTGACCAGCTGGGGATACATGCAGGGTAAACTTCCCTCTCTGTTGCTGGCTCTCCTTCAGGAACACGTGCAGCAAAACTTGTGCCATCCCCATATCACCTTAATTTCTGTTGCTTTTCTGTCACAGAATTGCAGAATGTTCTGACTTGGAAGGGATCCACAAGGTTCATCAGGTCTACCTCTTATGAGACTGGCCTGTAGAGGGATCAGCCTTGATGGTTTTAGCATCACACTTTAACCAGCTGAGCTAATCTCAGGGTGTATCACCATAAGAATTCACAAGGTGCAGATAATGGCTGGGTTGCAGTCATGGGCTTTCAGAAGGAACTTGTGCTGCTGCATTTTATGGAAGTGTTGAATTTCACTTTAATCTTGTTGGGTAGCCCGCAACTGGATACGTCTCCACTGGAGATCCCCCATGACCAGACCCCCCAAGGTGATGGTGTGGGCCTAGATATAAGGAATTCACACAGTGCCAGGTTGCCTGGGGGTGTGTCACCCAACCATTGTGTCTCTGAGGTAAAGTACTATTTCCCTTAGTCAGATAGCTCATGGAAAGGCTCTGTTACAAACTTGTCTGCTTTTTTTTTGTTTGTTTTTCTTGCTTGCAATCTAAAGCACTAGGCTCTGATCAGAAAAAAGGTGGTCATGGAGGCTATAGTTGTTGACACCAATTGAATTCTTGGCAGTGTACTGAACAATTATTGAAGTGACTGTATCTCTCTTTCATCAAAGTCTCTTTCCAATGTAGGTAATGAATTTTCTGACAACAAAATGCTAGGGAAGCCAGTGATATTTATTTTTTTTTGAAAAATTTCTGAACTATGCTCCTATTGTTTCCATGCTGTTCTTGGAAATTGCTTACTGTGTTAATCTATTATATACATAATATACTATGACTCTCAAGTCAAATGAAAAAAGAAAACATGTGTAACAGAAATGCAATTTAGTAATACTTAGTCTAGTGAAAGCAGGTTCCTTCCCCAAGGTGAGAGAGAAAAAATAGGTTTTGTTCCCAAAGCAGTCCAGATGGAAACCCAGTAGGAGGCATACTAGTGTAAATACAAGTTTTGTTTATTTCAGGCAATGTATACTTCCCATTTCTGTTATGGTTCTTTGCTTTCCTAATTATGATATGCTAATACTCAATTACTAAGTCTTCAGTGAGTTTTTTTTTCAATTTTCAGTGGTTTTTTGACATAAAGTGCTCATAGATTTTTCTTATATTAAAAATAAGTTTACTTTATGGCAAGACTGGCTTCAAACCACTACCTAATACTTTTGTTTTCCTTTATGCTTCAGTATAGTCAAAATATTACAAATTATGCCAAATAAAACACCTCAGGTAGCAAACCATCTTATCTTGCTACATTCTTCAAAGTAATTTATGTAAGCTGTGCTGTAACAACTTTCTAGAGCTCAAAATATAAATCTAGGTTGTCATGGATACACACATGAGAAGGCTTTCTTTATAAATATGTTAGGAGTCTGACAATTTATTTTTAGTAGAATTTCCAAAAAAGAAAAATAGAAGTAATTTATAACCAGGGCCATTATTGGTTATTCTGATTGCACTTGAATACATTTCTGTTTCTTCCACTTCATTATCTCAAAATGTCTTTTAATAAGGAGGTTTATGTGGTTGTCAAAATGGCTGATAAGGGCCCTGGGCTTTTTCTCACCTGTGTTACCCACTCTTTGTACCAAGTATGCCTGAAGTGGAATTCATATATTGCTTACCACCAGTTAGAAAGTTAGAGTTTTTTACCTAGCACAAGGATTAAGTAGTGCTTTCAGAAGTGGAAAACATTCAGCTGGCATTTTTCTCTCACATTAGTTAAAATAAATACAGTGATTATGACATATAGCTGGATAAACTAAATAATTCATGGGACTTCCAAATCAGGACATACCTTCGGGTATCAGACATATCAGATTATATCAGACATCTTCCATTTTGTTTCCTCTTCTCTGCTGCATCCGTAGTGCAAGGGGCAAGGCCCTCATACATGATTTTCTCTTACCGGTAATTGTAAAACACAAAGTTATAAGCCCCTAATAAAAAATGAGATAAAAAAACATAATTTAAAAAGGAAAAATAGATTGCTGTGAGTAATTAATAATCATAAAAGTGTAATAAACAAATTATTATTTTGACACATTTTATCTGTAGATTTTGATAAAACCGAAAATAGAGAAGATGCTAGTTCAGGGGTCTGAAAATTTGTGTGTATTAATATAAAGTATAACAAAAACCCCAAGCCTTAAAGAGGATAAATTGAGAATTTCAATAGAATAAACACAAAATATTATGTATTATCTAAAATGCCACAATTTTTCCAAAAGTACATAAATATTCTTCTGTCTGGCTTGTTGCATGAACTTTGATAGAAAACCAGATTGTATTTAGCATTTGTGCAGTTCCTTTCACAGAAGTACTGTTAACTAAAAATTTCCTAAAAATTCCACTTATGAAAATATAATCCCAAGTGCTGATTTATTGGAAGATTGTATGAGACATCAAATAATTTTGAAAAATGGTTATCAAAGATGTTGATAGAAATACCTGTTCATCATTATTTTACAGGAGGTTTTTCTCCTAAGAGTTTCTAACTTGCTTATGTCTGTCCAGTTTCAACAGTTTTCAGATTCTTCTCTTCTAAATTAGCTTAACTGCTGCAGTGAACTAATATGTAAATCGTAGCCATGGATAAATCAGAAAGTCTTTGTTATAAATCTGAAAAATTATTCATGACTTTTGTCATCAGTGTAACAGATACTTTATACATAACACGATAGAGGCATCGAGTTTTGTGCCAAAAGTACAGGAAGAATCTGTTTGTTTGCCCTCTGGGACTAAGCCATAAATCACAGAGCCAAAATTTCTTACCTAGCATATTAAAAAAGTATTTAAAAAATGAGAGAGAGGGTGAAATTACACAATCCTGGAGAGAATCTATTATTGGTTAAGACTGGCAGGATAACCATTGCTTGATAAAATAAAATATGGCATTACTAGATCAGGAAATTGCTGTCTCTCAAATTTATTTTTCAGATTGTAGTACTGAAGAGCCTAAAATACAATATGCATGTGTTGTCTTGGCATGTGATTTGAAAATCTTATTAATAAGGATTTGTAAGTAGCAGTAGAATTATTGAAGTTGTACAAATTATGGGACTCAAGTATCAGAGTACTTTAAAAATAACCAACATGCTATGCCTGTTGGATGTTACAGAACGGTCTACAATATGGACATTGACCTGAAAAAGTCTTGCTAGGTAAGCCAGAAAAGCTCCTCCAGAAAAGCCTTCCAGCAGCTTTATATTTCCAGTGGAATCTGTCCATTAAGTACTGGTATGAGTGGTTAGACTTTTATAGTAGTGATAGGGGAGCCATGAGCACAATGCAGTGTCAGACAATGCTCAGTTATAGGCTATTGCAAAGACTGGTTGCATAACTGAATGACACTTAAAAAAAAAAAATCCTCTTCCATTTTCTTTTGCTCAGTTTTCCAGTTCCTGTGGACTCTGCTATTCTGTCCCAACACTTATGTGTATATTCTTTGGAGAAGTGAAGAAGTATGGGCAACTTGTCTCCTTAAAATAAACTAGTATTTAGTCTGTCATGAATAGTANAAAAAAAAAAAGAAAACAACAAAGTGGCTTCTTCTGCAGTGCAGTTTTATATTTAACTCTGCGGTCTGGTTCAAGAGTTTAGAACTGCATGAATAAGGGATTGATGCTGCTATTCACTTAGTATGGGGGTTCACAAACAACTTAAAAATTGGCATCAAAATTAGTACATTTTGGGCAGATTTTCTGGTATGTGAGTGATGGCTTTTCAAATGGCCTCGTTTGTCTATAAACTGAAACAAATGTGATGTAATGTAAAGGTAACAATGAAGATCTAGTTTCTGGGTTTTTTAAATTTCTGTGGTTTCTTTTGAGCAAGGAACTACACCACACTTTGCATCTGAACAGGAAAAGGGTCCAAATCCTACAACAAAAGGGATTTAAAAAAAAAAAAATCAGTCTTGGGAAGTGGTTAGAGAAATGCAAGCTGAGACTACAGCTTATTTGATACAATTGATGTGGTTTTTACTGTTGCTCTCATCTGCCACTTTTTTTGTCACCCATCGGTGTGTCTGACTAGGAAACTAGATTACTGTCTCCAAAGACCTTGACTGCTCTTTCTACAGCTTTGATCAGTGATCGGTTTAAAAGCCCCCAAGCTTTAGTTTCTTCCCAGTGTAACACTGTATGCAAATATGTAATAATTGCAACAGACTACATGGAAAACATCATCCAGAGTTTGTTGCCGTCCAGATGTGCCTGTAATTGTTCCAGGGAAAATGTAGATGTAAAATTGGAGGTGTTCGTGAGTCCAGGATATTACAAGAATATGTGTAGACTTGATATGTGACTTTAAAAATAAATCGAAGCAAAATCCACAAAGTGCTGAAAATAGGCCCAATTAAAGTCATCGTTTTGAAAGTGTATTTTAAAGTAGACCATTGGAGTGATTTGTATCTATGTGTGAAGATAAGTGTCTTTTTGAATAATAGTGCTTATTTGAGTATCTTTGTTCAGATTTTGCCATTCCTCATTTGTTTAATTTCATTAAGAGCTCAGCCTTACACAATTTCTTGTGTTATTCTGTGAAAGAAAATCACAAATTTCTCAGGGGATGCCGAGGATCACCAACCCGGTAAATTGTCCTCTTATTGCCTAGTAGAAGGCATTGCTGCTTGAAATGTGTGTGAAAAAAATACTTACAACTCTAGTTAAAGTATGAGTGTGCCCCTCTGTGGTCTTTTCAATTTGGGTGACTGAACAATTTACTGAGAGAGACCCTTCACCATAAGGGCTTGGTGGACAGATTAGTTCCTCAAACCAGTGTGAACACAGCTAACTGAGTAGCTGGGGAAGGTACTGAAGGCAATGCAGAATTGGCTGTCTGCACTGATGCCTGTTGAAAATAATAAAAATATAGTGAAAGGGAGTACACAGAAAAGCAGACGGGTCAGTAATGAAACACTAGATATGCTCAAGCCATCTGGAACAGGTGGTTGCAGGAGGCTTAATCATCAGAGGTGGTGTCTCCACTAGGGTTTTTTACCTTTGGGAGGAGGGCAGAAGTTGTGGGGGTGAGGTATGCAGGAATGTAGTACCTGTGGAAAATATTGTTTGGTTATCTCAGGGTTTTTTATAACCCCATAGCAGAAGGCATTAGAGATTTTCTGTAATTAATTGCTACTTTAAAGGGTAGTAAACTGTTTTCCAGTTCTGCAGTACGGAGAGCTGAAGTGAGGAAGTTGCCCTTGCTGCATACTGCATCTGCCTGAGTCAAGTGAAGAGAAGAACAGAAGTGCAAGATACTTGCTCTGTAGGGCATTCATTGAAAGGCATAACAGTCTGGGTGAATTGCTGTCATGAAGTATTGTATTTTTTTCTGCATATTCTCTAGCAAAATAATCAAGACTAGAAAACACTACACCACAATAACATAGTAAGTTTGGAAAATTATAAAGAAAATTATGTTATAGATCAAAATTGAGAAGTATTTACACAAAGTTAAACAGTGTAAATAAGAACACAATGGCTAAGATGGAAAGAAACTTTTAGCATAAACATAAATATAAATATATGAGCATCCTTATTTCTGTCATATGCTACAGAGGTTAAAGAACTGACAGCTTGTCTACACTTGAAATTCTATTTAAACTGAGATAGATTGCAATCTAAAATGCAGTATTTGTACCTAAGTAACAATCAACCATGGACATTTCGGGTTATATGCCTCTGTGTCTTAACCGCCCCCAAAGATAAACTCTAAAAGTCTTCAGCCTGCAATTAAAGAGGAATTTCTGGTATAATACACCATTCAAAGATACAGCTTCAATATTTAAGGTTAGGTGATTTACAAATACTTGGAGAGCTACTGTAGGTAAAGTAGTGCAAATTATCAGTAGCTGCAGAAATGAAGCCACAAATAATGGTGAAGGCTCCTTGCAACCTATCTGTTCAAACTTATATTTTCAGTCCATAGAGTGACTTTGAGACTCCTCCACTTGTGTATTTTGGAACTGGGCACAATCAAGCAGGGTCTCCAAAGAGAAATACTTCTGACAAGGGCGCAGTGGGTGTGCTGCACTGGCCAGTTCACCTGGTCTCTCGCACATCTCTTTCTCTGGTTTTCTGCAGTACTGTGTGCTGTGGAACCTCTGAGATCTCTTGTGGTAGCCCAGCTAGGTGCTTTTCCAGGCCAGATGCATATCAGTTAAAGGAAACCTCAAGGTAATAGGCATATCAACTAATCATCTTGGATATTCATCACATCCCTATAAAACTTGGGATAAAAGAAATACTCTTTATTTTGGCTTTTCAGTCAGTTGCCCAAAGACGTAATTTATAGCTACATACAATGATTTATAGCTACATACGATAACATTTTTATATATATTTGAAACTCTCTATGGAATTGTTTTCATCTATAGCAAATTATTTGATTAATATTTAATAATTATATAGACATTACACTACATTAGCGTGTGTGTCTATGTCTGGGGAAGAGGGAATTGTGAGCATGTGGCAAAAGACCTGTAAAGTATCTTGGCAGAGGTTACAGCAGAAAAACCACTTCAGGCATGCAATGAATAGAAAAGATGTTTGAGCAGTGGATTAATTTCATAATTTAATTATCAGTTGAGTTAAGCATCAATTAAATTTGTGTCTCCTAAGAAGTTATGGCAGGCATAAAGTTGAGTAGAGTTTATACAAACCTTTTACCATAAATTTGCCTTTCTATCCATTGATATTTGCAAGAAATCACGAGAAATGTACATAAATAAATTAAAATACGACTGTATTGAAAAAAAATTGCATTTTATTAGTTGCTGTTATTAGCGTAGCCTTCTAGTCATTGAGGTTCTTTTCTTTTTTTTTTTTTTTNCAAATTGACTGGATACTAAGGTGACTTGTGTTTCTTTACTATACCAATAGAAGGATTTGTTAGCACTGACTGAAATAAGAGCTTCTGAATTATTTCTTTTTCTATTGCCATCCTGCCATTTCCTCTACAAACCTAGGGGATGGTCAAAATGTGTTATGAAGAAGTAGCGCCTCCGCATCAGTATGTTTGTGTAATAGTCCCATGATGGCCACTGCAAGCAAAGGTAGCTCTATTTTTAAATGCAAGGGTAGCTCTGTTTTTTCTGGTATTTGCTATTGCACTGGGAAGTGCAAGCCCTTAGGTCCAAGAGCGAGGAAGCCTTGACAAAGTGGCTCTTTAGCTACACTGTGAAGATGTCTTTCTTCTCACATAAGTGGTATATATCACATATAAGTGGTCTTCTCAAATATGTGGGGGCCCTTGGTCCCCACATCATCCTTCTCTCTAAATTTGAGAGAGATGGATTTGATAAGTGAACTATTCAGTGGATGAGGAGTTGGCTGGATGGTCACATCCAGAGGGTAGTGATCAAGTTTTTGACCAACATCTGTACAAGAACTGCCCTCCAGGGGTCTGTAGTGGCATCAGCATTGTTTAAATGTCTTCATCAATGACTTGGACAGCAGGATTGAGTACACCCTCAGCAAGTTTGCAAATGACACTAAGCTGAGTGGTGCAGTTGGCACACTTCAAGGACATGGTGTCATCCAGAGAGACCTGGACAAGTTTGAGAAGTAAGGCCAGTTGGGAATCTCATGAGGTTTAACAAGGCCAAGAACGAGGCCTTACACCTGGGTCAGGGCAAGCCCCAGTATCAAAACAGGCTGGGTGATGAGCAAATCAAGAGCAGCCCTGCAAAAATAGGACTTGGGGATGCTGGTGGACAAGAGGCTGGATAAGAACTAACCATGGGCAGTCACAGCCCAGAAAAACAGTTGTATCCTGGGCTGCATCCAAAGCAGCATAGCCAGCACGGCCAGAGAGAGGATTCTGCCCATGTGCTCTGCTCTCTTGAGACCCCACCTGGATCCTGCATCCAGCTCTAGGAGTCGTCAGTACAGAAGAGGGCCACAAAGATGATCAGGAGGTTGGAGCACCTCTGCACCTCTCCGGTGAGGAAAGGCTGAGGGAGTTGTGATTATTCAGTCTGAAGAAGAGAAGATTCCAGAGAGAGACCCTCAGCAGTCTCCCATACCTGGAGGTGCCTATAGGAAAGATGGGGACAGACATTTTATCATGACCTCTTGTGATGGGAAAAGGGGCAGTGGTTTTTAAACTGAAGGAGATTGATCTATATATAAGGAAGAAGTTTTCTAGAATGAGGGGGGTAAAATACTGGCATAGGTGGCCAGAGTTGTGGTTGATTCCTAATCTCTGGAAACACTCAGAGTCAGGTTGGACAGGACTCTGACCAGGTTTACTGCAAGATGTCCCTGCTTATTGCAGGGATGTTGCACTGGGTGACTTTTAAAGGTCCCTTCCAAACCAAGCTATTCTGATTTTATGATTTTGCTCTATGATGTACATGGGAAAAATAGGTGTGATGTCATGGGAAAACTCTTCAGCCTGATGTCCACAGGTAGGCACTGGCTGTACAGTACCATGCTGACCAATACATCTCTTTCATTTACTGGTCCTGCCCTTTCTGTCTTCCATTTACACAGCGTCTCTTATTTCAAAACACAATTGTTACTTGCACAGGATAGGAGAGTAGTATTGGGGTTTGCTTATAATACCTTTTTGTTTTATTTTGCTCTCAGGTTGAAAATGTTGGACATTGCTGATGTGCTAAGAGTGGTCTGGGTGTTAATGTCTTTCTCAGAAACTTTTCATTCTGTAGCATTTCCACAGGCATTAAGTTTTGCTGTATCAGAGGTTTCTAAGTGTAGAATTGTCATGTTAGATTGCAGGAACCCAAAAAGAGCTGGTCAAAAAGATTCTTTTCATGAACAACAGGTTTAAAAAGAATAGAAATCTCTCTGTGTTGCAGGAAGCAATGGAATTTGTCTTCTATTTTCTTTGCTTTCCTGTGATACTAAAAGTGCTCCTTCAGAAGAGACGAAGTACTACACAGGTGAATACTGATGGTGCAGTGAGCAGGCTTCAAAACCAAAATGTTTTAATATGAAAGTGGCAGCTCTGTCTTTTAAATCTAGCAAAGCAGGTCTTAAATTTTAGTGGGATTGCTACATCTTTGCATCTCCTAATAGGCCTCAGACTGTAGGAGCTCATCTGATCTGAACACCTGCTTTTTCTAACAGAAATATGAGATTCAAACTCTGAGTTTTTCACTGAAGTGATAAAAAGTCCCCCAAACCACACAAACCCTGCCCATAATATTCCTAGTATTTCACGACTATTTTTAATCATTATTATCAGAATCTTAGGGGGGAAAAGAAGCTTTTCAGAATTTCCTTCTGTGCTTTCCAAATTTTCACCATCTATGGTTAGCAAAAATGGGGGTAGGGAAGTGGGGGTGTCCTGGGAATACAAAGAAATCTCCTTGCTTTAGTTTCTTCATATTTACACTTAATAGCCTCAAAATCATTCCAGTAGTGGTAGTTATAGGAAAAAAAATCATCAAAAATAAATCTAATTAAGGCTTGGTCTTAAGGACAAACAGTTTAAATGGTCTACCCAAAGACACCCAAGGGTTTTGTGGTGGAGGTGAAGCTCCTATCTCATGATAATATCCTGTCCATCAGAACTTCCTCACTGCCACTGACAGAAGTTTGTATTCTTGCATTCACTTTGTGCAAGTGCAAATGATTAGGCAAGGTACAAAGCCAAGGAAAATAGGCAAGTGAATAAGGGTTGGTGTGTATTAAACACTGCAGCTTATATCTCTCATCCCTTAGGTACTGTTTGCAGAAGAAGGCAATGATAGAACTCATCTCAAAGACAGGAAGCTCTGTGGAAGCTAGAAGATACATTGAGCTCACTATTTTTCGTTTATTAAAGCTATCTGTTATGTTTCTTCATTGTGTTTAGCTCTCTAGCATCTTCAGAGAGTTATTACTCTACTCATTGAAAAGAAGGGCTGCTTGCTGTGACTCTTCTGTCTTCTTTGACACAAGCACACAGGCTGAGCATTTTGTTTTATAGCAGATGCCTAATGCAAAGTGCATGTGAAAGGGACAAGGTAATGATGAGTATGGCACCTTCCCAAGAATCACTTTCCTGTACTTCAAAGGTAGAAAAAGTTCTAAGCGTTACTTCAGGGGGTGTGGGATAGGGGAAAGCTATGGTCTTAAGTGTTGTGAGTTCTTGTTTCTGATTTGAGTCCTTTTCTTTCTTTTAACTATGAAACACAAAAGCTTAATCATTTGATATGATTACTTTTATAGCTGAACAAAGTTACCATGCTATAAATCTTCTAAGGTGCATGCTATTTTAAGTCAGGATTATTTTTTTCTACCTGTTTAATTTTGTCTCCTTTATACAGCCTTGGAAAAGCAGTAGCAGATAATCATATTTACTTACTCAAGTTTAATTTCACCATCAATGCAAGGGGCTTTTTCTCCTTTTATAAAAGAAATGCACTTAGAACTCAAACAAGAGGCATTTAAATATGTATAATTTTAACATTTTATCTGCTCAGTCACAACCAGAAGTTCATCTGCACAAATTTTGTCAGTATCTCCTGCTGTCCTACCCACTCCATTCTACAGACAACTCATGGTCTAGACCCTGTACATTAGATTCTATAATTTTGCCATGTACAGTGGGGTGGAACAAGTGAGACCTCTTCTGGTGCACAGTCAGTCTTGCACTTTGGTCTTCAATTTCATATTCTGGGCAGAAAAATCTTGAATCCAACACTGACATTGAATAAGAACCTTGATACAATTCCTGAGAGGCTACAGCGAAGAGGAGCTGATTGGTATGCCTATGTTCAAAAGAAACAGAAGTCTTCATCTCTTTGCACCTCATTTGGACAATTATTCAGCTTTGCTGATGAATGTAGACACAATACTAAGAATAAATTATAAATAGAGGTGAAATATATGCACTTTATGGGAATTAAAAGGAAAGGTGAAAATGGCAGATCAGTGAATCCTAGCTAAGTAAATTGAACATGTATTTCCTAACCTTAGCTATGAGATAATTAAACTTTACTGAGAAAGTGTTTTCATCCATAATCTAAGAAAAAAGCGGTCATTGCTGGCAAAATGAAAAATCACCATTGCTTTATTGAGTGTTTCTTTTACGCTTNAAAAAAAAAAAAAAAAAAAAAAAAAGTGGGAAAAAGTATTTCTTGTTCTTTGGCTGGAGAGCTGCCATTAAGAACATCCCTATTATCAGGGAAGGCTGTTTATTGTCCCAAGTGGAAACCCGTTTTGCCAAACTTGAATTGCCTGAGCAATATTACTTCATGTGTTTTAGTGTCTTTGATAGAATTACTTGGTGCACATATTTAATAGTCAAACGAGCTGAATTGGTTAGGCTTTGTCTGAGGGGTTTTTTTTGCCAGTATATGTATATTAGCACTCATGCTCTTAAAGTGCAGCTTCTAATTATTGCCACTTGCCACTAGCACACCGATACTGTGCCAGATTAATCAAATGCTTCCTACGGCCGTTTTATCAGTAAATCAAGAGTGAATTTATTTCGCCCCCACCTCAGCCTCTCTCTTGTCTGAGCCTTGGCCCCACCTCTCCTCATGCCGGTTTTCCCTTTCTCCGCAATGCTCTGGGAAAGAAAGTGCAGGTACCCCTCCCTTGCTTTATTTAAATTCGCTTCCTTCTGCCCTGATTTTGGCCCAGGGAAGCGCATGAGTGGGGCAGGTGGCTCGGCTGCGAGCCTGACCAACCCTGCTGCTCCCGGAGGCGGGCGGGAGCGATCGCGCTGCATCCCGGTATTCCTGCCGACTGCCCCTCTCGGTGCGCGGAGCCGCCCGCCCCGCGCGGGCGGATCGCCTCCATCCCTCCGGCCGCCTTTGGCATGCACGGACACTGCCGGCCCGGCGCGGGAGGCTGCTGCTCTATGCGGGCGGCTCGGAGGCTGCCGCTGCCCCCCCGCGCCCAGCCCAAGCCCAGCCCAGCCCATCCTCACCCAGCTCATCCTAACCCAGCCCAGCCGAGCCCAGTCTCTGCCCTGCGGCATCGCGGGCAGGACGCGCCGAACGTGGGATGCCCGCGCCCCGGAGGGCGGCTTTCGCTGTAGGCGCTGTCAGGTCTGCGGCTGATCTCCCGGTGGGATTTGCGGACAGTCATGAACCAGACCGAGGCTCCCCGGCCACTCAACTGGACCATCCGGAAGCTGTGCCATGCCGCCTTCCTCCCCTCTGTCAGACTCCTTAAGGTATGGTGGGAGCCCGCTTTGCGTTCGAGAACCGGTGTCTGTCGCTAAGCGCCTGCCTGGAGGGCTGCGGTCGCTGTTGCTGGAAAGTTAATTTAGAAATAGTCCCAACTTTACTATTAATTACCTTGCCTGCTACCTTAAAAAACCCCTTGTGAGCACCTGAAGGTACCAATATTTTGCGCCTGTACTCCATTCGGTGTGTTTGTCTGCCCATGAAGGTCTGTGAAAGGGGTAAGAAAGAAAGTAAGGGATGGTGGATATCATCTGTGCTTCAGTTTGCTTTGTCTTACCAAGCTGTGAACTTCAGGGATGAAGAAGGTGTCTGTTTCTAAGGCGTGTTCCTTTGTGAGCAGCCCTCTGCTATCTGTTCTTGGGTTATCTAGCCCCTAGGCATTACCTGAAGATCCAGTACCACTCTGACCAACTTGTAAGTAGAGCAATATGTGAGTGAAAAAAAATTATCTTGGTTTGCTGTACATGGGATCTGTTAAAGACTGGCAGTGCAGACAGCATCAGTGTAACTTTCTGATTTTTATTATTTGTTTAGACTAAACATCATGGTTTTGAAGGTGCTTTTAAAAGTGTTTTTAAATGTGTGCTTTCCAAGGAAATAATTATTTTCTGCTTCAAAAAATTATTTTGGATTATATATTATGGAGGGCTCTTATTCTCAACATGCAAAGTGCCATTACTACTGTGTGCCCCACTGAAGCCGTTTTAGAGACATTTGTAGCTGGAAAAGAAAACCTCTTGAATCAACTTTTTGGTGAAAAATAGGTTGCATTAAACTGGAAAAAATAGGTTACATTAACCTGAAAAGTCTTTTTTTGTTCTTGGAACCTCTTAACTGAAATGTACAATGAAATTTTAAACAATATACTAATTTCCCTGCAGGCTTTGTTTTATAAAATGTTTTATTCGTTATAATACTTACCTCATTTCATCATAGTGTTTGATAGTTTGGGTTTGAAATTGGTATGCATCCAGGTAAAGCATGGCTAGTCTGACAGTATATTAGATGGTAATGTTTGATATAACCATTTGCTTTTGTGTGAGTAGCTTGGAAATTAGGTCAGTTCTCTACTACTGCAACATGCTTGAGCAGTAGTATAGTGTATGACATTGCACTTAGCAGACATATGTTGTATGTGTAATTATTGTATATATGATTCACAAGTGACCATACTGTGTATCCTAGCAGGTATTTTTCACATCCTTACAGGAAGAGGCTAGAGTTGAAAAATATTTCTATTTCCAAACGGGATGTAAGGCTGCTGGGAGGGTAAATTGTGAGCATCTCCAAAGAACAAAAGAAAGATAAAACTTAGATTTCTGAAAAATCAAAACATAACTAATACAGAACAAATCAGAAAGTGATGTTGATTGTTTTGTAAAGGCTTCCCTCCCCAGCCCCAAGAAGCACTCATAAGAATATGCAAACTTTACAAGTCTGATGCCTTTAGAACAACGTAATTTTGCCAAGGTGTGAGGACTGGGATGTGGGGAGTTTTACTGTTATCCTCAATACCTGTGCATCAGGGGCTGAGGGGGCATAATCTGCAGTACTTCTTCTTTGGTGGATGAATGTTGTCCCATATGTATGGTTTCTCTTCATTGCTAATTAAAGTTGAGCATTGTGATTCATTATTAAAACAGCTGACTAAAAAGGATTTTCTGAAGCTACGGCTATATAAGAAGCTATATCTATAAGAAAGATAGTGACTGAGCCCTGCAGAGTTAAAAAGAGCAGGGGAAATAACCAGAGATAAGCAGGCTCTACACAAAGGGCGTGCAAGATGTGGGAAAGACCACAGCAAAGAAGGTGGGACTCTGGCTCCTCTCTCAGCTCATCAGCAGTGCTCGTTGACTGAAGAGGGAAATGCATACATCAGCATCTTCAAGGCTCCCCAAAAAATTTTTGCCCTTTCACTTTGCCTTTTATCAATTAATGTGTTTAAAGCAAATGACTGACATTAAGAACAGGGGCCCATTGTCTGAATTCCATCAGTCAACCTGAGGAAATTCTCCTGTCACCAAGGAAAGAGTGTAGTAACACCAGCACTAAATTACCAGAGGAATAGTATAAGTATTTTCCTGCATACAAAATATGCCTTTCTATTTCATGTTTTTCTTCCCAAAATAAAGAAGAAACATTTTCTTTTTCCTAGATGAAAGGTGTTCCTCTAAATCCAAAAACATTGGAAAGGCAAGTGCAATAATCTAAGCTCATTTTTTTTTTAATTGCTCAGTTTCCAATTAGATTAAGTGGTCTGAAGGGCTAATGCAATATTGTTTCTAAGTATACGTTCACTAGATCCTTTCCTATACAGCTTTTCTCTGCACATAGTGCTCTCAATAACAAAATAAACTTTGCAAAGCCTGATATGTTGTGGCACATTTTTATTATCATATGCCTTACCTATCATTTTCAAAATCTATTTCAGTGTACATTGTAAATTTAGTTCAAGTAAGAAAATGTAAAACACTATTCTGTCTTTTTCATTTCTCTACTTGCTTTGCTCTACTGGAACAAAACTAAATGACCATTAAGTTCCAAGATAAGCTTTTTCCTGAACTTGTAAGAATGAGAGATAGCAGAGATTTCCTCTTTTGCACACACAAAAATTCACTGTGACATTACCTGGACCTTCCTAATAAAAGGCATGAATTTTTCAGTTATTTCCATCTCTTTTCAATGAAAAAAAGTTTAAAGTTCTTATCCTGTGGATACAATTCTGAATGTAGTATCAGTACTTTCATAGTGACGGATCTACCTAAACACTGAAACCTAGAACTGCATGGAGAAAAAGCTCTTTGTGTTGTCTAGAAATTACTGTTTTTTAAATAGGTACTGAAAGGAGTTATTCAGCAGGTGTGTTAAGCTCTTGTTCCACCCTGTTGAAATGGATGAGCAGTGCTCAGTTGCATCAAGTGATGTTGGATAAAGCTCTGGCCACAGTGGTCTCATTTAATTTAGATAAGATAGATTCGTAGATATGTCCAGTTTTGCTCCCTTTGCTTTCCTTCCCGGCACGTGTTCTGTTCTAACCCACTTCACTAATACCCTCAAGTTTAGGTGTAGTTTTAATCCTGTTTTCTCAGTTTTTTGTTTTCTGAGAGGCACATACTAGGAACTGCATTGGGAATACAGATTGAAACTATTGGAGAAGATTTTTACCACTTGTGGCATCAGCTCATCCTTCACTGGTCCTGTTTTTTTCCTCTAATAAGTCACTTCCTGTAGCACATTCCATACTGGTATTTTTTTGTAGTTTCAATATGCTTAAAACAGGCTAACACACTCCCTAATGCCTTCCTGTCTGAAGTAAGGACTGAGAACTGCTTAGTGCAGAGAGGGTGTCTTTGTGCAGAACTGTCATTCTCCTGAGATAATCAGGCTAGTTTTAAAAAACCTAGGCATTTTAGAACAATGTTTTGGGTTCTTAAAAAATGAATGAATGAATGAATGAATGAATGAATNNATGAATGATGAATGAATGAATGATATCATGCTAAAGATTTCACTCGTAGGGCACTGTGCCCTAGGAGAGGCTGCAGATGTTGTGCTTGAAACAGATATAAGACATGCCATGTGATCAAGAAATGAGCAATATGCTCAAGAAAAAAAAAATAAATAAATAAACAGAGAGTAGAAGAGGACTGAGTAAAAAGAGGTCTGTAATGTGCAATAAGTTTTAACACCACAGATTTATAGATGTGCAAGTGTAGAAATACTGTGTGAAATATTTGAAAAGCAACAAAGTACCTACCTTTTTTTTTAATAAGACTAGTAAACTAGTAAACTGAATCTGGCTTGGATGTCAATATCCAGGCTTGTAAGGCAGGAACTTTGGAAGGACCAGAGGAAAGCAAACAGAGTCAATCAGAGGAAACACTGGGGGAAATGCTTTGGCTAGTCTTCCCCAACATACAGCTTGGCAAAAATGCCACCTTAGCTCTACCAAATAAATAAGAACATTAGGTGCCCTGGGCAGTGGTCTATGCTGAGCTGGTGGAAGATTAAAGAGATCAGACACTAAATTTCGTACCAAATTAAAAACTAGGTTTTCTTTTTGTTAATTATTTTTATTTAATTGCCCTACCAAGAATGCACAAAGTAACCCAAGAGAAAATTAGAATACTGAAAAAAGCTCCTTGGAATGAGACACACTGTCTTTCAAATGTGACAGTACCTAGATGTGAAATTTTCAATGGGTTCATAGATGTGAATGAAAAAGGTGAACAATATTTATCCTGCTTCAAGTTTGATTATGTCCATAGAGAAGGCGTCTACAGGAATTAAGACTGGAAAATACCAGACAGGCTTTATTAAGTTATATGGTGAAATACCACAGTGTTCAATGGCTTACATCAACAAAAATTGCACTGCTATTTGATTACCAAATGTAATTTTATTTCAGGATAATTTCAAAAAAATGTGGTTTGGCAAACTGAGTGAGGAATATTGCTTCTCCAGAATGGTGGAAGAATGAAATATGTTCTTTATTAAACAGTAAATGTTTATATTTCTGAATCTGCTACTGTGAGAAAATGTGACTATAAGAGAGAAGAAAGTTGCATCTTTTGGAGGTAATTTTATTTCTGAAGTTGATTGAGGAAATAATAATAATAAAAAAAAGGTTATTGGACTGATGGAACAGTATTTCAGGAGAGATACTTTTAATAAAGCATTTTTAAAAAAACTTCAAAGGTGGATTTGTGTGCCATAATCACAAGAGGGTAATGTTAGATTGTGTGGTCTTCCAAAAGAGAATAATAAGCTTTTTATGCTATTTTATTAACTGTCAGTGAGAAAATGAACAAAAATTTAAACTCAAAGGAAGTAACAATTCTAAGATTTTTTTGCTCTTTACTACTCTTTTGATATCCAGTTTGCAGTGAGGTCTTCTAGCTTATGCTTAATAAATAAGAATTCTAATTATTATTTTAGTTCATTTACAATATCCACCTTTCAAACTGCAACAAAATGAGAGGACAGATTTACTAAGTCTTAATTAAAAAATTGAGATTCTTGCAACAGTTCTTAATGCATACAGTTATCATTACAGAGGTGGTATACCAAATGTTTTTGAAAGTAATACGCACAATACCAACAATAAAATTAGGGTAGTAGTTTACCTGTGTCTGCATTCAGCTTACTGAGTTAAATTGTAATAATGAATGAGCTAACACTGTGCATTCCTCAGAAGAATTTGATGCATTTGGGGAAGCCTTAAGATCACACTGACACACAGGCATGGAGAAAGTATCAGTCAGTGTGACAATCTTTTTATAAATTCACTAATAGAAAAACTAGTCACGCCTCTGTGTATGGTGTGATGCTGTATATGGTGTGAAATACAGATGAGTTTTATGTGTGCATGTAAGTTTTATTCAGAAAAAAATTATTTGATAAACTTCTCTTTCCCTGTCAGAAAGAACATAGTTGTATCTGTCACTTTTGTAATACACGTTGCATGTTTCTGATACTGATTCACAGGTTTTCTGCAGTGTGGTTTTTGTCCTTAGAAGCACAAAAGCCATGTTTCCAGCAAAGAGAAATACTCAGCATTCTGTTCTGTGTTCTGCTTCTGTGCCATCAGTTTCACCATTTAAGGATAGCAGGAAAGAGACCTGGGTCTAGAGCATTGCTATGTCTTTGCAGTCTCCCACTTTAATGTAAAAAATTAATTTTACACCCCAAACCAGGGGAGCAATGAGTGTTGCAATGTAACTTCATAACGCCTTTGCACAGGTGTCCTTGCATTACTCTGTTCAGCTGTCAGCTGTGCCTCTAGTACTTCACATTCTTTATGCAAGTAATGGCAGAATGGTGGTGACATTTCACAGCTGAGGTTGAAGAACTGATAATATGCCTTCTGGACGTTGCACATTCTCAGAAACTTGAAGTCATGCTTCTCATCAGCAGTAAGTTGAGCTGATCCCTTTAATGTGGCAACTGGGCATGTTCATGTGTAAGGATTTTCTGACAGATTATGCCAGTTCATTTCTTCTGAAAGGCAATGAAATGTGAAAGTTGATAATTATTTTTCCATTTTATATAAAATACTCTGTGGTTAATTCTTTGGTGCAGTGTATGTTTTTCATGTGATCCAGGGGAAATCAGAGCTTGTTTGCTCTTTGGTTTATTGACAGAATTTTTTCCATGAGTATGACTTGGATTGATGGCCATTGACTTGGAAGAGATGTAGCACCAAATTAGTTTCCATAACAAAGGATATATTCCCAATTAAGAAAAATATACAGTGAGGGATAAAAACAAAGAGCATAGCGGTAGAAGTCTTTGCACGTAAGAGGCAGACACATCAGTGCTCTTTTGATGGCAGGGACTGTAATCTACTGATGTCATGCAAAGGGGAAAAAAGAGTTTTGATTTTTAAGTTGGAAAGGGCTCTGTGAATGCAAAGTTTCTTATTTTAAACTAGAAAATTTTAGGGGATAAAACCAAAAGATTTTTCTTTCTCAGTATGTCACTACCATATGAGAGTTTTGGTTTTTTTAAAAAAAAATAAGTCACAGAAAAGATAATGTTAAATTTTCAGTCTTGATGCAGCAACTAAAGTAGAAAAATACTTGGCTGTTTAAAATAAGGAATCTGCAACTGCTGCAGGTTATTCCCCTCAATATTATTCTCAGTGTTTTCCCTTAACCTGGCTTTCATTACTGTCTCTACCTTCATCTTAAATACTGCAGTGAGGTTTTGCCTTCCTCTGTGCCACATGGCCAATGTGTTACAGTGATAAAGATGAGGTATCAGAGAAGTACTCTAGGATTTTACTTTCTTTTTTCTGCACACAGAATGTTTTGGCTTGATCTCTGCCTCTCATGAGGTTCAGCCTTTTCAGATTTGGATACTTGCAAGAGGTGGCAAATGGCACCATTTCCCACTGGCCTTTAATTGATAGTATGTGAAACATTGCATTAAACTTGTTTATCAGAAGGTAGATGCAAGGTTCCTGATTTATGACTGCATAAGAAATGACTTACAGAGAAATAAAAATATTTTTAAAAAGTATTTGGATGCATATTATTAGTAGAAAAAAGTTAAGAGCACTTGTTTTGAGCACAGTATTGTTTTAAAATAATTGTAAAATGCTACTTATTGTAGAAATCATACATTCAAGGGATTACAGGTACAATGTGTTAGGAGAATCTTGTCCTAAGAGCATCTAGAGCATAAGATTTTGATGTTGTTCTGCTATACTGTTCCTTATGTTTGAAAGGGTGCCATGTGAAAAATTCAGGGCACAAGCTTCATAAAGTGAAGCTGAGTGTTTTTATTCCACCTGAATTGCTAACAAGACTATGCTACAGTGTAAAAATGCTTTTGGGGCTCTCTGGAAGTTTATGTCAAAGCTGGTAATAAAGCATGAAATAAAATCACTTCATCAAAAATATCTTTGATCCCCCAAGTAATATAATGACATGAAACAGTCTGACAAAGTGCTTTTAACAGTGTCAAGGAAGTTATTACTGAAGAAAATATCAGGATTCTATTACGTAATTAGAAAAATCACCAGACTGACTTTTCGTTAGTGAGAAGGCAATTGAGTGAAACATTGTTTTTCATTTACCTTTTTCTTTACCTGTTGGTTGTAAAGGCAGGCTGGAGATGGCTCAACTTACTAAGGCTTCATAATTAAGAATTTAGGGAGGATCCATTATTTTGTTTCAGAAGGATGCCCTTTTTTTAACTTACTGGTGTCTTGAATTGGTATGCCATGTTGCCACTGGGTCTGTTGTAATGAAATATCACAGCTATTTTGCTGTGCAATGGCTGGACGTTCATCTTTGCATACAGCTAAAAAGAGAGACCAAAACAACTGGATAAATGAATTGCAGGGTAACCTAAGGACCTTTCAGACGGACTTTCCTGTGATTGTATGAAGCGTTTTCTTGGAGTTCTGAATAGCAGAAGGGATTTTCCAAATACATTCCTACTCAACTTTTGTATTCAGTACTTTAAATTATTCGGTAGTGTCTTATTCAGGAAATGAACAGGTTTGATGAACAGTGTTTTGTCTGCTTGCAAATTGTGCACTCTTACATTAAAACTACAAATAGCTACACAACCCAGACATAATACTACAGCTTTTCTCAGTTTTTTGTCCCTACATTTCTGCCTACCTCTCTGCTAGCCATTTTCCTGAATTGCATTACTCAAAGAAGTTTTCACATATTTCTCTTCTTAGCCCATGCTCACAGAAGCAGTAGTGGTGCCAGGGTATTATCCCAATAATGGTGACAAGGAAATTGCTACATGCAATCCTACAACTTGACTGAGCCAGCCAAGGAAGAGGTCACCTGGCTGACCTATGGGTAAGTAGATCAGGTATCGAGATTGCCCAAAATGCTTGTTAGACAAGCAGAACAGTAGTTAAAGGTATCCCTTTGGGTTTGGATGTGATGGCTTTAATTTTGTGCTGTCCTTGATACCGCTGGCTGCAAAGTGATACTTCTTGGAAGCCGTGCGCTTTTGTAAATTATTCAATTCAAATCCAGAATTGTCTTAAATAAGAATATGGTGTCATTTTTCAGAGGTCCTACACTTACCTTCTTCTGTGAGACCAGGATAAATTGGGATATGCTGTGGAAAGACACGTGCTTATTCTATTCTACCACTGGAACTGCTTCAACATGCATGATTTCTTAAAGGTGCTTTTCTAAGTTCCTAAAGCCATAACTCCCACAGGCAATCTTTTCAGTGACCGTGTGTTTCTGAGGCATCTGCCTGGATCTTTCTTGCTGCACTTGAAGTCTATGATTTTTTTGTTTTTTCCACTGTGAGCAGAGGGGACAGATGTGGCAGCTTTTTCTGCTGAAAAATTTTCGTGCAGTGTCTCGAAATTGGCTATTTTAATAGATCCATGATATATGGTTCTTTGTTATCTTCCAATAAAGATTATTAGGTTATTTATTCCACTACAGCCTCCACAAAAGGTAGACTGAGAGTCCCTTGATGCTCATCTTTTTCTCTCTTTCTCTAGATGTCAGATATCTTACTGAAAAGACCAGCATGGATATGTGAGACTTCTGCTCAGTCTTCCATTCCAATCCTAGCTCTATAAACTGTGGAAGGGTTCATAAGGAAACAGAAGGTATCACAACCCTCCTTTAATTCAGTGTCCTGAAGAGACTGAATAACACTTCTGTTAAATTTGCTACAACATCTTTCTGATTTAACTGACTTTGTAAGAATGTGAGTTGACTAACAACTATGACTTCAGGGAGGGTTTTAGGAGAGCTCAGTCTCTTTCTATTTGCACAGCAGAAATATTCTTGTTTCTTCGTGTAGCAATAAAACCAATGTTTTCTAATGGCCACATTAGCAAAGAAATTTTAAAACTCAGTGTGGGGGACAATCAGCATCACAGTACTTATTAAGACATTGAATTTCAAGCATATGTGCTACCTTTGCTATATACAAATGAGAAAATTTAATGTGTATGTGCATTTCTCTGGAATAAAAAGGTGATTTTGAGCCTTCTAACACAATTGGAGGGGAGGCAGAATAAGAAAATGTTTTTAGAGATATCCTAGTGGGAAATTAAACGTGATCAGTTTATTTTATCTTGATACATGCTGTTACTTAAGAATAATTTAAAGATAAAAATCTGATCTATCAACACAAAAATATCCTGTGCACTTCCTTATTAATGGTAACTGTGGGAGCTTTAGCTTATTCAGGATGGGAATAGTAAATTGCTTAGAGGGCTGGTGTCACAGTCAAGGGAGACAGAGAGACGACATGACATCGCAGTTCATGCAGTGGAATGCGCTATTTAATGGCGTGCACAGCTCTTACATTGGCAATTCAGGACTCCATGTTCGAACCTGATTGGCTGTGATTGGTTACCACTCAGCTCACTGGCCAATAGCCGCCTGTTTACGTTGTCATCAGGGATTGGCTGGCGCCCACTCTCTGTAGCCACACCCCTCCTCCTCTCAGTGCCATCTTTGGTCTTACCACATCAGTCACAAGTCTGCGAGGCTCACAGTCCAGCTGATCGCTCTTAGAATCTGACAGGTGCTATTACTAAGACATAAAATCTAAGGATGAGGTTATTTTCTTTTTGTTACTTCTAGTTCATAAGTAGTGCAAATTGTTTGTCTTATTTAACATTCAAAAACTCTTTACTGAAACATCCCATGATAAAATATTAAGTAGTTTGTGACTGCATCAGTCTGTGGAGTTAGAGCAAATGACAAAAACTATTTTTCACTCGATATTGTAGTCTGACACAGATTCAAATATAATAGGAACTCTTTAGGCGGCTACTGAAATGAGTAAATAATTTGCACAAAATTACCTGAAAAATGTAGCATCTTGGCACCATGAGATATGTTAGCACAGTTAGTTGCCATGAATTTATTTCCAGATAACTGAAATCCAGTTTTATCAATGGAGACACACTCATTTTTTGGGTGGCGTGACCCTTATTTACCAGATAGCAGAGCCTGAAACTTGAAGAGGAAACAGCTTAATAGTCCAGGATATGTATAAGGCACATTATGTTATTTTGGTTCATGACTGACTGTGTGTTCAGGTTTTCTCTGCTGCAAATGCTTGTGTGGATAACCAATGCCGCAATTTTTTTCTGTATCAAATCTCCTGCACACTCCTTTAAAAATAAATGAGGAAGGCAAGCAGCTGAAGCAAGCTAGTTAATATTATTAGCTGAATATGGGTGTCTGCAGAGAAGTGTGTGGAATATTTATTAAATTGATAGAAGCATAACATAGAAAAAATTAATTTTTCATTTTCTTTGAGCAAAAGGTATATATTCACTATCCATGGCAATTCTAGCCCTCAGTTCCATTGATGTAATCAGAAAATGAGATTTTATCGTAGTAAAACCACATTAATGGTGAAATGTTGGCTCCTGTTGCTTTGGATGCATGGTGGTTTCCTGTAGCTTGTGTGGAATGCAATTTATTCAGTATCAATGGGATCACTTTATGTGATGTTGCTTCAGGCATTGATAACTAGATTCTTTGTGACGGTCATCTCAAGCCTAATTCTACTCTTAGCACATGATATGTACATTTGAAACTCAGAGGTCATTTCATGTCAGCAAGGATTTCTCTCCAGTGGTGGTTTAAGCTTGACTGACATGGCTGTTGACCCTAGTTCACACTTTCTTCCTTGGCCTTGGACAAAACAACATTAGTACTGCAACACAATCTGAACTAAGACGGCATGTATCTCTTCTCCCATAGTATTTCTACCATGCTGTTGAATGCAATGGATGTATATGAATAGTCTAGAAAAGATGTTTGCCAATGACCAGTTTGGAAGCATGTATTGTGTATCATCATGAGTAAGGCTACCATTAATATCCTCAAAGTTGCTTTACAGTGCCTTTTTTTGTGTCTGCTTGGAATTAATATCCCTTGAAGGTAAACTGATTTTTCAGAAACTGCTGAGTCAACATACTCTGGAAGTAACAGTCCCAATTGGCAAAACAGCCTGTTACCTTGTTTCCTAAAGCTGAAGGAATCAAAATTGCTAAGATGAAGAATGTAAAATGGGTCTCTATCAAAACTATTCCACTAAAATTTCAGGTCTTTCAGGGTTTCCTGTTATGTGCTTCCATGATGCAATAGGGTGTGCTTCTGAGTTTTACATTTGATACATTTCTCAGAAACTCAAGTCAACCATCAAAACACTTGTTTCTTGCTGTGAGGACTTTCAGTTTTCACTGCGAGGCCACAGGCAACAAAATCTAACTCACTTGTTTCAGTGTTCAAAAAAATCCAGAAAAGTTTCAGTAAGAGATGGGATACTGATAATTCATTTGTGTAGTTGATATGTGATCTGAATACTCTGTGAATACATAAATGCTAAAACACATTATGCTTAAACCATTGATTAATTATATATCCCTCCTCTTTGGATAACATTCATATTAGCAGACCTCTGTTCGTACTACTTAGGTTTTTTTAATTCCATTCATAGAAGTGGGTTATTTAAAAATAAAAAATTGACAACAGAAATGTTGGCAAGACTTTATAAACAAAATAAAGCAGATGAAAAAAGAAAAGTTAAAATTAAAGAAATTTCTTTGAATTTCATGCACAAAATAAAATACAAATACATTTCAGAATGTTATATTACTAATATCAGTTTGTTGCAGGAAGTTTTATCTAATCAAGTGGATCCTTTCACTAGCTGCTGTTTGCTGTCTGCTTCCTGATCTTTTTATGGGGAGAGCAGATTAATAATTCCTGATTTGAGCTAAAATTAATTAGCTCATTCATGTATACTTGGAATCATAAAATTACAGAATATCTGGGTTTGGAAGGGACCCATAAGGATCATAGGACCATTGACTCCAAAACTCTTGGTCCTCACAGACCTTTTAAAACTAAATCATATGACTTAATCAGTCAGTCCTAAAACTTTGGCAGACTTGGGCCCCAACTGCTTCCCTGTGGAATAAGATCCAGTGATCACTCTGGGTGAAGATCCCATTCCTAATATCCAATCTGTACTTCCTCTGAGGAAGCTTCAATCCCTTTCCCTGTGTCCTGTCACTGTTTACCAGGGAGAAGAGATCAGCCATTCTTCCTTTGTTGCCCTCCTTGAGGAAGATGTGGGCTGTAATGGGATCACCTCTCAGCCCCTCTTCTTCCAACTGAACAAACCAAGTAACCTTATCTGCTCTTTCTCAGCCTTCTCTTGAAGGATGTCACCAGATCCCTTGCTGTGGGGATGCTCTCCACCCTCTCATCCCCAGTTTGTACATACAACCAGTATACTAATTTCTCAGATGCAGAATGCAGCACTTGCTCTTGTTCAATTTAATGTGATTGCCCAGCTCTCTAGTCTGTCCAGAGCTCTCTCAAAGGCCTCTCTATCCTCAAGGGAGTTCACAGCTCCTCCTAGTTTAGTGTGGTTGGCAAAATGACTGAATTTACATTCAGCTGCTGCATCTAGGTCATTCATACAAACATTAAAGCATTACTTGACTTCCCATTTGCTATTTTACTTTCAGCACTTGAAATAGTGGTGGAAACTGTATCTCATGGTGAACAGCAAGGTGGAAGAGGAGCATGCTGTTTCAATAAAGAAGACCAGTTGCGTCCTGCACTCTGTTAGGGTTGTGAGCAGCAGGGGTCAAAGGAAGTGATTAAATCTAAAAGAGTCCATTACTCTGGGATAGTATGAAATAATCCCATCTCTCTATTTGTGAGAACATATCTGAGTGCTGTGCCCAGTTCTGGGGTCCCGAGACCAGGAGGCATATGGACTTTCTGAAGTTGAGTCTGGTGGAGACCACTAAACTTGTCAGGAGTTTTGCACATGACACTCAAAAAAGCACTTTGTTTGTTCAGCTATAGGAAAGGAATGTAGAAGGGAAATCATATTTCTGCCTTTTTATACCTAGAAGGACGGTCTAGAAGGGATGAAGCCAGAGTTTTTTTCCAGGATGCTGAGTGTCAGGACAAGAGTAATGGAAACAGGTTGTTATGACAAGCATGTGTAAGGACTGAAACAGGTTTTGTGGACCTCAGCAGTCTGATCTAACTGGAGAAATCTTACAGTTTGTGCCTTCCTGATTTGATTTTTCACTCCAACTTTTTTTGAGTTTTCAAAATGGAGCTAAGACTGTTAATTTTCAAAGAGAATGCCCAGGTGTTTGTTCTGTTTTAAAATGTGGACAAAGATATATTTTTAAACACTTAAGCAGGGCTGAACAGCACCGCAACTGCGAGGCTGTTATCATAGAAGCTTCTTGAATTCAGGAGTTGTCAGAAAAATCTTCTGAAGTTTCTCTCAGTGCTTGGTGGCAGCAGATGCATCAAGGGGGAAAGGTGACAAACTTTGTATGTACCTGTAGATATGAAGCAGAGTGGTTTCTAGGTACACATTCCATTGCAGTTATGTTCTGGATTTGTTTTTGCAGTAATGGCTTTGCAGCTGAGTGTCTCACAAATTTGTTGGGATGGCTGATCGTATCACGACTGAAGAAACTGATTTGCAGCAACTGGCAGCTTTGACAAAGTTCAGAGAGCTGCTGTGTCTCTGACTCTTACACATGCTAGCAGTTGAGCTAGCAATTTTTATCAGCCTCATGCTTTCAAGCTGTTTGTTTTCTGTGACCTACTTCATTTCAGTTTTAATATTTACTTGTTTTGCACAGCAATGCACAGTGAGGCTATCCATGATTTCTTTGGCAGGACTTCTTTTGATTCTTTATGAATAGGCCTAAGGCACCACTCACAGCTGTGGTGGAGGAGGCATTCCTAAGCATCCTGAGGCAGGGTTTTGTCTTCAGGCTCTGTCTATCTCCTTCCCAGAGAGAAGCACAAGAATCTTTATTGTCAGTTAACCACAAGGTTGAGCTGCTGCAGTCATGGCTGCAAGGGTGCTAGGAAAATGATATGCAGAATGACGAAAAGCAAAGGCTCTGGGATCTCATGTGTTTTAGATCTCCTTTGGATGTTTCTGCTCTCTACCACAGAGGCAGTTGTTGATGTTAGTTGGTGTGGAACACAACTGGGTGGAAACTGAAAGGTCACAAAGCTCTGCAAGGCAGCTCTGACAGAGGCCTCAGGCTCTGGGTCAGATTGTCCCCAGTCATCTCAATATCAGTGGTCTCATTCCAGCCCTAAGCTGTGGTGGGCTAGACACCCCACATTAGTTTACACAGTAAACTTCATAATCTGGGTAGTGATTGGGGCAATCAGAGCACAAGGCCTTGGATAAATCCTTGCATAGGGATGCAAAAGTGATCAGATATATATATGATTTCTTTCGAGGAGGGAGCAGGAGAGCACCAAGGGGAGCTGTGGAAGACTTTCTAGTCTCACTTGAATCATTCTGAGTGGTAAAAGAACTGTAAGCAGTCGAGGAATCTGAATGGTATATTAGTTCCCTTTTGATTTTCTTTAGATGGACAATTTAAACAGCTTTATTTCTACAGATTGGTACATATTGTACATTTACACTCTGTTAAAGCATACTTTGGGGAAAAAACTGTTTTAAAACCTGAGCTCTATTTTTCTTCTTTCTATATTTTTCAGTGAAGAAAATGGCTAAATAATCCCCCTTGCAGAGTGCACTGGTATGACCAAATTTTCAGGATAAACTACTAAGCAGCCATTAGACTCTTTCCTTCTCAAAAATCTGCACTGTGTTTGAAGCATTATTCAAGGTATTAATATAGAAAATAGAAGCAAAAGTGTTTCTAGTGAAATTAGATGTGAAATTAGGATTCAATATTTTCTTCATTTTCAACCTCTCTGTTCTTTTTTCAAAGGAAAACATGAATGGTACCTCTCTAAAAACCTGAGGAATTATTTCATCATTACTTACACTGGGAATCATACCCGTCAATTGCTGCTTGTTGTGTAGGCTTTTTTTTTATTTATTTCCTGGTGTTACACATCCATCATCTGAAGTTGCTTTCTTTTAAGCCTACTATGCATTAGTAAACCAGTGCTATGGAAAAGTCACTCAGCTCCAGCTGAGTTGGATATATTCCCATTATACATCTCCCTGTAGATTGTGCCTCCTGGCACTTGAGGATGATTGTGGGTATGATCTGAAGGAGGGCATATAGTGTAGGAGATCACAAGTATAGTTATCAATCGTGCCTTGTAAAGGTATGTGAAATAAAATCTGTGTCTGCCAAAGGTCTGTTTGCTCAGTGTAGGGAACAAAAAGTCTTCAGAATTCTCCAGCTTGCTAACTGCTCTGTACTGAGATACTGAAACTCAGACCTCCTGACCCAAAATGGTTTCAATTGCTCCAGAAGAATTATCTTCCTTCTGTTTTCCCAGCAATTGGTCAGACTACTTTCTCTTTCTTCTTCTCTCCTTGAAAGACGTGCTAGTGCCTAAGAGAAAGCAAAGTATGAACTCACAGTTGATTCCTCTGAAGGATCTTGGAGGATCCTTTCTGAAGTATGGAAGTAGTGATGCCTGTGCTTTTTCCAAAGCTAGAAGATCTAGTGAGATGATCTCACTTTCGAAGTATGGAAGTTTAATCCCCTGTTAAGGTTATGCAGCTCTATCTATCTAAATGACATACGGGTTATCCACCAATTACTCACCAGGCCTTGGGCATCAATGATGCTTTTCTGCTTTTTCTTCCCTTTAGCACAAAGTGTTTTGTAAAGATTTGGGATAGTTTAAAACAGCCTGATTTCTAGTGGGGGTGGGGGAGGCCACAAAGGCATCTTCTGAGAGAAGCTCCTCAAAGCTTCTGCTTTGTCTGTCAGACACTGTGGCTGACAGTGAGGAGTATGGAGATCAATTTGCCAATATGGAGCCCAAATGAGTTCAACCTTTCAGCTGCGAAACCCTCTAAGAACGTTTTAATTGATAGAACTTGAGAACAAACAAACCTACAGACAACAATTTTTATCCTGAGTCAGAGAAAAGGAAAAGGTGAAGACACATGAGAACAACATAACATTAAGGTCAGTGAACAGAAGGAAGGAGAGGGTCTCCATATTTCGGAGCTGAATTTCTCCTACAAGTTGTGGTGAGGACTATAATACAAGTTTCCCTGTAATTCATGAAGTGTGTGAGGGTATGCAGAGATCCATTTGAGCCCATGAGAAAAAATGCTGACACTGGAGCGGGTGCATACTGAAAAACTGTAATCTAGTGGAAAACCCAAACAGAAGAGGAAGACCCTTGCTTCCAGAAATAGAAAAAGAGGACCCTTGCTTCCAAGAGCAGTTTATCCTTAAAAGACTACACCTCATGAACTAAAATGACCCACGCCATGTAGTTTGGGAAGACTATTTTGCCAGTGGAAGGAATTCACATTACAGCAGGTCGGGCGGGACTGGTACTTGTGAAAATTAGAACCACGTTGGAAAAGTTCCCAGAGAACTGTCTCCTGTGGGATATCCCCACAGCATAGCAGAAAAGACTCCTCTCCCTAAGTGAACTGAAGAGATTTCAAATGAAGAACTGACCAAAACTCTTACACCTTGTCTCCCTGTGCTGTCAGTGGGAAGGGCTGGAGAGAGGAAAAAGGTGTTCTAAAGATTTATTTTGGTTCTCATTATCCTCTTTTAATTCTGTTATTAATTTTTCTTTATTCCATTTAAATTTGAGTCTGTTTTGCCCTTAAAGTGTTTCTTCCCAATACTCATCTTAACTCATGAGCCATTTGGTTTTTCTTTCCCCGTCCTCTACTCAGCTGTAGCAGAGGAGAATGAGTTTATTGTGGGTGCCTGGCTTTCAGCCAGTGCCAAACCATGACAAGATTGGAAATGTTTTAATCAAAAATAATTGAGAGAAACATGGATAAATGTAATCTATTGAATGTCAGTTCTATTGAAGGATTTGAATTATTTAAATATAATAGAAACAGATCTCATTTTTCTTCTTAAAATATTTTCTCAACAGGAGCTGGAAACAAAAACTCATTGCATTGAATTAGGATGGTTTACTCTGTATTTGAATGAAAAAAGAGAAATATTATCTTTCTTAGTAAATATATGGTCTGTTGTGTGATAAAGTATAGCAGTTCTGATACAATTTAAATTTAAAAAAAATGATTGGATTCTTGGATTCTTAATTAACTTAATGTTTGGATCATTCATCATGACTAAATATGATGTACTCTGTCATTTCCCATTGTTGTTTTAGAAATACTGTATTCCTCTCCATATTTTATAAACCTATGTTTGGATTTGTACTGAGGGCAAGTAGTGGAAACCTAGGGCAGTGGCTTCTCAGTTTATGATGCTTTCATGTTGTGTGAGCCAATAAATTTGAGATTGATTAATTGACTGAGAGGGAATTCAGGAGAGGAAAGTAGGTAGCATTAATGCAATGTCGGTAGCATCAAATGTAATTCTACAAGTTGTGAGCCAGTGAGCTGAACCAGTGCTTCAATACAGAGTTAGATGGACTGTGTAGGCTTTTCTGATGGAACATAAAAAATAAGGTTCCGCTCATTTATGTAATCACTAAGAACCCACAATTACTTCTCAGGCAAATACACTGTTTGGCACATTACCTGTCTAATTGGGAGTAAATATTTCTCAGCTTTGAAGTACCTCTATTTCATTGATAAGAAAGTTTACCTAATCACCTGCATATTTCAGCCCAGACTTAGCACTTTGTTGTGAAAGAATACATGGTTCACATAAAAACAAACAATTTTTCTTTTTTCGAGTTGTTATTAATTTTTTTGAATATTCCTAGGGAAAGGTGGTAAATATAATTTATTCTTTCCAAGGCTATGCAGAATAAAGATATAAATAAAATATTACTAGGCATAAGACTTAAGCTAAAAAATTGATTTTCTGATACAGCTACTTTAGATTTTTTTAAATGCAAAAATTGACTACATAATTATGAAGCCTTGATAAAACCAAAATTTACATCAGAATGTAAGAGCTATACTACTACAAATAATAATCTGCCTGTTCTTAATCCTTGCAGCAATCGCACAAAAATACATTTATCTGAGATTAACCAAAAAAGCGCCATGTTTATCACACTCAGTATCTGTGCAGAAGCAAACAAAAGATATAAGCAAAATGAGCTTAAGAGAAACACTAATTTTGTTTTGATTGTGTAATTACTGCAAGCGTTGTCATCTTCTTCAGAATGATTTTTTATTAAGAAATGGTTATATCACCCCAAGAAATGTGATAATAACCATCCTCCAAGTCCTGATTTCACTGAGGTATATGTACAAGCAGCATAGAGACCTAGTTTATTACAAAACATGCATTCTTTGCAGTTGTAATCTTGGCTGATTTTGATTCTTGTAGTACGATGTCGTCTCATTCTAATTTGTAGTCTTTAGTGTTTTCCTGACTGGAACTATATAATGGCAAAACAGAAATTAGGAGAAATTAGTCCCATAATGCTGGCTCTGTCCTTTTGTGGACTTTGGATTACCTCTATCTAGGGCCCAAATATTTTGCTGTTGTGCTCAGATATGAATGTATAAAATGAATTACATTGTTGAAATATGAATGGTGATTTTAAAATAAAGTCCTTGGGCAGTTTCAGGGATAGCACCATAATCAGTTGGGGGTTTTGGTTTGTTTTGTGGTTTTCTTTAATAATGTACTGTGTAATCTGATATATTGATTGCTTCTCTTTGGGCCTTGTACATAACACAAGTTATAACATACTTCGTTATCTGAATTTTTATAAGGTAAAGTCATGCAGATGTGGTTTTTTCTTTTCATTTATTCTCAATACATTGTTGTGGAGATAAAGCTGTATTTTTATCAGAATGCTGTTGCTAGTCTGATGCATTTGTGTGGTATCTTCAGACATGGATGAATCTGGCAATATTTCATTTCTATGGAATTCTACTCCAAATCATACAGAGATGACCAGAGAAGGTGCTTGTACAGACTGTGCTGAAGTCACACTCAATAGTGCTAATTTTTCAGTCTCTATCTCTGGATTAGACAGGGATTCATTAGATGTAGTCTTATTTTGCAGAATTTATTTGATCTATTTTTGTGTACCTATCTGCAAATTATTTATGACCAACCAAAAAAGAGTACTTTGAGACACTAGTGAAAATATTTTCTCTCACAAATCTTCTGTGTGTTATTTTACAGAAAACTTGCAATGGAAATGTGATATTTTAGTGGACTTACAAACATTCTTATCCTTTAATTGATTTAAAGTATATTTAAAATTTGTTGCTTGGGTGAAACCAGTGAAGACAAGGCAGCTTCCATTTTTTTTAATGACAATAAACTCTGGTTTTGAGAGTGACGTAATTTTTTCACTTCCCTTTTCATAGAATCATAGAATTGATAAGGTTGGAAAACACCTTTAAGATCATCAAGTCCAACCAGCAACCCAGCACCATCATCATGTTCAACAGTAGATCATGTCCTCAAGTGCCATATCCCCAAAGTTTTTGAATACTTCCAGGATGATGACTCCACCACTTCCCTGAGTAGTCTGTTCCAATTCTTTACATTCCTTTGTGTGATTTTTCCCCCCAAGTATATAATCTAAACCTCCCCTGGTGGAAGTTGAGGCCATTTCTTCTTGTCCTGTCACTTGTTACCTGGGAAAAGAAACCAAAACTCACAGAAAAGTCCTTTCAGGTAGTTGCAGAGAGTGGTCTCTTCCCTCCATCCTGTCTCTTTTCTCCAGGCTAAACACTCGCATTTCCCCCAGCCACAGCTCACAGGATTTGTGGTCCAGACCCTTCACCAGCTCTGTTGCCCTTCTCTGGACTTGGTCCTGAACCTCAATATCTTTCTTGCCATGAGGGGCCCAGAACTGAACACAGGACTCCAGGTGTGGCCTCACCAGTGCTGAGCGCAGGAGGCTGATCACTGCCCTGGTCCTGCTGCCCACACTATTGCTGTTACGGGCCAGGATGCCACTGCTTTTCTGGCCACCTGAGCGCACGCTGACTTATGTTCAGCTGCTGCCAACCAGCACGCCAAGGTCCTTTTCCACTGGGCACATTTCCAGCCACACTTCCCCAAGCTTGTAGCACTGCATGGGATTGTTGTGACCCAAGGACCCAGCACTTCACCTTATTGAAACTCATACAAGTGGCCTCAGCCCATTGATACAGCCTGTCCAGATCCCGCTGTAGAGCCTTTCTACCCTCTAGCAGATGAATACTTGGACTCAGTTTCCTGTCCTCTGCAAACTTGCCTCACAAGGGTGCACTCGAGGCCCTTGTCCAGGTCCCCTTGTCAACAAGGATGCTAAACAGAGCACCGATACCAAGCCCTGGGGAACACCAACCTGGAGAATGAATACATCTAGTCCAAATTTGAATACATCTAGTCCAAATACAGTGTTACTGATCTCAACTGGCAAGGTTTGTAGACCTTTAGTTACCCTTGCACTTTATGTGTAAGGATCTGTGCTTCTGGTCAGATCAACTGGCTGATTGCTGTTTTGGAGGCTGACAATGATTCCAGTTCATTGGGTTGCATACAGCATATGAAGATACAGTTGACTTCTTTGTTATCACCTTATGGAGTATCATGAGACATTGCTTGAAGAAACCCATTTTTCTTTGATTATCTTACCTAAAACCCTACAATGGGAGGGTTTATGACAGACATTGACAGTTGACTTCTGCCTTCATTACAAGAATGCAAATCTCTGCAAATCCATAAATTTCCTTTATGCAGAACATTTGCTTTTGTGTGGAATGGTTTACTCGGATAGAGCATCTTTTCCAGCTGAGTGATTTGTCTTTTCAGGTTACATGCACTTTGTTGCACATTCCTAGTTTGCATTTTTCTCCTGTAAGCCCTGTAAATTAGGCATTCCTGCTTGTCTGCTCTGTAACATGAGATTTATAAGGCTGATTTTTGTCTTTGCCATGACATCTTGCTTTATTTACAATAGAAATGTAGAAATGTAGTTATTTCTTCAGATCATATTCTTTTCTGTGAAACTTACGGGTTTTGACTTTGATTTCCATATATTCACATTTGACTATGAAGCCAGCATTAGGTTGTCTTATGGACATAGATCATGTGATGAGCTGCTGTATTTGAGTAGAAAATATTTGTGCTTCTTCTGTACATGAGGTGTACGTTCTATTTTATGCACTTTTTTCTTTTAATATTTTTTCTAGCATAAATTTTTTTGTCATTAGAGTCCTCAGTCCTCAGGCCTGAACAGAAAGCAGTTTCCTTATCCTGATGGAAGCATTGATCTTTCATGAAGTGCTTCTACTCTAAAACACACCTGTGATCTCCGTCTCTTCATATGATGGCTCCTGAGAAACCTCACTTCAAAGTGTCCTCTAGTCAATATTAAATTATTATATCAGCTTTCTTTATTATGTGTTCCAATACGTACGTGCTGGTAAATTCCTGCAGGTTATCCAGGGCTTAACAAGTTGTCTTGTCATTTAATTATTTTTTTATTAAAATTAAAATATAATCAATTTATAGGATAAATTTTCTTTTTAATTAAAAAATGTTTCTTATATAAATCACTGAGTAGTTGAACCATCAATCAGGGGAAAAAACCTCACCATAAATTATTAAATATTTTTAATATCTTTTTTTTCATTTCAGATTCATTTATATTTCAAGAACTACTTCCCTTGTAGTGTACCTTTGCAATTTCCAAAAACTAAATTAAATTCTGGTTTATTAAATGGAAATCAAGAACTGATTGCAAGAACAAGAACAAGAATGATATTAAATAAGTATTTTAGGACCCCTTTCAGCTTAGACAGAGCAGAGAGACCACGCTATAGGAGTTTGTGGTCATATCACACCAACCTTGTACATGATGTAGGCTGCGTCTTTTTCTGCCGCTCAGATTCTGTGCCCACTCTCATCTTGATCAGCATTCTTTTCCTGTTCAATAAAAAGCAAAGGAACCAGACATCTAAAATCCCCCCAAATGGTTTTAGTCTATTTTTTCAGACCAGACAGCTGTATTTCTCATCCTCCATTGGGAAGCATCTTTTAAATTAGGGGTTGTTTAATGTTTTTTTCTTATAATTTTTTTAAGCAGTGCTCTACAGTTAGTCCTGCCTGCTCTTCTGTGAACTGGTGTCTGAGAATGTCCTCCAGGTGTATGTGTGTATGTGACACCTTCCTCTATAGTACTAAGGCAACAGTTTCAGTCTCTTAAAAGGACAAAGCATTTTATTTACGTGTCTCTGCAACAGATCAACAGGATGGTTTCCGCAAGAATAAAAGGGGAAATAACAGGAGTAGATCTTGGAAAATGGCAGGATTTAGTTCAAAGCCCACTGCTTAATGTTTTTGACAAAACACATGATGTAGCTCATTCACCTTTCTCAACTTTTGTTTATAAACTTTTATTTAAGTCTGGTCATTTTAATCTTGTGAAAGCTAATGGCCATTGAAAGGGCAGAAACTTTCCTGCTTCTTTAGTTCAGCTGCTTTTCCCCCACAAGCTGTTTTGCTAGTATCAGCATTCAGGAGGCTACACCCCGATCTGGGTAGGAACAGATCCAGCTCAGAAAGAATTTCCACTTTTACTAGCACAAGGAGAAGCAATGGGAGTCAACTGCTTGGGAGGTGAGGAAAGGGTGATGGTCTTTTTTTGAGTTTTTCTAGATAAAGAAGTGTCATTTTAATGGATATCTTTTTAATGACATATTGTTTTTGAAAGCATATTAATTCAATAGAGTCAGTGCTTGATACTAGCTACTTCTTTCCTTCATGCACTTTGGGTTTTTTTTTTCTGTTTCTGCAGACATTAGTGGCAATTACATACTTCTTCTCTATCAAGAAAAAAAAATCAGACTGCATTATATTTTTGGTGTCCTGTGTATTGTCATTTCCTTTTAATGGCAAACGAGCCCAGTATATTCTTCCTTTCACCTCCCTCCTTACCTAATACTCATCTTAGCATTGAAATACTCTAGGACTTACTGCATTTCTTGAGCATTTAAATTCTTCTGGTTGTGCACAATATCCATTAGCTTACCAGCAGCAGCGGTAATATTCAACCAAATACATTCTTTACATGTCTGATTATGTAAATGAAGTACATTCCAATGATGTGTGCATAATTGACTGAAAAAATATTTTGTGATCCTTGCCTGAAAATTTCTATATTTTAATAATGTGTTTTGATTTGGGGCTTTTGCACTTCTAAACTTTCTCCTTCAGCCATAGTTAAAAATTATGTCGATGGGGTCAGCAAACACATTGCTATCGTTATTCATTGTGTCAGTAAAACTCAGTACTTGCTAAAGTTTTGATCTGACTTTTAAATGCTTCTGAAAACAAACGCTAGTAGGCTGAGCTGTTCACTGTCTCACATCAGTTTTACACAGCTAGCAAGTCAAAACCACTTGATGTTCTTGTATACAGTGCAGCTTCATAATAAATATATTTAATCAACTTAAAACCAGGAAACTTTTCTTCCTTTGTCTGTTTTTATTTATTTTGAGTACAAAAGGTGGGCATGCACCCCTTTGTACAAATCAATTGTGCAGTTTACCTATATGTAAGTTCAATATTTAAATGCAATTCATCCTCTACATGTTTGTCAGTAGTGAAAGTGTTATTACAAAGAGTGGATAAGCAATCAGGTCCAGATGCTTCTCTCTCTCTTTAAATCATCTTAAATTGTGGCCAGTAGGAGGATGAACAGCAGTGCTCATATAGACAAGCATATGGCAGATGTTAACATGTTAAGACATCACCGTCTTAAAATCTCACAGACAAAAATAATTGTTACAAAGGGAGAGAAATAGAATGACAGGTGTATCTACAACAGTGCCTTTATTTCCATATGGCTTGCAGTGATTTTTGTTTTCTTTTGGATAGGAGTTTTTACCTTTGAAACTATTCCCTTCTTTCTCTTCTATTCTCAGTAAATCTTTTGGTTTAAAAAATCTAAAAAGACACTTCACTAAACCCATGTGAATTTGCACAAGATATTTAAAAATACAGATAAATGTTTCTTCACTATGTTGCTATAATACACAGCTTTTATCTTCCTGTGCCCCTTTTGAAAGAATATAGCCTAAGGGCTTTAGACCCTCTAAAGAAATAGGAAGATTATCCAGGTGGGTTTTTTATCCTGACAAGGTGGAGAAATTACACCGTAGCCCAATGTTAGAAAGTATGTACAAGGAGATTGGTTCCTCCGCTGTCTCCATGAGTGAACTATGTAACTGGGAAGGAAGTATGAGAATGCAGGCACGGTTTTCTGTCATGCTAGAAAAATGAGAATTCTGTAAATCTTGATTACCTGGTAGGAAAAATGCTGGCCACTGGTAAATTCTGCTTCTTTCTTTATTTTGCCCACCATCCTCAGAAAGGAGCGTTTTGAGCCATCTGTACTCCATTTCTGTCCTTAGAGAGTGAGGGGAGAGATCTGTCTAAAAACATGGGCAGTGCTGGGAAAGAGAGGGAGTGACTAAGGGCACTCTTGTTGTGCATATCCAGGACTGCCAGAAACCTGAATACTTGGGGAATTCTGTAAGTTTTGAAGGCTGAGGTTTGTAGGCTGGCATCCAAATGCAGTTTGGGATGCTAGGTGATTTTTACAAACACTGACATTGTAAAAATGCATGAAAACTACAACTCAGCAGGATGTTGTGATGGGCACTGTACAAACATAATATATGAATGGATCTAAAATTATTGCAGTGAAAGTGCCAAGAAAGAAACAGAGAGATGCAGAAATTGGGTGTCTATATAACTCATACCCCAAGCTGGAACATACAGAGCAGCATAGCTGAAACCCTGCTGTTTTCCCTCCTTGTTTAAAGAGCTGGTGATTTGTGGTTCTCCATGCGAGCTGTAAACTGTATGTGGTTACTGTGAAACTTGCTACTGTCTACAGAAATAATTCACTTGAAAGTACCATTGCAGGGGTTGGTCTCAAAATAATGACATTGTGTATTAATTTAATATAATACAATACTTAAACTATATTTAATGCTCACTGTGTTAGTATTGGTCCAACTTTAACAGTTGTTGCTGTTATTGCGCTGCTACGTTTTGTTAAAATATTTACTAAAATATTAATTAAAACTTTTTGTTTATTATCTTATGTGCCCAGTGATGTTATCTTTCTGTATTTCAAATTATTTCTGTATGACCTTACAAAGAAGCTATTAAACTTGGTGGTCCTGTAGTGAATTTGTCCTCATCCACAGGATGATAATAATTTAAGGGTCCTTGCCACACGATTTGGCTGACTTCTTTTCAGAATATGGATTTTTAATAGTGAGCTAACCTTTGTTGTAACTATGGTGTATCTACAGACTGTAGAAAAAGACAAGTGTTTTCAGAACAGTCTGCTGCTTTAACTTCTTTGGTCTCTGCCCCTCCAGTCTTGCCTGGTGAAAACTTTTTTCTTTGAATCCTGTCAAACTTCCTTTGATGTTGGTGTTTATGGGAGTTAGACATCATGTGAATACTCTTTTTGATAAGAAAGTGTAAGGTCTTTTCTATTGTCATCTTTCATATGTAGTTACTCTTGTAAGTGCATGAGGAGGTAACAGAAATGCCAGATGCCAGAAAAAAGACTCATGCCCCAGGAAGGATATCATCTGGAAGTAAACAAAATAGTGGTGTGTTGGTGTGTTTTGCCTACTGGAAGATAGAATATTATTGTGTGTGTCTTTTTTGAGGAGGATGAAGCTGATTGTTTTGAGGGAAGAGAAGTAAATGGCTATGTTTTGAGCTACTTTAGAGATGGAGCATTTTGTTTAAAAGAGAAATTTCAATTGAAATGTATGAACTTGAATACTGACTCTCTACAGGTTATCTGTTTTTGTGGAAATTAAAAAAATAATTTAAAAAAATTGACAGAACACAACTAGACTTCAGAATACAAGGGATTTTTTATCATTTTTTACTGCCAGAGAAATATGTTTATTAGCTAAGTCACAAGCCTTCAGATTATTTTTTAATTAGTGAATCATAAAGGAGAAAGAAAAAAAAAGAAGAAATTTATGATAGATCACATTGCTGAACAAAAACTTTACATGGTATTGAGCTAACAGGAAGGTGTTTTTGGTCAAAGCAAATGCTGGTCTGTCGATTATTCAAAGGTTCTGCATTGCATAGAGTAAGTAATTACTGAACCAGGATTTAGATCTCTTATTTGTAAATGTTACTGCTATAGCCATCTTTGGATATGTCAGGAGCAGAGCTGATAGCAGAGAGAAAGGCAGACAGCTTCCATAAAAGCTGTGTACAATCTCATAGTGTGGCAATGACAGTTTAGTGTCAACTGTAAATTCCTGCTTCCCTATTGGACATTTTCCCTAACCCATACATTTCTTATTCATGTATAAACCACTGTCCTGTAGTAGGGAAGAATGCTGATTGCTGAAGTTGTTTGAATGAAAAATAAGGGAAACACCCACTCATTATATGCCATGAATTATTCCTTCTATATGCACAAGTCTTTCTGTTTCCATCAATCTGAAGAAACTATGTTTTATTGACTTGTATCCTGTATGAAACATCTCTCTGTTCATTAAACTCAGGCAGAATTGCAGTGGAATTTAATACAGCAACATATATCAATAATCCTCACAATTTAAGTTAATTTATACTAACTTATAACTAGTATTATATCAACTAATATCAACCAGACAGAATAATGCTATTTTTACAGCATTAAAAAATTGTAAAACGTTATCTCAGTGTTATTCAGGCTAAGAACCTCATTTGCAAAATATCCAGGTTTTCCATTTCTGCTCTGCTCAATGTCTGTTCACATCTTTCCTGAAGGTGGGAAGAAGGATATGATTTTACATGCAAAACCAGACACAGTGTGCAGTACTATAAACAGTTGTGCTGAATCCAGGAGATCTTGGAGTTTAGTGGAACCAGAAAGACTACAGCTGTTAATACCATAAATAATCAAACTCCTTACTAGAACTGTTCCACTTTGTACAGTTATTCGTTTGCTGTGCTATGTTAAAGTACCAGGAAAAATGTTTAAGTTAGGATTTTAAAATACAGTACCTGACCTCTCATTATGTCTTAGATGGGAAGTATCTTTGTTCTTTTGAATGATTCTTAGTTATATAGAAAAATTAAATAGGTATGAAATCTGGAATCATCAAAATAAGGCAACATGCAGTAGATAAGGGAAAAAAAGTGAAAAATTATTTCAAAAAGAAGTGGGACAGACAAAGCTTTGGAATCCAAATGAAAGGTCCAAGTAACCTTTCTGTCTCTATGATGGGTACCAGGAAGAAAAATTAGATGTGCAAGTCAGTAGTGTGAGGAGGCTCCACTGACCATTAGCTCTCTTCTATCTCTAAAAGAAGTTCCAAGGAAAAAAAAAAAGGCTATTAGATGATTTTCTGGTCTTTTTTATAAGATTTATTAGTCCTTTATTCTGGAAATTCTTGCTTCCTCCCCTGTCCCTTTTCTTTTACCCGAAACCTAGTAATCATTTAACTTGCCACAGAAATTAATACTTCTAAATCCATAAATAGTTTTAGAAAAGATGATGGCACTTTTTAAAAATTACTAGCACCGAAATCTTGATGATTCTGTCCCTAATGAAAAAGAACCCAAACAGATATTTCAAAGACGCATAGAAACAGGAAAGCTATTTTAACTGTTTGTTTCATCAGTGAAAATTAAATGCAGAACCAGATAGAATTAGAAGTGAACTGTTAAAGTGACCTTCATGTGAGTTAAAAGTGTATGCATCTTTTGTGATCTCTCATAGCATGTAAAACATGTAGCAGCCAGCAATAGTGGAACATGTCCCACAGTCAGCCCACCTGGTTTCTGCTTATCTCACTTATATCTTGGGGCTTTTTGTGTTTTGTTTGGTTTTGAGGTTTTGGGGTTTTTTTGGCAAGACAGGTTGTGCTACATAAATATTTACATGTTCCTTTCTCATTCTTTCATGGCATTCATAACACAAAGACACTGTGCATCTTATAAAATTTTTTCCTTTTCTCTATCTCCAGAAGTCTTTTCTACAGAGCTTTTCAGTGAGAGACATTCTCACAGGTGCTTAGGTATTTGAAATATTGTTTGAAATACCAATTTCCATTTAATAAATGGAGTACTAAGCACTGATTAACTTACAGGCCAGACTGTATCTGGAAGGCTGCAGATTTTGAATGTAAATGTGTGTGAGATGGCTTGATACCTTGTTACTGGCTAGTGTCCTTAGAAGACTTTGCAATAGTATTCTTTCCCTCTCACCAAATGCCCATGCGAAGGAGAAACAACTCCTCAACCACTGAAGGGATGCTACCCTACACAGGAATAGCTTTTCTTGTTTGCTCAGGGAGGTAAAGGACATTATCCTAGTTTTAAACTCCTTTTTTTCACTTTTGAAGAAACTGGTACCTCATCCACTGGGACAATGGTGGAGGCTATAGCCCAGTGTTTAATCACCCAGCAATACAGGCTGAATACACCTTGCACAGGATTTGAGTAAAGTGCAAGTGCTGTGCACATAATCTCCTTTTGTACATCCACAAGAGCTAGGCTCAAGTGGATTACAACATCTCTGGTTGTAGAGTACCCAGAGGATTGCTAACACTGCAAGTTGCTGCTCATCAACAGGACGTCTACACATTTCTAGGAATGATTGTTCAGTGTGTAAAGGGCTGTTCATAAAAGTCCTACACTTTCCTTTCTTTCATTTCCTAAACAATGTGGCACAGCTCTTTGTGAAAAGTGATTCATGCCGAAAGGTTGGAGCAGGCAGTGAATCTATAGTATGCATGTCCTAAATAGACTTGAGCATAAAGAGGCTTAAGTTTGAGACCTCTTAACCTGAAGATGCCAATCCTATGCATTTGGTAAAGCTAATGTATAGCTTCTCTGCTTGTGAGCACAGGTTGTGTTTGTGAAATTTTTCCTAAATATTGAAATGTATTGTGAGTCTGAACGTAGAAAGTAAGGTGCAAGTTGTAATGTCTTAAGGTATATAAGTCTCAGAAAGCAAAGACATGTTCCAAACAATATCCCATCTCTGACTAAGGCTTCTGCCTTTGTAAAACTTTTCAAGATACCTTACAGAAGATATAAATGGAAAAGTTTCAGCTTTACCCTGCATGATAAATGTCTGGCATATTGCAAAGGCATAATCCTGTGCATATATAGCAATCATGTCTAACGGAAGAGTAAATGGTACAATTGTTTTGAGCTATATCTAATCCTAACTCTTGTTTTCCATATTATATGGAAAAAAATCCTTTTGGTTAATTACAGTTACTTTTCACTGGATTTAAGTTTCACCTAAATCTCAGTGGTTTTTCAGTTTTCACTTATGATTTGTGATCTTCATGAGCATTTATCTTAATCTCGTCTTCAAAACAAGTAGTTCAGGTATCACTCTCATACACAAGATGTCTTCTCCATGCTTACTTCAGCTCTATCACAGCTCGGAGTTTTGGAATGCAGTAAACACTCTAAATGAAATTGGGTGAGCCACGTGTGTTTAATCTGCCTCCTTAAACTCGACCTTCACTATCCATCCAACATGACTTCTTTTCTTTATAGATTTGACTGATCTTCTCCTGCATGTTTATTTGAGTAATTAGGATTTCTTATAGAACTAGTTAGCTGTGTTTTTGCTTTCCTTTTTTTTTCTTTTGAAAGGGGGGAGCTTTTTTCTTGGTGAGTGGTGAGGGATTTTCTGTCTTGGTAACACGGGAAGCAAGTGTTTTCCTTCCTCCTCTGCCTGCCAGGGCAGCAGCATCTGCATGATTTCCCTGAGCTCCCTACCAGCAGCTCGTACTCCAATTTCATATTGCAGTCAACAGCCTTCTGCTCTTCAGGGAGAGTGGCCCTGGCAGTGGAGGCTGCTCAGAAGAATGTGCGCGCGTCTCTGTCCTGTCCCCAGCTGGCCCTGGGAGCCCCGCTGCTGGCTGACAGAGCAACAGGCAGCCAGAAGCTGCCAGCACAGCTGCTCCCTGGTCCCAGGAGACCCCCTTCTTCTGGGACTCCTCAGTGAATTTCTTGCCCACACTGTTAGTCAGGACCCAATTTTTTTGATAACATTCTCCCTCCGCCTGCTTTTAGGGAAAAAAAAACCAAAACCAAAAAGAACTAAAAATCAAACTGTGTGTACAAGACTGCAGATGTTGTTGGGCTCAATGTTCAGATAATATCAATGTTTCTGTTTTGTTTATCTTCTGCCAGGGTAGCCCATGAGGACATTAGCAGAGACAGTGCTGGAGACACAGCTTCTAAGCCTGTCACTTTCTGTGTCAGTGGAGGCTGCACTGGAGGGACTTGTCAGAAGAGAGCTAGCTCTGCAAATTAGTTTGTAACAGTTGGCTGCTTCAGAAAAAGGGAATCTTCTTCATTGCCAGATCCCACCTCATCAATATTGTATTGCTTTCACTCTCCCTGAGAAGCCAGCGTAGGCATAGTGCATCTCTACCTATTTGCACAGCACATCAGAGAGCTTTAGTGTCATTATACTGCCTAGAATGGAAGTTGCATTAAAAATGCTTTAGGAATTGGGCTTCCTGCATCTTTATAATGTTATTGCACTGGAAGGAAAGATTGCAATTAGTAACAGATAGCATTAGGGGGAAAGCAAGAACTAATTCGCTTCTTTCACCAGAAATAAATTAAAGAGGTCTTGTGTCTGAAGGAAATGCCACATGCAATGGAAAAGCTTACAAAACTTAAATGTTTCTTAATAATATTTGAATATTTGGTCTTAGTTCAACTGTTTACTACATGAATAAAAGAATAGTATTTTACCTATAATTTAGATATATGTTTTGTTTGCTGTGTCTGGTAATGTATTTTACATAGAGATAGAGCGCATCTTGTTTCACATCTGTTCCAGGGCAGAGAGCAGATCTCGTACCTCCTTGGATTACTAGTTTTTGTGACAGGGCAAATGGAGATAATGAATTTGGAGGATCTGGATTTCTTTTATAATTTGCTGTAATGGCCCTGTACAAAACTGCTGTGCTTAACTGCTGGAGGTAGGAAGCAATGACCTCTAGAACTAGAAAGAAAACCAAAGCTGATGATTCCCCTAAGAGATTATTCAGATTCTCTGTCTTTACTAAATAAGCAGCAGTTCGTGTAATCTATCTGAAATATTTCTCTCTTAAATAGTACTCTAGGGACTGGAAAAGTGGATGTTCTTTGAATATTACTCTCTAATCCTACCATAGACCTAGGACAAAGAGGAGAAAAAAATTCACTCATTGTCCACCCACTTACACTTCTGGGTTTGGGGGGTTTCATTGTTGTTTTCTTTGATTTGGTTTCTTCGTTTTTTTGGTGGCTTGTGTTGTTGTTTGGTCAGGTTATTTGGGGTTTTTACTACAATTTATTTGCTTATGTTTAAATATTACATTGCTATTGCAATGCTGCTATATTGCAATTGCTGTCATGGCAAACCTGGAAACTGTTTTGGATTCAGCTTGCACTTCCCTTCTGATTCCCTTGTGAAGCATGCTCTTCTCCCTCTAAACAGGCTACCATACAGCATTCTTGGCTATTTCTTTACAACACTTAGTGCTGTTACCAAGATGAGGAATGTATTTCTCTAGTCCTTAGAAATATGTGAAAGAAAACACATACTCAGATAAATTTAGCTACAGCTTTAAAAATGCAGTTAAATACAATCGGGAAATACAGTTAACTATTCAAATCAAATTCATATTGGCAACGTATCTCGCACAAGGAAACGAGCAGGTTTTGCAATTTTAGATTATGCTTATTCTTAAATGTGAATCATCTCATGGCAGATAACTTTCAAACCTTCCCCTTAAAGACAAAGCAAAATACTGAACAGAAATAATGCTACCACCTCACAGTCCAATGTATTTTTGCACAAAAGTGTCCACATTTACTGCTTTTGTGTGCTGGTCTAGCCGATTGTATTAGTTTTCTCTACAGATTTTTGCCTTTTGGGATTTTGTTTTTTCCCCAGGAAGTAAATACTTGTATTTCTTATGGTTAGTCTGAAACCATCTGGTAGGCTGAGCAAGACTCATACAACACTAAGTATGCACTACCTCCAGCCTTACTGGTGTTGCTGGCTGCCATGTATGGTTTTCAAACTATCTAGTGATAAAAATCCTGAATTTTAGACATGTAGAATGTCTTTTCCCTTATCAATTACCAGTGGTATTTGGAGAAGTGCACCAGTATTTGAATTGCTGCCTTCTTCCAGGGCCACAGGCTTTTTTATTCTCCTGTCTGGATGCATATGTGTGAAGAACTTTACTTAATGTCTTGAACATAATGAGAAAGAAGTTCTTCGCTGTTGTAGGCATCTGGGGCTCATCTTGTCCACCCTCCTGGTAAGCAAAACAAATTTCAAAATAAGGTCAGCTTGCTCAGCTGGGTTGTGAGAACCTTCAAGGACGTACTGCTTGGGCACTCTGTCCTGGTGTTGATGACCCCAACAGGATATTTTTTTTTACCTTTGTGCATTAGGAATTGCTCTTATTGCTACTTGGCAACCACTGCCTCTTGTCCTTTTGCTATGCCTCTGTACAAACTCTGACACTGCCTTTTCTACAAGTTTCTTTTTGTTGTGGAGCACATCAATTACCTCCTGCTTTTAAGATTCTTTAGTCTGCATAAAGCAATTCCCTTATCTGCTCATCATATGTCATATGCTCCTGTACTGAGCCTTTCATGTTCTTCCTGATACTGAAGTTAACTTCCACAGAGCAGATTAATTTGAGTATTGAATATCAGGATCCCTTGTTAATACTGCCTTAGCTAACAAAACCAAGAAAGAAATAACATATATGTAACTGGTAATTACCTTTCAGATTCTAAAATGAAAATAACCCTGGCCCTTCTATTGTCTTAACTTTCCTTACAGTTTTCAGCTTGTATGCTCTGCATTATATGTAGATGTAATTGCCATGTCTGACCACCCAGCTTCAAGTGTATGATCATACCATTCTGTCTTGTTTCACCTATTAAACCAGTGTCACCCAAATTCCCTCCAGAATCAGGCTGAATGGCTGAACCAGACAAAATGCTAGGAGTAGTATTTGAGGACCAGAATTCCCTAAGGCTACTTCTTTTGAGCACAGAAGTTTGGGTATTGGCAGAGCATTCTGTATCAGTTTATTGATACAACAGCCATTAGGTCATAGTATTCTTTATGGTTTTCCTAATGAGCCAGTGGCACATCTGCCTAAGACAATAACCTGGTTCACCTTTGAATTATACATGCAGTCTCTCAGGGAAGTGTGTTAATTGTAATTAGAGCAGATCCTGAGTGTAACACACAGAATTCTACAAGATCTTATATGCAACTTTATTCAATTCACTTTGAATTTAAAGAAAGGAAATCACACCAAAAATACCATCCTGAGTTTTAAATTTGCATCAGTTTGTAGCTATATGGAAGGAAAAGTGTTCTTTCTTCGGTGGATTCCATTATGTTCTCAGGTCACAAACACTCATATAAGATAGCCACCAATAAAACATTTTATTGTTAGGTTGTAATTTCTAGCAGTGAGAAGAACAGAAACAGAAATGCTAAGAGTGGTAGCTTGTCTCAAATTCAGTTTGGGGCATTACAGCACTTTCTTCAATATACAGGTTCTTGTCAGCTATTTCCTATTTGGTTTCCTCTCTTATAGTAGTCCTAAATCAGTTTTTTAAAAAGTTATTAGTCTTTAAATGTGTTGTGTGTGTATGTAAGTTCTGTGAAATAGAAAATGCAATATTTCTGACTATATGTAAGTATACTATATATATATATAAGTATTGTAACAAGCAGATCTGACTTAGTTCCTGAGAATAGAACATAGCAAAGTATTAAACACAAGTTTCTTGTTTTCCTTATCTTTCCCTTATCTCCCATGACCAACAGAGCTGGAGAAATCACTTGTGACAAGTCACCATGGTTTGGCTGTTTGTCTAATTTGTCCTAAAACAGCATGGAATAAAATGCTTTCAGCCCCAAGCCAAAGTTAGTAGTTCTCACGTGTTTGTGCATACACAGATTTGTTGATCACTTTGGTCATAATCACAGTCCCAGCAGGAACTGCTGAATTCATTATTCTACCCGTGAAGAAAAATCCAAAGCTTTTGGAGTTTGAAGATTTCTCCCACTAGATTCAATACTCAAGGATGACTTAATTGCCTATGCAAAATTTATGACAGGAGAAATTAATTTCCATCACTGCCTGTGCCTAACAGTGATCCTATTCCTTGTGTTTGCAAAACCTGGGGGGAAAAAAAAAAAAGGATTTTTTTTCACATTGGCTGGCCACATGNTTTAAGCTGAATTGGTCTAGCTCAATAGACCTAATGCAGCTGAAAATTAACCATTTCCCTGTTCTAAGTAAGAGCTTAAATATAAACTGAAAATATCACAATAAAAACTGAAAGTTGTTCTTCTAATAAGAATTAGAGATAAATCTTTCTTTCTTCTATTATGCCATTTAAAACTAGATTAAAAAAACCCCTTTAATAGATGATAACTATTTTCCAGTAGTGGATATGCAAAATGTATATTGCTTATTTGCTAAGCATGAAGAATGTTGCATAAGGCGTAAAAGCAGTCTGTGCCTGAAAGAACATTTTAATCTAACAACACAGATGTTGAGTAGGCAAAACATGCCAGAGTCCCCAGCAGTAGATAATTGGTATTTTTCATGAAATTTCAAATTAATATAATTTATTCACTGTTTCTGGGCTGAGTTGAAAAGGTCTTGACTACGTACTTACTGAGATGAGTCCATTTACTGCGTTCTGTGAAAATATACTTAATCTGAGAAGTGTTTAGAAGGATTTCATTTGGCATCATCAGAACAATGAGTGACTGAACTACTTCTTTGAAATTACTTGCTTTGCTGAAGATACTAGATAATTCTTTGGCTATGAAGAGGAAATGTTATTATATGTTATAAATTTCAACAGCCCCTTCTTGCTTTGATTTTCTCTTTCATAGCTGCACTGTATAGGACTAAGAATACTGCTAGAAGTTGAGGAGATTACCTGTTGGCTTCCTATAGATACAGATGTTTGGGATACTAAGTCAAAATAGAATCTGTCTAACTGCCTTGAAAATGTAGGCTTTGTTTGGCAGAGATGTGAAACCCTTGCAGCTGCAGTCAAGGGAAAGGTATGTTTTAAACAGTGAAGCTTTCTCTGCGAGATCAAATGTTCTAAAAACAAAATAAAAACCAAGCCCCATAGTGTTTGCTCTTTTGGGTGCCAAAAATAAAATGTATGTTGGCATGAATCTGTCTCCAGCAGACAGATCATGCAACTGCTTATTTCACAAGTCTTGTGAAAATTGATTATCCGCGAAGCTCTCAGACACCAGCAAAGGTAGTTGCAAAAAATCATTAGCACAGACTGTTTGTCATTTACAGTCTTATGCAAGAGAGAAGAAAATGGATATCTACTGATTTCCATAAACAGTTCTTGTGCATATAAATGAGAAATACCTGTGTGCTAAAAGGCTGAGTTTTCCTGTAACTGGAACTTGCCAATAATTACTTTTTAAATTCCATTACAATTTCATGATGAAAAGTTATTCATTGCATCTTCCCACTGATGTATGAAAAGCTGTCCTTGGCTGCAGGTATAGAATAGTCTTCTGACTTTCTCTCTTGAAAAGTTTTAGAACTCAAATGGTTAGGAATAGGAGAACTAGCTTCAAATGGATACTGAAAACCAGCAACAAGTGGTGGCTGGCAGGGGTGGGGTAGAGTCTTTTCCATGCATTACAAAGGTACTGTCAGTGCAGCTTCCCCATGCTTGAGCTGTGCGGATGGGATGGGGGAGTTGGGACCTGGATTAATGCTTCGGATTTCAACAACAAAAAAAAAATTAAACAAACGAACAAACAAAACACCAAAGAATACCACAACCCACAAACCTTCCCACCCCCACCCCCTGTCCCCAAGTAATACATGGAAGTTGAATTGAGTTGTATGCACCCCACCAAGACTAAGAAAATTTTTTTTCACATATATGTTCACATATATTCTGGATTCTCACCTTGCTCTCCTAGGATTCATGCCACACTGAAACTGCTGCAATAGCACGAAAGCTTAAGTTTCACCCAGCATTTGTGGCAGCACAAACTCAGAAGTGACTGGCATTGAGGGACATGATAAACACATTCATAAGGCTTGTTCTCAATACATGAAACTTGATGGATCTGGTATGGGCCAGTGGATTTTATAATGTAATACAGGAGTTCACCTACAGGACAAGTAAATTCTTCAGTTTAAGTAGAGGAAATGCAGCCTCCTTAGGCCATGGCAGAATACTTGCCTTCTCCGTGTGGGAAAGGGTAAAGTGCTTAATATGTGAATGATGTGGACTCCTTTTCTAATTTTGTTGTTTTGTTGTTTTTGTGGCTTTATATGATGAAAGTGATGGCAATAATCAGTTTTTCCTTTGAGCCAAATACTGCTTTTTGTGGCTCTTTATTTTGGAGTTTTTTGTTTGTTTGTTTGTTTTATCAAGAGAAGCGGAGATCTAAAGGAATCAATACATGATTTTTTTTGTTGTTCCTGAAAATATAAGGTACTAGCCTTCAGAAATAACAAAATATCTTCTAAAATTTACTTTTTGAATAGGAAATACCTTGTGCTTAAACATTGTGTAGTTTACTAGAAGGGAGTTAAAAGTACTTTGCTTTATGTAAAGCCATTCTTTATTACATTCTTGATAGGATTAAAATCAGCTGTAACCAACAATCATTTAATTAAATTTTATTTAAGCACAATGTTAAGCCAGTAGCTGTGAATCAAAATCTTTATACACACCCTGATCCTACTTCTTTTCTGGTTCTGTTTTCATGCCTCCTACTAGTATCAGATAAAAAAGCCCCAAATCAATACAGCCCATTTAGAGGCTGGCAGTGAAATATAAATCACTAAATACAAGTGTAATAATGTATAGAATCAGAAAGTATATTTATATCTCTTTCCATATGAATGCACAGGCATGCATTCATTTCTGAATTCAATTTAGCAGTTTAGTTCATATCACATCTCAGTTTCTAGCTTAGATTTTAGCACACTGAGGAACTTTCTGATTTATTTATTATTTATTTTTTTCTGTTTATGACTTTCGCCTTTCCTTAACTGGCAGGTGTATAATATTTATATTAAATTTAACTTCATGGTACCAGCCACAACCTTTAAGTTCTCAAATTGAAACATACAGCAAATCCCATCTTGTGTTCAGCCAGACTGAATGTAAAGTTTGAGGTTGATGCTTCAGTGCATCATCTTTGTGTCTGAGTAATCTGCTTGACACTGAAGCACATGAATAAACAAACAAGTTTTACAGCCAGTTTGAAATAGTTCTAGTGTTTTCTATAGATATAGCTGTGTCAAAGTATCTCATGCTTAGATCTGTGAAGACACAGAATTGGTATGCATGCTTTGGAATGCTTGATTTGACTGGTGGCTTTCCATGTTGTCCATTTGTTGGGATCCTGTAGAAGCTAGGAAACACAGAAGAAGGCAGTAACCACACTATCTGTGGCAGTACCCTGCAGCTTCCACTGTTTCTTCTTTATAGATGAAAAGGAATTTATCCTATTTTTTCTTTTGGTTGGTGGGTTGGGGGTTTTTTGTTGTTGTTGTTTCGTTGGAGTTTTTTGTTGTTGGGTTTTGGTGGGTTTTTTGTTTTGTTTTTGTTTTGGTTTGGGTTTTTTGGTTTTTTGGTTTTTGGGGTTTTTTCCTGTTTTGGTTTTGATTTGGGTTTTTCCTCTTGTTGTTATTGTTGCTTCCAATGTTGAATTAGCAAACAAATCTCATTGTCCAGGAGTTTGAAAATTCAAACTTGCAAAATTTACATATGCTTTCCATTGAAACTTGCCATTATAAGAAATCTCTGCTGTTCCATGAGAAAGAAAAACAATGTTTTGGCTGATTTTAAGAAAAACAAGCTGGTCAAACTATTAAACAGACCATTCAAACAATTTGGACTTTTGCATATATATGTTTCTATTGGTAAGGTAACTATTTGCATGTATCAAGTGCAATGACTGTACCAGAGCAGATAATATCAGCCAGTAGACTGCTTAATATTGCATAGTAAATTTTAATTTTAGACATATGATCAGATTTCTGTACTTTGAGAGAAGAGAAAGTGAATAAACAGGAAATGGAAAAGTTTAAGCCATGGACTCTTTCATTCACAGAAGACTAATGTGGATAGGATGTATTAATATTTTAATTTCAGTACCAGCTTTGAGAAGTTGTTGTTAGAAAAAGTAGGTCTGGTAGTATTTTAGAAGGAAATTTAAATAGAATTTTCTATGGAAATGAGAAATACAAGAAAACAGATATGTTTTGTACTTCTGTATGTTAGGTCTGTAACTAAAGGAATAGTTAGTTCTACCTGGGGTTTTTTTTGACCTTTGGCTTCCTGTCCATTTTTCCTGGTTCTAGTTCCAATGAGTTTGGTTACTTACCCTACACAGTGTTTCTCATTAGCTGGGGTGTTTTCCTGTAAATGGCTTCAGTAGTCTCAAAAGCCTTCTCCATTTTACAGCACTGCAGGAAAGCAAGAGGGAAATGTTGTCTTCATGAACATGTTCCAAGACAGATGAGACCCTGTGATGAGTAGTTTCCATGTCAGCTGCCTGGTGTGTAGATTTGCCATGCTCAGACATGCAGAATAGGGTCCTTTGCCCACACGAAGAGTTAGAAATGGGATTTAATGAGGAAACAAAGCAGGCCACACTGATTAGGTACAGTCCACATCAAATAAGGGTCCTGACCATGCCTGTTTGCACTTGAATGGTCCATTTCACACTCCGCCCCCCCCACACCCCCCCTCCCAGCTGTTTTTGGTTTTTTTTTTTGCTGTACTGCATGCTCTTTTGGTTCTCCTCCATGCTTATTTCCCATTCATCCAACAAGGTCCCTCGTGGTTCTTCTGCTGAACCAGGAGGGACCATAATAAATAAGCATAATAAATCTTTTACAAGCCCAAAACATTCTTCCCAACACAAAGTCCCATGTCTCTTGTACGCAGCCCCACAGCCTCTGTGAGGATGCAGTGACAATGGATGTGAGGACTGTTGGTGGGGCAGGCTGCTCTCACTGGAGGAGCCCAATCAGGAGGAGTCACCATGGACCCCCACCTGATTTTCCCTTGTCTTCTTTTTGTTTGTGGAGTTTTGTTTCTTCAGAAACAAAACCTGGTTTCTTTAGAAAAAATCCATTTAATTGAAACCATGTAAATAATGGACTACTAGCAAGTAAGGTGCTCTAAAAATATGTGAGAACTAGGGCTTGAGGCAGAGTGGGATGTGGTTTTTGATACTACAAAGTCTGAATCCTGCTTAGGGACCACCTGCAGCTGATTTGCCATCCAAGACTGTCCTGAAACAGAGGGCCCCATCTAATGGGAAATCACTCTGAGAAATTTTCTCAGACAAATTCCCCAGTAAGGTCCAGTAAGTAAGTGTTGGTAAATCTCACAAAAATTCTACACTGGCATTGTGACTGTTATGTTTTCAACACAATTTAGTGAAATGACTGAATTGAATAGGATAGTGATTTTGATTTTCAATTGTCAAATGAATATTTCATTTGATAACCATCGAATCTAAAAAAAATCTATTGACATTATTTCATGAAACTTTATATTTCTACTTTTATATATTTACCCTGAACAAAACTGGGACTCTCTGCTGTCCAAAAGTGCATGTTACTTATAGGAAAGTACAGTAGTAGTCATAGTACCAACAAGAGTACTCAAAAAGTCCTGAAAAGTACTTCTGCAGTAGTAGTAGTAGGGCAGTTTTAGGTTAGACATAAGCAGGGCATTACTGTGTGGATTCAGAGGCATTGGCACAGGTTGCCCAGAGGAACTGTGAATGCCCCATCCCTGGAGAAATTATCAAGGCCAGGTTGAATGGAGCTGTGAGAAGCCTGGTCTTAGAGGAAGGTGTGCCTGGACTTGACCAGGAGGTTGGAGCTAGAGGATCTCCAAGGCTCCTTACAACCCAAAACTTTCTGTCATTCTATACTATAACACAATATGCTGCCAGAGTGTTGTAAAAATTACATTTCCTAGATAATATATGTATTGGTGACAGTATTTTCACAGTGCTTCTCAGCCACAGGTCTTCTGTTTTATTAGTTCTTAATCTCTTATCTCTTAGGGATAAAAAAAGAGTGGTTTCATTTTACTAATGATTTGCAGATTGGGAAACTGGGGCAAAATCCAGGAAGATCTAAGTAAGACTATTCAGGAATTTGTTGGCAGAGTAGCAGTTTCAACCTTCAGTCATCCCTCTGAAGGTTCAGCCATGCTGCAATCTAGAGTCAATGACAGAAGCATCCAGAATTTCTTTTTGCTAGAAACACAGTTAATGTAACAAGGTTTAAGTCAATAGTGACATCCAGTGGTCAGGCCCAATTTATTTCCAATTTTTCAATCCTCTGGGCAAGCAGCAGTAATCCAAGTATAGACTAGACTAATTTAGCCTTTTTTTTTTTTTTCCCCCTCTCAGCATCTTCTGTGGAAAAACAGATCTTGAAAGTGTCTATGAAATCATTTTGGCATCAGGACTGCTTTGAAATTCCTCGGTTGCAATTATTGCTTTATGTCTCTGCTGATTATAATTTATAGATTGTATTTTTGGATTGATGATCAAAGCCTCACAGGGCTGAGATCCTTTTACTGGCTGACTCAGACCTGCTGAAATCTTGCAGAATGCGTTGTGTAAGTGTGTGTCTATGCACATCTTTATGTGCATATTCTAGTAGTGGTCTTAGATGCTTTGCTCTTTCCATTTTATTATACACTTAAGGAGAAAAATTCCCCTAAGAGATACTGCAACATGTGACCATATCTGTCCACAATAAATCCACTCTGCTGTGAGCATAGTCTCTAAACGCTTTGAGTGTCTCATGGAATAGCCCTCCATAGAGTAGAAATACAGTTCTGTCAAACAGGCTATTTATTCCTGTAACTGTCATTACATGCTACTTTCTTTTAATCAGATCTAGTCGTTGCCTTGTGTGTCTTCTAACACCACAGTAGTTTTACCCTTATCAAAAGAAGCAAATCCAGATCACATACACAGCAAAACCTCCACAGATCAAATACATAGCAAAACCTGCTTATCAATTGATGTTAAAATCAGGCAAAGTGATGACAACAGGGGAATAGAGGGGGAACAGGACTTACAATAAATGCTGTGTTACACATGAATAATAATCTCGTATCTCTTGGGAGTAAACTGATGTTGAAAAAATGTAAATGGGAAATGTGAATGGGAAGAGAAGAAACTCTTATGGAGGTGAAAAATAGGAACTCTGGTATGTTTGGAACAAGAGAAAAGCTGACACTATCTCTCTCTCAAAGAAACATCACCAGTCTGTGTATTCTCAATATGACAGTTATATTTCCTGCCTTTTTATTCTTTGTCCCACAGCTGCTAATTAATGTGTAAATTACTGCCTGTTACCAGGCTGACCCTACAAACTCACCTGATATGTATTCCTGTTAAAGAAACTGTCAAGTTTATAGTCCACTTTATATCTAATCACTTAATATGGGGTCATTCAATTAACTACGTCTGGACTAAAAGATAACTGAATCAAATTATTTAAATAAGCTATTTTATTTTAACAACTGCTCTGAAATGAAATTACATTTTAGATGTCATTGACATATGAATTGAAAAGACAAGGGATATATCTGTTGGAGATATTACTTTCCTAAAAAATTACTGTTTTAATTAGATATATAGAAAAGCATTCTTCTAGGCAAGACTAGCAGATAAATAGAAGAAATTTTATTTTTACTGTAGTGGTGAAATCCATCATCATATAAACAGAATTCTAAGTTTGGACACCCATGTTACTAATGTATCTAAATTCATATTCTGAGTGTACAGTTATTTTATTTGTTTAGTTTATTTTTGTTTCTTATAGTTCTTATATTTCTTATAGTTCTATGGAGATTGGTTTGTTTTTTTTCAACTCAATTTAAAGGAAATTATTTTTGGTTATCTTCAGAACAGCTGGAGGGTCAATTTTCTTTTCCTGTTTTGGGTGAGCTGCCTTTTTGGCAAGGCAAGCAATGGCTCTTGCAAATTAATTTTGAATATAAAATTTGTGTGTCTGTTCATTTATTGTCTTTTGAACGAGTAAAATGATGCACAGTAGTTATAACAAAAATTATTGCCTTGCGTATGGTGCATTAAAATAATAGATTCACATTTCTCGGCATGCTTTACCAGTTATTTCCTTTTATGTGTATGCCTAGAAAAATCAGTGCCCTTGTTTTTGGTGGGAGCTAATGCCCTCATGAAAGTATAAAAAACAATTTTAGTGTGCTGTTTTTGTCATACAGAAAATTGAAAAACATCACATGGTAAGCACTGATTATTATTTCTGACTGCAAGCCCAATCTAATCTTCCAGACTAAAATTTTTTCTCATTGCATTTTGTGGCAAAATACTCATGTTTCATTTAAGGTAGTAAAAATGTAAGCCTAATAATTGCCATGACAGAAATGTACTGTTGCATGTAATATTCTGTGTTTGTAGAGAACCTTTTATCCTGGAAAATGTCAGTGCATTTTCCAAACTAAGTATGTACTAAGGCTATATTCATCACAGGAGGGGGAAAATACCCATCATCTGTCATTACTAGCACAAATCAAAAGTCATTACAGCTATGCAAAATATGTAGGCTCTTATCACTGAGGGTGATGACACAAAATTACATTGTTTGGCATGTTGCATAGCCGAGGAAGTGATGTTTGATTTAGGAGTGCTAAGTAAATAAAATGTAAATAAATAAATAAATAAAATATAATAGATATTTTTAATGTTTGGTATGAGTAGATATAGGATTTCATGGTGAGACTGATAATTCCATGATTAAGCAAGGATGTTAGTTATGCACAATGTGAACTCAACATACTTTGGGCTGAATATTATGCATTGAAAAACAGTGGGACATATTGAAAGCCTTCCTTTCTAGAACTGAAATTGTTTTTCACCATCAATTAAAGGGGCTTAAAAAATTCAGCTGAAATATACAGGTAAATAATTGCAGTGGTGAGCAAGTTTTAATTGTTTTCCATGCAAAAAAATAGCAATCCAGGCAAAGCTTGAATTTAAAGATATCCCTTACTTCAGTTGGTATGTGCAAAGTACAGAAAGCAAAGTGTAACTGCATGGACATACAAAGTTTCCCTTTGTGGAGCTGAAACTCTTCAGGTTCCACATGCTTGTTTTTCCTTTAAGCCTCAAAAGGAATGAACATCCTCTTCCCTTTTAGCTTGTTCACTCCCTCACTAGGTCTGTGGTTTGCCTACCTGAAGTCCTCATGTAACAGCCTCCTCCAGTACATTTCTAGCTCAGTTAACTTTTTAGTTGATTTTACTTCTCCAGTGACTTTCTAATCTCGCTTCAGCTTCCATAACCACACTCCAGTGGCTTCTCAGTGATAGCTGTGATACTGTTTCCTTTTCTTCGTTATTCATCTGAAGGGGTTTGGATTGTGTTTGTGTGAGTGTAGAGTGTGGTTTCTTAAGACTCAAGTCACTTAAGTCATGAGCTTATATAAAAGCGGGGGAGGAATAAAGGGACAATTGTGTGTTGGATTAGTTTAAATTGTAGAACCAATAGCCTCCTGCATAATGTTTAGGAACTGTATGGGTGGGATCCTTCAATGGACTTCAGTGGTAACTGAGACTCTGCTCTATACATTCATATTTACATGCATTGCATGCTGCAGTAGGGATTTAAGATGGAGAGATAAAATAATTACTCATTTATTAGGACCAAAATGAAATAGTGTTATCATCTAGCTGTATTAGGTTTGGATGGCAAGATTTTTGTAGCAGGGCAGCCAACGGGGTGGTTGTTGTGAGAGGATGCTGGAAGCTTTCCCCGTGTGCCCTGGAGTGAGTGTCAAGGCAGAGTCCATCAGCAACAGTGGTTGCACCTCTGGAATAATTTAAGATTTCTATTTAAGAATAAAAAATACAGCAGTGCAACAGCAGTCAGAGGAGAGGAATGAGAATACAAGAGGGAAAGAATTCTGCAGACACCCAGGTCACTGGAGAAGGACAGACAGATATTCCCCTGCAGCCTGTGGGGCAGACCACAGAGAGGCAGCTTTGCCTCTGCAGCCATGGGGGTCCATGGTGGAGTCCATATCCAGCTGTAGCCATGGAGGACCTCACGCTGGAGCAGCAGGGTGCCTCAAAGAAGGCTGTGATCCTGTGGGAGGCCCACGCTGGAGCAGGCTCCTGTCAGGACCTGTGGTCCTGCAGAGAGAGAACCAGGTTCCCTGGTAGTACTCGTGACCCCATGGGGGACCCTTGCTGGAGCAGGTTGTGCCTGAAGGATTGACCCCATGGCAGGGGACCCACACTGGGGCAGTTTGGGAAAAACTGCACCCATGGGAAGGACTGCAGTCCATGAGAATTTCATGGAGGACTGTCTCCTGTGGGAGGAGTCCCATGCTAGAGCAGGGGAGAAGTATGAGGATTCCCCCCCCGAGTAGGAAGGAGAGGCAGACACGTGATGAGGTCACCACAGGCCTTTCCATGTCTCTTCGTGCCACTGGGGCCAGGAGGTAGAAAAAACTAGGAGTGAAATTTAGCCTGGGACGAAAGGAAGGGTGGGGGGAAGGTTTTTGAGGTTTTATTTTGAATTCTCATTATCCTCCTCTGGTTTGAGTAAATACATTAAATTAACTTCACAAGCTGAATCTTCGCAAGCTGAGTTTTGCCCCAATGATAATTGGTGACTGATCTCTCCAGGTGCTTGATTTGTCCCATAAGCCTTTTGTTAAATCTTTCCTTTCCTACCCAGCTGAGGAGGGGAGTGATAGAGAGGCTTTGGTGGGCACTTGGCTTCCAGCCAGGGCCAAACCATCATATTAACAAAAAAGGAAAACAGCATGTTTCTGACACATTCTTTGTATAATATTGCAGAAGGCCCTGGATAGATGCCTGCTCTTATGCTAAGGAGAATTTATTTATGTCTGAGCCTATATTAGACAGCTAAAGAAAAGAAAGCAAATCACTGCATTTGCTAACTAGTTCCTCCATACAAATAAAGAAGATTTAAATGTTAAGAGTTAAATTAGTTGTTGAATAAAAAGAGATAGTTCCATTCTGAAATAGTTAATCAGAGTTTAATATTACCTTCAAAAAATCAGAAATGTGGTCTGGGGTTCTCTTAATTACCCTATTCCTCAAATATACATTTGCTAGTCACAAGAAACCTTACATTCTAGTAATTTTATGTCAGATTAAGGATGAAGGCAGAGAAGAGGCATAATCAAAGGCTGCAGTTCTTGTGACGTAGGGAGTGGATGAGAAACAGTGCATAGTTTTTGTTCTACTCATCAATTTGATGTAATCAGTTACTAAAAATTAAAAACCAAATTACTACAATAGCACCTTACATCTAAAATGAGTTATTCAATGTGGGGAGTGTGCAGCCACCATTTAAAAAATGATCAAATTTTAAGGACAGTCTAACCACAATTGTCAATAAACTTCCAGCAGTTCTGCTGTAAAATTATTTCCTTTCATCAATAGTATTTCTACTGGAAATCTCTGAGTAACATCAAGAGGGTAAACAGTGCCTAGTAAAAATGAAAATTCAGATAAATGATTTGTACTGAAAAGAAGATTAGTGTGGTGATATTGCAGATGTTTGATGTGTTGCATTGCATATACTGATAAATAAATTACCTCTCTTCCTTCTGGTTTAATCATTTTAGATCCATCTGAGATAACAGCATGTTATTTTCTTTGGTGTTATTACACTGATCTCATTGTGACTGCTGTTATTTACCAGTTTTATTTCGGCTCTGGAGCAAGTAATGGATATTAGCATAGAAAATGCTTTCTCTGGACATAGATATCTCATCAGTTAATACAGGTGTGAGTCCTTTGAAGTAGATCTGATCCTGCTTTAGTCTTTTCAGAATCAGCTTTACCCTTCTTTATCAGCATGAGTAGGCAGTCTCCCGAGGTCCCTGTAGCCCAGTGATATGACAGTGTTAAAGCAAGAACACATCCTGCAGTGATTGCACCACTGCTGGCTACTGCTTTGCCCCTTTGTGGCCAGGCTCACCTCATCCCTTCATGCAAGCACAAGACCCCTTTGATGTCTCTCTTCCATAGTTGCTACCCATCAGTGCACAAATATGTGACTACTGAAGCTACATGCAAATGAGTACTGGGATGTTTATTGTTTCTGAAAATGAAAGTAGAGAGTGCATAATGAAGTTAAATAGATCAGTTCGGTCATGGAAAAGTAAACATTGCATTCAAAGCCAGATTTTGTCTTTTTAAATAGTTATTAAGATACCTGTATAGCAATTTTGAGTAAAGTAAGTTGGGATTTTTCTTGTTTTATTAAAAAAAATATTTTTACTCAAACTTGCTGATAGTGATCATGTTTTAATGGGGGAATTATTTCCTATTTCTTTCATTCCATTTTCTTCAAATTTCACTCAAGACATTCTTTTTTCAAAATTTCTTCTATGAAATAAAAATAATAAGAATAATGCATACATTTTAAATTGACTTTAGGATCCTGAAATACAGTCACACTGGCCGTGGTACCACCTGGTACTGCTGAAGCAGAATCCACAGCACATGAGTCATGCTGTTGAAGCTATATCCCCTCAAATTTAAATGTTTTATGTGGCATAGTTGTCAGATTCTTTAGGCTATTTTATGCATAAATATTTGTAGTAGGATCATTCACCTGTTGTGTCAGAATTCACTGATGGTGCTGAATTTCTGGTGCACATTTCTTGTGTTGCTAANNNNGTGTATTGATGGCTCTTTACAAATCCATGTTGTATGACTTTCATTACTTCGTGAAGTCTGAAGAAACAATCCTTTCCAAAAAAGATGTGATGCATTCAGGAGGTATCTTCTTCCTAACAGTGCAGTTTGTTTAGCACACACCATACTGGCACATAGAGGTGTTCTCAAAAATGTACAGTGCTAGACAGAAAGGCTACACTTGAAGAAACAAATAGAAATGGGAGTGAGACTATTCACTCACTTGGCCAGTCTCTGTGGTTTGTCCCTTATTGTCTTCTGAACTCTTCTTCCTTAATCAAAAGGGACACTGTGAGAAGTGAATGATTCTCCTTCAAAAAAGCCCTTTACTTTTTCTTAGTTTATTCTTAGCTATTTTTGTGCTCAGAATTAATTATTGCCAGATGGTAAGTCTTTTAGGAGCAATACAAGCCCAAGCCTCTCTTTACGCTTCCATTAAGCATTTTGGTATGAATACATCCCAGTTAAAGGACTTGTCACTGTGGTCAGTCCCACAGTTTACAGGGTGTTGTAACAACTGCTCAGGTGAAATAGGCAAAAAACTCAAAGCAATAAGATTATACCAAAAACTGACTTAGAGCTAAAGAACAGAACACAGATCAGCAACCAGAGTAGGTTGAAGGAGAAAATGAGATATTTGTACAGAGACCCCTTGGGCAGAGTCAGAACCAGCATCAAGATCTCTTGATTTCTGCAGCACTGTACTAATTGGCTCTGAATGTCTGCAGGAAGTATATTCTGTGTGAGAATGATAAGCAGCAGTTGTTACAAAAGGAAAAGATATTAAAAGTAGGACAACTATAAAATTATTTTTCTTTCTAGATCCCTCAAGCTTGAGATAGACAGCAGTTTAAAGGGTCAGTCAGGAGCATCTTCGAGAGCAGTGTGGTTTAGATAATTTTGCTTAGAGACATTCATGGTCTCTTTCATAAAATTATAATTTTATTAATCTTTTAACTCATCTGTCTTTAATTATTTCCTTTAACGTACAGTATCAAAGTGGTGTACAGTTTAAATTATACTAGCTGAAGGAGATTTTTACACTTGCAGTGAAATTATTAATTCTTAATTGCTTTTATGAGAAATAGGAGATTACCATCCCATTACATCTCAGCAATGTTCGTGATAATATTTTTGGGGCTTATCTTTTTTTATTTGGGGGAACTATCTTGTCTCCTCTACTAGGTAGTACTACAAAAATATTCCATCTGTAGTCATCTTTGTTGTCATTCCATATTTTATTATTATTATAGTATATATTTCTTCTATTTTTTTATTATTATAGTATATATTTCTTAAAATTTACTAATTAGAGCTATATAACTTTTTTATGTTTTGCCCTCTGATTCTTTCCCAATGACTTTTAAGAATCTATTTGACTTGCTGATGATACTTTTTTTCTGGAAAGACTGAGTCAGAGGCCATACTTGGGCTTTGCATCTTGCTACCAATTTATGCAATGTTTCAGGAAGTGCCTATTCCCTAGATGCCTTTAGGAACTGTATGTTCAAAATAATTCTGTGTGGTGTAGCATCCCATTTCCAGGTCATTTCACAGTAGGTTTCACAGTGTCTGTAACCTTTCCCACATTGTGGGGTCTGCTTGGTACCTTGACACTGGTGGATGTGGACTTCCTTCCGATACATGATGGCTTCACAGCAGACTCCCCACGATATTCCTAGACACTATCTGCTCATCCACCTGCTCATTGAATTTGTCACAGAACTCTACCATATTTTTGAGACATTTTTATCTACTGAGCTGTACTGATTACTCCCCAATAGAATGTCTTCATCCTTTTGCTTTCTGTACTTCACCATTATACTTTCCACCAGTTGCCTTGGTACAGATCACAAACACACCAGCCTTGACTTTTCATGTAATTGCCAGGCATGATTTTGTAAACTTTTGTTGTTAGCAGTGGGCCAGGATTTTCCTCTCTGGTCATTCCGTCAGAGAGGCCGAGGGTACCAGTTCATCATATATAGGAAACACAATCAGATGGGATATATGGGTTTGTTTTACTAGAGTAGTACATATTTTATTTATTGTGATTTATTTCCTTTGGCTATATTAATTGTCAGTGTTGTTTTATGAATTATTGTTGCATCAAATGCCACAGTAAGCAACAACTCACAGTCTACACCTCCCTCTCAATATGACACATGGATGTTTCATATTAAAAAAAATTAAAAATGCAAATTAGATTTTTTTCTGCATATTTAGTATCAGCAGTGTTTTACATCAAAACCTTTGGCTTATTAATAGACAGGAGGTAACGTAAAGATGAGAGCATTTTCAGAAGGTAGGGATGCAACTTCTTAATAAAGGAAGCAGCAGTATGCATGTTACGTGAGATTGTCTTTAAATATTGCTATAACAAAGTTCTAGGGTTTTGCAGAGATTCAGTTAATCTTTCTTAAATAACTTTGCAACTCTAGGTGTTTGATAACACCTACGGCATGTCAAATGCCTACTGTAAATGCACAACCATTTTTTCAGCTGTAGATACTGCAGATTTTAATGGCAGGAAAATTGTCAAGTACATTTCTTCAAAACTCTGATCAATATTTTATTTTCATGGATTTTTTTTCTACATTTGTGTATTTGGCACATACTCATAGCTAGTATACAAAGTGAGTGGCTGCATCTGCTTCAGCTAATTTTAGCAGGAATAAAACCAGGTTCTGAAATTGCAAGGCAGCATCGCTGATTTTAGGTAAAACCTGAAAATTTTATTCCTTATGGTTGTGGTGACAAGACTCTGAAAAATACTTGTCAAAAGAGTATAGTCTTCTCAGTATCAGGACCCAGGTTTTTCTCAGAAAAAATTATGAACTTTCAATCTGCTGCACTCAATACTTGTGAATTACAGTGGCCCCCTTAATTTGGTTAGTTAACAGGGGAATTTGAATTGTCTCCATGATGTTTGACAATTAATTCTAGAGAATCTTTTTATTTAAATGGTAGGAGAACTCGCAGAGAAGGAATTTACATGTTATGGGAAAGGACTGTTAAGTTCAGGTTGTCCTGATCTTTGGATGTTATTCCTGTTACGACATCTTTCATAATTAGCACAAGTTTCTACATAGAAAATAGAGTTTTACAATGATCCACAATAACTATAAGTATGGAAGCCAATTGTTTATCTTGTTAATTTTATTGTAACACATACTTGCTACACTTTCTAATTTCACTTTCTTTCGTGGTATTTTGTTTTACGTTTTTGTAATGATCTTTAAGCAACCTTGTACTTACATCTCTTCCTGTTTAAGATATGGTACTCCTTTGTTTCTTTTCACTCTTCTTCTCAAGAATCACCTACTGCAGCACAGTTTACATGAACACTTTTTATCCACGAATCCAAAATTAAATGTGTGTAGCATTGTTACAGCTTGTGCAGCCACTGGGCTATGGTGGTGTTTCTGTGCTGGCATCTAAACGCTTTAATGTTAAGACTTAGATGTAGAAAGCCCCAACTGTTTTCAAACCCTGAGTCCTAAAAAGCAACTTCTCTCTGCATGGGATACCAGTGCACTTTCAGTCAGTATAGAGATTGAGCAATTTTCACTTCTGTTTAAAAAAGAAGAATAGAAGATGAGTGTCTCTGAAATCTCTGAAATTACAGTGCTTCAATGGGACTTCGAGTACAAAAATGGTGAAAGCTGTTGGGCAAAAGTTGTCCTTTCTCCCTTACTGGTGCAAGAATTATTTGAGGTGGCTCAGTTGAGTCTGATGACTGATTGATATAATTTTATCCTGTTTCTAGCTCAGGCTCTTGCAAGGCTAACTCATCATTCTCTAGAAGCTCAGTCAGGCCAAATCATCTATGGGGAAACACTTTGTAGATGGGGAAGAGGGATTTTGTGCTCTGGCCTGAAGGGTGGTTGGTTTAGGCATGGTCAAGGTGAAGAATCTAAACTGTGTGAGATCAGACACAGCTGGGAAATGAAGCCTATGTCTAGAATGAATCACAGAATCACAGAAAGTGTATGTTGGAAGAGACCTTCAAGATCATCGAGTCCAACCCAGTCCTAACACCTCAACTAGGTCATGGTATCAAGTGCCACATCCAGTTTTCTTTTAAACACATCCAGGGATGGTGACTCCACCACCTCCCTGGGCAGACTATTCCGGTATTTAATCACTCTTTCAGTGAAAAACTTCTTCCTGATATCCAACCTATATTTCCCTTGATGCAGCCTAAGACTGTGTCCTCTCGTTCTGTCAGTTGCTGCCTGGAGAAAGAGACCAACCCCCACCTGGTTAAAACCACCATTCAGGAAGTTATAGAGAGTGATAAGGTCACCTCTGAGTCTCCTTTTCTCCAGGCTAAACAACCCCAGTTCCCTCACTCATTCTTCATATGGCTTGTTTTCCAAGCCCTTCACCCGCTTTGTTGCCTCCTCTGGACACG
>VZDJ01000430.1:518604-545302 GCA_008694505.1 Cyanoderma ruficeps
AAAAAAAAAAACACAAAAAAAACAAAACAACACCAAAATGAACTACATTTGGAACAGCACATCATATACCTCCGATTTTAAAAGAGCTTTTTATTTGGCTTTGTCTAAATTATTTTTGCAATTATTATTATTTTGCTCAAGTTTTCTCCAGACCTAGGATGAAGATTTTGAAATTCTTTTTTGGTACAGAATCTAATATAACTATATTTCATTCTTTCTGCATTTACTGTTTGGCATGAGCACACCTTATCTGTTTTATTTTACTTTTTTTTTTCTGTTGATAGAGCCATCACATTTGCCTTACTGTGAAAGTTAATGAGTTTTTGTTGTTTGGTCTCCAGCTGTGACAGGCATTCACTAAATACAATTCACATATGAACATTGCCTTATCATTAATAGTCCTTTTCTTGTTTTGTTTACAAACTACTGGTAATAAACTGATCTTGCTGATGAACAGTCTGAAGATAAATGAACAGAAAATATACATTTTACTGTCAGAGACAGTGAAACTGTTATCAAGCAATGATTTGAAAGGTGGTAAACCCAAAGAAAATAGGAAGATATTCCCAGACATACCTGCTATGACAAAGAGTTAGGCTGCTCCCATGACTATGTTGCCAAATATCATCTTTTGAACTGTAAATAAGTTAATTGTATTTTGACCTTTGATATAGTATGTGGATTCACTGTCCTAGTGTACAATACTGAAAACTTTAAAAATTGGTATTACCAGCTTCAGAAAATTTCATCTGGCTTTTCTTTTTGTTTGTCAGAATAGAATACTCAGAATTACTTTTTTTTTTGAAGTTCATGTGATATATATATAAGTAAAACCAGAAGGTATCACAAAATAAAACAATGAAGTGTTCTGAAAATTAGTAACTTTAAAATCCATGGAGGATTTAAAGAAAACCAGGAATTGCAGCCAAAACCCTGTTTGGTTTTCCTTGTAGAGTTGGAAGGCAGTAAATGTTATTTTTCTTTATTTGTTCTTGGGTACCTTGAAAGCTCTTGGATTACTTCCTTGGAGGAAAAGAGTGGAGAACATCAATTGGGGTTTTTTTAAAGAATTTGCTCAAAGGTAAATGTAGGAAGAATATTATGTAGAAATTATAAACATAGTGTGCAACATGAATGATATGCTTTCTTGTGAGTGTTCTCATAAAGTGCAATTAGGCAAAATGAAATAATAATGTATACGGTTTGAGTGTGATAATATAGTGACTGAAGTTCTACAAAAATATGAGGCCCAATTGTGTAATCATTCAAGTGAATGCATATTCACTGAACTAAATGAGACTTAATTGCATAAATAACAGTACTTACGTCCACATAGCTCTAAATTGTAAACCAAGAGTATTGATATTATGGAAGTTTTAAAGTAGGACTTCTGACCACTTTCTAAGTAAAAAGATCATCTCTCCTGCATTCATCTTGAAGACTTCCATACTTAATCACAGCAGATCTTTCCCTTAGTGAAGAAAATTGACAACTTAAAAAAACTCCCTTACTTTCTTAAAATAGTTAAAATCTAAAATTATGTAAAGCCTGATATTTTCTTAGTTTTTCCATGTCTCTTTTTGAATCCACTAAATATACTAAAGTTTCTCTCTTCTTGTAACTTAGAACTGAAATAACTGTGACGTGAAGTCAGGCAGATATCCCCTTTACAATTAATTCAGGTCTAGGGTTCTGTTCTAAGGCATACTGGAAGTTCAAATTTTCTGTGTGATACAAGCCATGTTCAGATATTATATAAAGTCATGTAAACAAGGTATTTTTCATTCAAAATACATTGTGGAAGAAAGCCTGGAACACTATTTTCTGATCTTGCTCTACATTCTACCTTCCATCTCATTAAATTTGCTAACTTTTCTTATAGTAGGCTTTCTGCTTGTGTGATGACCATTTACACAATATTTGTCCTATGCTAACTGTAATTCACTTATGTGATTTCCCTATTGTCCAAATGAAGTTGAAAATCAAAGGAAACTGTAATAGAATAGAGGTCTTGGAAATACGTTTCTGCTCCTGACTAAAATAATGTGATTTGTTCAAGTTTCTCCTGAAGTCAACATTGGTAAATAACATATAAACCTTTGCTTCAGATTTTCACGCCACATGAGTTGAGTTAAAAATCTTCTGAAAAACTGATGGAGTTAATTGAAAGGAACCCATTTTGTTTCTCTCCTTGCATTCAAGGGATGTTTTTTTCTAATTCCGTGTTAATGGAGTCTGCTGTGTGAGCATGACATACTGACAGAAAGCCCAGCAAATATCCTTCCAAATTGTCGCTAGGATCTGTCCAAATAGTATGATAAATGTCAAGTATCAATCAAAACATAAAAGGCTCTGTCAGATAGAGACAGATACTGAGATGATGAGATTCATGTTATTTTATATGCCACATACTGACAGGCTCAGGGAGTGAGTAGGTATTGTGGATACCTAAAAGGGCTCGAAATTCTGGCTACCTACTCTTCCATTTTTAATCTACTTCATTTTTAAGGATAGGGTAGAATTTCAGTGTTTATGTCTAAATTTTACATAGTTAAGAGTTGGCCTGGAAGAGCACAGCAGCTCTTTAGTTCTGCCTTGAGTGTACTCATACCCTTCTAGCTGTCTTTGCAGCTTTAGGTTTGACCTTTCTCTTCACTTGCAAGATTCATTTTTTTTCCTTCACTTAGAGTAAATTCCAGCATCAGCCTCACTTATTTCCACTACAAAACCGTCATGTCTGACAACTGAATTTACACCTCCAAATAAATTTCACACATTGTAAGTAGAGCTTGCTGGCCTTTTAAGACCTGTAGTTCAGGACGCAGATTTTGGTGGTGCTCTATCTGAACAGAGTGGGACTGAAAAATTGAGAAGTCAGGCTTCTTTACATTATTTATAACTTTCCTGCCTACCAGCAGTCATGAATGAAGGACCTTTGCAGATCAAATTCTTAGGTAGATTGATTGTCTTGCAAACTGAAGTGTTGTCTTCTAGAACTTACTCTTTTTTTCCAGGACTCCCTGCAAGGTGTTCATGTTGAGTTAATAGAAGTTGTAAAGAGGATATATGTTACTTGTGTAGCATCAAGACAACCACTGAATGGCTTGGATTGGAAAGAACGATCAGAGATCATCTACTCCAACTCCCTTGCTATGGACAGATAGATCAAAGATATATAGAATAATTCTTTTTCTCTGCTAATACTAAGATATCTGTAGTAATATCTGCAAGTTCTGATTATTCCAAGTAGAAAAAAATTATAAATATAAGATTATTGTGAAGAAAGATTGCCTTGTAAAATATTCGTTGTTATGTATGTAATTAAAATCCATGCAAATTCTGCGATACTTTAAGAAGTGAGATCCATGTAATTCTTTTACAACTACCAAGCTCCCCTCCATATGGGATCATACCCAGGGCAGTGTTTATCCAAGTGTGGAACTAAATGTCTGCAGTGAGCACTCTTGTATGTTTCCCTGTGCAGTTTTTAGCATGTTCTCTGACAATCTTGCTTTTGTTGCTGAGTTTGACCTTGTTTTGACCAGTTTGAGAGAAAGCCCTTTTCTTTGAGCTTTCCCTGCCATGTTGGCATGTCTGTGTGTGCTCTGACTCCCTCCAAACTGTGATGATGTCAGACTATCACTTGCTTGAGGTTTTCAGGTACCGGTCATGTCAAAATACTTTTTCATTTCGAAAATAGAAATGTTTTGGCTTTTGTGAAGAAAAAAGGATGTGTAATTTAATAATGATGAAAAATTTTGGACTGTACTTTAATTTCCATGTTTGCTTCCTAGACAGGATTGAGTATATTTTACTTGGATAAACTGGAAACAAAATGACCACTACATTGGGTAAACAGTGAGAGAAATTTAATGTTTTTATGTTCCAAAAATAAATAATATCAAGCTATGAATGCAAAAATACTCTGAAAACAGTATAGGAATGAGAGTATGTAACTTTAGTAATGTTTTTTTTTTTTCCATTTGTACACATACAAAAATGCTTTGAAGCTTTCAATATAGAAGATACATGCAGGATTTAACTGAACATTCAAACTCACAGAAGGTCACTGTGGGCTGGGTATAGCCTTTCTCATATTAACAAATATGAGAATTCTTTCTGAAACAGAGGTGTGATTTGAAGTTAACCAGGTCAGCCTTTTGGAGTTGTTCAAATAACTTTAGTTTTCTTCTTCCCTGACTACAAAAAAGTTGGAGGTGGTTTCTCCATGTGTTATTCTGGGAGATCAAATGGATATTATTAACCAAGTAAAGAGGTTTTTTTTATCAAAAAGAGGGATAACTTAGCAGTGACTAGCTAGCTGATGATTCTCAAGATTTAGGATAAATGTTCTTCAATTTATGTTTGTCATTTCTTCTTTCTGAGGATGACATCTAGCTTTAGTTAACTCTTTTTCCTTTTTTTTTTTTTCCTTCCTTTCATATTTCTCAGGAAAAACAAAGAGGAAATAAAAAATTTCTGAATTTCCTTTGTGACTCCTAATGATGACTCTCCAGCAACAGACTTGAATCTTTTTGTGGGAACTTCCTCATGATAGAAGCATGGAATCTTAGAATAGTTTGTGTTGGAAAGGTTCTTGAAAGATTCTTCTAATTCAACCCCCCTGCAATGAGCATATATCTTTAACTATATCAGGTGCTTAGAGCCCCATCCAGCTTAACCTTGAATGTTTCCGGGGGTGGATATCCACCACTGCTCCGGGCAGCCTGTTCCAGTGTTTTATCAGCTTCCTTGTAACAACTTCCTTGTATCTAACCTAATACATAACCTGTTACTCAGTTGCAGCTGATTCCACGCGGTTAGTGAGTTTGCTTTCCTTCTGACCCATAAATTCTGCATTCTTTGTATCCATTATCAGTGACACATTCTTCTCCCACAGCTTTGTTAATCTTCCCTGAGGTCTGAGACAACACCCAGACAACAGTACCACCTCTATCCTATCTCAGGTTCCTGTAATGATGGCTTAACTTGCAGTCCAAGTTCCAGGTATCCTTGGAGGCACATGTGGGGTGGGCATATTTGGGAGTCTGTCCCATAACTTGGGGGAGTCATTGACCAGTAATACCTGTACAAACAGCTGCTTCTTTTTTGCAGTTTGCCAGAGTGGGTATTAGTGGGAATTAATACCATTGTGTCGTTCCATTCTGTGCTTATGGCAAAGTCATTCTGTGGCCTTGACAGTGTTTGAGACAGGCAGCTTTGCTCTTTAAATCCTTCCACCTCTTTCTGCTGATAAGCCCAGAGCTAGACATGGTACTGCCAGGTGGGTTCTCATGACAGCAGAGCAGAGAGGCAGAATCCCCTCCCTTGCTCTGCTGCCCATGCTGCTTTTGGTGTCTTTTCTTATAAAAACATGATCTTACTGAAAATAATGAAACTTTGACTAAAAAAAATATTGTTTACAAGTACTCTTTTAAAGAAATGTTGATTCCATCCTCTTCTTCCTTCTGATTTTGGTCATTCATAGGTCTCTGTAAGTTTCTCCAGCTTACAGAGTTTTTCAGCTTTCAGGCCATGCAGAAAAGCAATTGGATTTCTGGATGCATTGAGATTACAAAGAGGAATGAGACCTTTTCAGATCTTGTCACAACAATTTGTGGTTGCCCATCTGTCTACAACTGAAAGTTATTAAAATATGAAGGTTCTGACCCAGCAAGCATAAAACTACTAATTTTTTGATATTCTAATGGTTACAGAATTTAATGTCCTTATTTATTTTATGATGAAATATGGCATGCTCTGTAATCACCCTCCATGAAAAGTGTAAAAGTTTAAAGTGTATATCCAACAGCCAGAATACGACCCAGTCATCTTATATTGCACCTATTCTGGAACAGATCAAGAGCTATCTTGAAAAGATAAAGACAAGACTTATCTTTGATAAATCACCTTCCAGTCTCCAGTAGTGCAGTATAGATGCTTATGCTTCTGTTTCCTGTGTTTCACTTCTGGCAACTGGGGTTAGAGATCATTCTTAAAAGTTGTCATGCTCTTTCCTTCCATGGGAAAGAAAACTTACTCCAGGTCTGGCTCCCTTTGATGCAGTACATGGCATCTGTCTATTTTTAGAATTACCCATTTAACTTTGGCCTTTGAGATATCTGATTGAAAAGAAAACAGCAATGCAAAAATAACTCCTCATGATGAAGACTACATGGATCATTTTGCCACTCAGTCATTGGTTTTCAAATCTTTAATACTTGGAGGACTTTTGGGATCCCCTCTGGAACACTTCCCAGAACAGTGCATTTTTTGAGGGCAGGAAATGGACTACTGTTAGAAGAGCTGTCAGTTTGATAGAGAGGGAACTGACATTGTGTATGTAATGAAGACACAAAGTATTTTGGCACAAAATTATAGCACCTTCAAAATATTCTACACTGTTTTTGCAATCTTAAGCCTGTAAGGAGTGTTTTTTATATGCTTTGTTGATGTTAGATAACTTTGAATTGCTTTGAGATAAGGATATCTCTGCATTTTGTGGTAACTCCATTTTATTTCTTTATTTTTTGCATGCCTGTGGACATTTGTTCCATTTTCCTGTGGATGTTTGTTCCATTTTTCTAACAGTGTGTCCTGGTTTGGGGCAAATTTGGGAGGAAACCTCCGAATGGGGTTCCTCTGGAGAGCAAACCTAAATGGCTCCTCACCCCAGTCGGTCTGGGAAAAGAGTTTCCTCGGAGAAAAGTGGAAAAAACTATTTATTTAACAAACAAACTGCCCACAAGCACAAGGAATGAATAATATGAAACATTAAAACCTCTCGCTGGTCCGAAGACATGGCAAAACTGAGAGAAGTCTTTGCCGTGAGTTGGCTCAGCTCTCTCAGTCTCTTATCAGTCCCAGCCCCTTTTAAGCACTGGAAAATGCCGAGGTCCAGGCCCCGTGGGCCACAGGTGCAGCTCCTGGTGCTCCTCTGGGTTTTTCAGTCCAGAGCAGATTTAAACAGTCCCGAGAAAAAAGGAAAAAAAACAGTCCAGGAAGCTTCTTTGCCTCAGCTAGCTAGACTAACTAAAAAGGAAAAAAAACCCCTCTCTCTTGCCGCTGTCCGTGCATCCAACAAACACCCAAGGACAAAGAAGAGATGCAGAGGAGTGAACACTGTTTTTTCCAAACAAACTGCTCGCTTCTTCTTTCCCTCTTCCCTCTCAGAACCAGTCTTAAAGGTACAGAACACACAGCACACCCAGAACAGACGACTGGAGATACAGACCCCATAGTCACCCTAGGACACAGTGCCGTTTACGTAAGGGTTTCTGTAAGCCTTTAAGTGAGATTCCCAGATTTGCCTTTCTGTGGTGGCTGACTTTAGTCTTAAAAATAAAGAAAAAATTAATTCAAACTTTCTTTCTTTTGAGGCATTTCCCTGTCTTTTGTATTTCTTTTCCATGGACCACTGTGCCAAGCAGCGCATATGCTGCTTCTGCACTCTTCCTACTATTGCCAACACCTAGGGAGTCATTTCCTTCTTCTCTGCAGGCTATTTTAGGATCTCACTTCTCTGTGACTTCTTTAAAGTTGACCAGTGGGTAAATGCAGTCACTTGGGTCAGAAGTCTTGGATACAGGGGACAGAAAACTTGACGATATAAGTCTGAGGAGACAAGCTAAAAATAGGAAGAACACTTGCCTGACTTGTTTTACTTTCCAGTCTCTGGAAGGCCTGGGTCTGAAATGAATGGAAATTTTATTATAGGACAGTTCAAGAGTTTTCTAAAATATCCAGCAATGTCATATACCAGCTCCAGATCTATTCAGACAAATTTCCTTTAGAAACATTATCAATTTTTTTGGACTTGTGGTCTTGGAGACAAGAAAGAAACAGAGAAATAGTGAATTTCCCACAGGAATGCAAAACATCTTACATCTGAATTGGTTTAGGCAAAATTTATTTAGGTCCATATCTACACTGGAGACCATTGTCAAATTCACATTTATTGACTTCACATTTTCAGAACCTGAATTTTACTTAGTTTATGACAGTGAATCCTGTACCTCATGCTGAGCTTAGAAACTGTTTCAGAGTCAACAGGGTCTGAGGATTTGACAAGAAATAGATAAATATAAGGGAAAGTCACTCTGATGACAGATTCTTGGACAAGGAGTTCCTGTGAAATTGAGTTAGATCAAAAGGGTAGTCACACAGTCAGCTGAAATGGTTGTCTCAAACAAATACTTACACACCTTTTTTGTCTTTTTTTTAGCAAAATTGAAAATTAAGGCAGTTTCTAAGCCCTGGAGAAAGAAAATCAGTTGTACTGATATTTGGGGTGAATGGTTCAAATCTAGACAACACTCTAGCAACTGAATTAGTAAATCTTGAAATAAAGTACCTGACTGAGGTACTTGTCAGCCTCCTGAAACAGAGATTTTGGGGTTTGCAGAGTGGAAGAATGACGGACACTGAATTACATTTGTTCTTTGGCAATGCATGCAATTGCTGTTTCCTAGGACCTTGGGCCTCAAAGGTTTGTTCAGGTGACAGTAATGCATTTCTTCATTAACTGTGCCAGCAATTGTCCTGTGTGTACTGGGTTTTGTATGCATTTGACCCAAAAGTGAGTATGAGAGACCAAGCTCGGTGCTTGCAATGCATCCATCTAGGAGATGAATGTCAGACTGCAGTGAACACCTGTGTGTCTGAGAATACAAAAGTAAGAAGTTAAGAAGAACCTAGAATACCTGACCTGATAGCATCCTAAACCCAGTAAATTTTGAATCAAATTCACTAAGGCTGTGGAGTGTATTGAAGTTGAATTATTCATTTAGAGAGGTGACGTGGCTTTACCACCATAGTTCTTTGTGAACATTTTCTTCATTCAATTGCATTTGACAAAATCTGACCTAAATCACCTTTATACTCTTGAACTACTGAGGGATGGTGGTGGTTCTGTAGTTTCTTTAGTGTGGGATTTTGTTTGTTTGCTTTAATAGCTAAGCTTTTACTCTGTTTTAAGACTGGATGTCAATGATTGATGTATTTCAGTCCTCCCATTACCTAGCTTAATGGACTAGCCTCCTTGAAAGCACATATATAATTTTGATTTGCAAATAAAAATCTCTTAATGAGGATGGTTTTTACTCAAGAGTTGAGATTCTTCCTGTTTTCAGATACTATGTGCCATTATCAAAGCATTGAAGAAAGTTTCTGCTGAATTCACCAACAGATGCTGAATATTTGTGCAGATATAGGCTTGTAAAATTTGACTACTTCATGTTTGCATCTACAAATATCCTAAGTCCAGAAAGGCAAATGTAAAGCATGAAATTGGAACAGGAAAGAAATGAGACAACTGAGCAAAGGAAATAGTAAAAAAGCTAGATGGAAAAAACAATGTTATGAAAGGGAATTCTATATGGAGGTATTAATAAGAGAAATAAAAAGAAAACCTGCAAGAAGAAAGATTTCCCAGCTTTTTTTTTTTTTTTTTAATTGAAAAGTTGGGTGGCATATAAATGAAAAGAGAAACCATGAAGTGGCAAAGCAATGGTCATCGTAATGATTCTCCTATTCACTAATTTTCTTAAGTTGGAATAACTCAAGGAAAGGATTGCGTGGTCATGTACAAATGATCATGAAAAAGTGAAAGAAAAAGAAAAGAGGGAAAAGAAATAGTTTTCAGATGGCTTTTTGTTGGTTTTTTTATTTTTAATTTTTAAGACATCATTGTTCCAGATTTTTCTTTTTAATTTTTAGAAGGCCTTAAAAAATCATCTTGTCCCATGATTCATTATCACCAGCTGATTCAACTGCTTACTTTTACATCTATCACCTCCTCCTCTACAATTTGAATAAAAGACTCAGTGTTGACTTTGATAAAACAGAGCAAGAGAATAAAATGTGGGCATTTCCTTACTAGCTCCATGGAGGCTCCCAAGAGTCATTGCATGCAGAGCAGCAGCTGGATGTTCATTGTGCTGAATCAAGTTTAATGAGAATAGAAACTGTATGTACTCCTCTAGAAACTGCACTGGGAGCAATCTTCAGACATTTTCAGCATGGTAATATCTTGCCAAAAGAATGAAATTGAATCTGTCAGTTCTGCTTACACACATAAGAGAAGAGGCTTTAATTGTTGCTTGATTAGATTAACATTTTACTTACAGTCCTTACATGCACAACATTTCAGGTTATCTATACTCTAAGAGAAAAATTCTCACTTCCCCTTTGCAGTCTTTTACTATTCATTTGTTGTACATTATCTAGTGAAGTGTTTCATGGAACAACACTTCATGGAGGGCTACATGGTATTTTACGTGGTTCATATGATATACTTATTAAATTACTATAATTTCTTAGAAACTTCTGTAATGTTTGATGTTAGTTTCCTGAAGTGATGCTCATGATAAAATCGATGGTGTAAGATGCTGCTGGTTAAATTGGAACCAAGTCTGTTCTGCCTGTAGTGCAGCTGTTAATTACAGTATTTCAAGCCCCACAGATAACACTGCAATCACAAAACCTCTTTCACATCATCTTCTGTTAACCCCTTAAAATTAATTTCTAGAGATTTTATTTGTAGGTGGATACTTGAGGCACTAGCAGAATTTTTTTCCTTTCAGTGCATCTAGTGTGTTATAAAGACATGCCTGTGGCAGGATTAATTTTATTTTTCAGAGGCTTTTAGTTACTTTATGAAAAGTGTGCTTGGGTTGTAGATGGGCAAAACAGTTCTACTACAGAGGACATTCTTTATGAAACTGAACTAGGATAACCCATGACATGTCTAAGATAAAGGATCAGTGTTCAAAATTCAGTGAAATGTCAACAAATCTTCACTTTGCCGTACAAGACCCTCGTGTCCCATAATGGAAGTTTTATGGATGTCTGCTATTTGGTTGAAACATCTGAAGACAGACATTTATGCACAGTCCTACTTTGAAAAGTTGGTGTTCTGTGCTTATACTTCTAATTTTAAAAAATGAACAATAGGAAAGCATTAAAATAGAAATAACAATGTCACTAAAAGAAAGTAATTCATTTAGCTCCAGGCAAAAAGCATTTCAACAGAAAAGAATGTTTTAAGAAAATTTTATATTAAATTCATGACTTTGGTTGTGCTCATGAGTCTCAGTTTCCTTTCCCTGACAAGAGTTTAAACTAGGAATGATTGATCAAAATATATTGGATTTCACCGACACAAGTAAAAGAACAATTCGACTGAAAAATGATTATTTGTAAGTAAGTTTAAAGTATTTGGCGAGGACAGACAAATGGAGGTAAATATTAAGTTTTAAAACATAAGTAGGAATTGCACCTGATTTTAAGAATAATGTTTTAATGACAATAAATCCATAAAACTTCACAAATATTAACTAAAAATATAAAATGAGTGCACACTATTTAGCTACATATTTGTGATACAAAGGAATCATTATGATTAAGAATCTGTGTAGGAGGGTCATCAGGAGAAATGTGGTTTGGAGAGTATCCCTGACTTTTCTGTTCGTGTTTTATAACAGTGCTGTGAGGCAACATTCATGGAGTTTCATTTGCTATTGTCTTGTACCCATGTCTCTTCTTTTGGGTACAAAAGTGGCTACAAAAACTTAACTAAATCAGCATGTTGTACTAGCTTTCCACTTGCAAAGGAACTGCATGAAAAGTTAGACAACTGATGAATTCCCTCAGTTTTTGAAAGGATATATTGCTGGTCTGGCAGGGCAGAAGAGGGAGCAGAGGGAGTTGGTTTTTTTGGACAAGGATCCCTCCCTGTATTCATGTCCATGTTCTACTTAAATGCAGAATCTGGAAAAGAAGTAATTCACCTTTCTCATCTTTACAGCATTTCTTTTATTTTGATGAGGCCTTTTGCAGTGGGCTAGAGGGAAAATAAAGCTCAGCAGGACGACTTTTCAAAGTTTGGCAAGTGGCAGGAACATTGTGACATTTGTTCCTTAACACTGAAGGAAAAGTCCTTCGCTCCTCTTCCTGTGTGGGAAGCAAGTGTATTACTAGCAGTGTATTTTTTACAAACTAACAAGAAAAACTGCAGTCTCTTACAGTGAAGGGAACACAGTGTGACATGCTCTGTCAAATTTCTATGCCACATTTTCCCAGAACTGCCCTGCCTTGCCAGCAGAACAAGAGGTTCACTTTATTTAAGGATGCTGTGGGTAGGAATGAGAGCAAGATCTGTTTACATGCTTATATCTTTATAATGCTCTTCAGGAAGTATATCTTGGACAAACAGAAGACCAGGGAGAATGTAAGCAGACTCCAAAATTCTGTAACTGATCAACTAAAAGGGCATCAGGAGTTTAATATTCATTCTGAAAACTGACTTTCTTTGCTTTCCTTTGGAGACTTGATTTCAATTTTGTTATAAGAGATTTACCTACTGGATTAGGTTGTAGAGCAAAGAATTGCCAGACTTACATTACATACACACATACATGGGAAATCAGAAAATGTTGAATTCAAGACTTCTGTTTTTCGTAAACGCTGCAGTGCAAGCCAAGAGAGTGTTTGTTTTTTTTTTAATCTATGATGCTGTAAATATGTATTTTTTAAATTTTGTTAGATTGCCAAACATCAACTGACTGTTTGTAAGAAAGGTACAGTGAATTTTGGTAATTACTGACAAGACATGAGCTCACTACATGAAAGTTTGAATTTTTCTTATCCATAGTAATTTGCTTGCCATGGAACATACAAAAGCCACTAGTGCCTTGAGCCCTGGGCTATACAGATTTGAACAAAAAATAAAACCAAAACCCACATTGTGCCTATTTGAGATAACACAACCCTCAAAAACTTTGTAAAGGTGTTTGTAAAGAAATAGTACATAGTGATTCCATCTGAAAAGTATTTTCTAAGCTCAGCAGTGGCACCAGTCTCCCTAGCTTTCCTACTCACCTATCTACTTAGCGAAGCTTTACTTACTGCCTCTGATATCCCATGCCTAGTTACATCTGGGCTTTGGCTTTCCTAACATCATCTCCAGATCCTCAGATGATGTCTGCATTCCTCCCAGGCTGCCTCCATACACTTTAAATGCCTATTCTCTATTTGTTTATATGGAGACTATCAAGAGCAATGCAAACCTGACAAAACCACAGTCTCTGTGTGCCATGAATGCTGACTCAGTAGTGAATGGAACACTCCCTTCTTCGTGTTGTAAATTTTCTGTTATAGGCAATACATAGATGACAGTTCAATATATTTACATATTCTTGCAGAATACAGTAAATCCCCAAAAATGTGTCTTGAAGTATACATATAAGAAAGTGATTAACTGGTTCCTTTTAATTTCCTTATTTTGTACATTTTATATAGATATCCAAGGAAGCAGACAGTGATTTTCGTAGGTATTTGAGCTTATTTGGGCCTTCACCCAGGTGAAAGCTATTGCACAGTTTGGTGCAATCAGGACAACATGTGAACTGCCCAATTCTGAGGCAGAACTGGGCAGTTACTGTCTCAGAAATAACTGGTGTTGCTTTCTTGAGGGGCAGTATATGCTCTAGCCCAAAGCATGCAGAAGGTTCTGGAACCATTTTACAAATTCCTTTAATTCAGGTGAGTTTATGATAGGAAAATGTGATAACAGAAAGCTTTAACTGGAAGCAGTAAAATGGTAGCCCTGAAGTGTTCTTTAAATGAGCAATTATGCTCTAATGTATATTGTAGCAATTTTTATAAGGAAGGTCATAACTGTCACAGTGGTTGTGCTCTATTTAATAAACCAACAGCTCTAGCAGCCAAAGGTATTTACCTTTAATTTAAAAAAACATGTGCTTGGAGGAGGTGCCTCAGTTCAGGGATCTGATCATAATTACCTAGGAAATCTTTTACAGCAAGACAGGAGTAATTCTAGACTATTAACAACCAGGTTCTACTGAAACTAAAATACATTTATATCACACACTGTTGTGACACAGTTTTGGAGAGCCATTTACTACTTTGCAGGAGTCCCTGCTATGTCCAGCTGTAGTCACAGCAGAGGACTCCATGGTGTTTAGATGAGGTCTGATTTGCTTATCCTGAAAGGTGATCTCCATTTACACAAAAATTTCAGGCATCCTCTCTAATTACTCTCCCCGTGTGCAGCCCTTTCTGGCTTGCTTATTTTATTAGGAAATACTTGTGGCCTGCAACAGGCATTATCCTTCTAAACTGACTCTTTGCTGGGTGGCCTTCTCAAAACACAAGGGAAGGCTTCACTTGGATGGAAGCTGCAGAAAGAAGATGTTATTAGAGATGTTTATTTTGAGAGGCTTGGGAGTGGGAATGTTTTCCATCAGTTTCTAAGAGGATAACTTGGACTTTTCTGACCTTGTAGCCAGACCTTAAATAAGACCTTAGGTTTAGCTGCTTGCTAGCTCATGTTCCATCACTGAACCGATTGTCTCTTATCCTGGTTCCCTTCATTAAGATTATATTTTATTTATCATTTTCTAATTTAGTTTTCAGTAAAGAATCAAAAATGTAAAGAAAGATAAGACTGAAATTTTCGTGCAGCACTGGAATTCCAGTGCTCAGCCTATGCTGCCTGCTCTTTGCCACTGTCTTGCCTGAGGTAAGTCAGTGTCGTCTTCATGGAGGCAGCCATAATGTGAGTATGTATATTGTTGGCTCTGAACAAGAAATGCTGATGTTAAATATGCATTTGTGGCAGTCTGGTATCTGGAAAAAGAAAAGCATATATCTAAAATGAAAAATATCTTGTCATCATCAGTGGTTTAGCCTACAGATTTCAGGCTGTCAAGGAAATTTATTAAGGACATATGTAGACAGCTCTACCTGCTACTAAAGAACTATGAAACTCTGAAATGAAGTGTGCCCATATGTACTTTTGTCTGTAGGTCTGACCAGAAAAAAAATTATAAACCATAAGCTGATTATTGACTTTTTACAGAAATCACTGAGCTAATATAGCTGGCAGTAAATGGGTAATTCCAAGCTGTCAGATGTCTGCATGGGTATTTAAAGAAGCATGCTGCTTCCTGCTTCTTTAGTTGTCCTGTAGCAAACATAACTTTCGCTGAGGTATTGTTTCACCTGTGGTAGCATCTCCTCTTGCTCTTTTAGGGAAGATGAGAGAGAATCCAGCGTTACCCTACTACCAATCTCTCTAGACCAAAAGGACTGAATTAACTTCCTGAAATCTCAGCTATGGTAATCTGCCTCCCCAGAAAGACTGGACACATACTTTTCTATTATAATTTTCATTCAGGTCACTGGAGGTAGCTCTCTTGGCACTGTTGCAGTTGAGATAATCAGTCTCAGGCCATTCTGAACTTTCCATCCTAACTTTGTGATGCACTGATCTACGAATGCTTGATCTAAACCAACAACTAGTTTTGAGGTCTGTTTACTTTATTTCTTTAAAAACTGTTGAAAAATCATTAGCCTTTGAGTACATTGAGAAATTACTTTTTTCTGTCCTACTTCTGTAATTATCTGTAGCTACACCAAAATATAGGAGTGATTTTAGAGGAAGTATTTGAAAAAAAACCCTTCTTTTTCTGTAATGTTCAGCATGTGTGTGGCCTGCTAGATTCATTGGCACTATGCTGTTGGTCTTATTATCATATTGCATATTTCAAGTCCCAGGAAGCAGTGCCCAGGAAAAGAAAAAATTTTGTGTGGTGAATTTACTCCTAGCGGTGGATTTATCTTGTATTTCCATCATTGGATGAGACAGTAGAACTAGCTCCAGAACTGAAGCAGTGCATGTTTTGCAGCATCTACAATCCTTCTCTGTCTTATTGTTTTGCTGTTGTTCTAAGTTCCCAGTGTCCCTTGCTGTCCAACCCCCCCCCCAACTCTTGTCTCACGTGTGTGTAAATGTGGAGTTAAATCTACTGAGTTGCAAATCTTTATGAGATCCTTCTTAATCAACAAAAAAAGGTTGGAGCAAAGAGACTGAAACTAATATCTAAAAGCAGTTAATGAGTGCTGTTGCATCTTTTTTTCATATGAGTCAGAAGCAATTAAGTGAGAGATCTGAATGTGCCAGAGTACAAAATCCTAGAGGTAAGTGTGAGCAATTTTTACTGAACTTTTCCAGATAGACTTCCATTTTTCTTTCTTAAACATCTGAAAATTCTTTGAATCAATACACACTTAATTTTTCTTTATAAAGAATGCAGTACTCTGAGGGAGAGATGGATAAGGACAAAACTCCAGCCTGTGCTTTCTGAGTATAAAGATATAGCTCTTTAACTAGAGATGCAGAGGATGAGGTTTTGCTCTGCCAGGATTCAATCCCACCAACAATATTAATTGAAAAATAATAAATGCAGGATTGTAACTTTTAGGAAAGGACATTAGGATAGTTGTTGGTGGATTGTTTGCTTTGGTTTTCTGGTTTTGTTTTTTTTGGGGGGGGGTATTTTTTGTTGGTTTATTTTATTTTACAAAGCAGTATAGCAGGTTGCATTGCCAAACTTGGCAGGCGTTTAGGAAAAGGAAGTTTGATGATCTGTGAGAGTCTAAACGATGTTTATAAAATACATTTATGGCAACCGATGAAGAAACAGATGGCAAAAAAGCAGAGCACTAGTAAATGCAGAATATTATGTATGTTAGGAGCATGGAAAAAGTACCATTTCTTCATCAACAGTATTGTTATGAAACACCTTTACAATGAGAGCTGTAGATGAGAAAGAAGACTGTGCTCCTCTAAGGACACATCCCATTACTCAGCCAGGGGATTATGGGATAGAATATCTATGATAGGTACACGGGGCCTAGGAACAACGGGATGGCTGTGGTCACCAAGCCCTGCTCCCTGTCATGTCAGCATTAATCCTAGCGAAAATCAGAGCTAACCAGATGTGCAGATTTGAAAGGAATCCACTAATTACAGTGTGGCTCCTTCAATCACCAGCTGGCCTGTGAAGTCAGTCATCAGTTTTCCAAATAACTATTTCCCAAGGAGGTCAGGAAAGGTTAGTTCTTGGTTAGTTAGCTGTTGTTAGACCTTTTTTTTTTTTGGGGNCGAGGAGGAGACAGATTTTATTTGTTCCTACTTTGTGATCAATGAGTTTATATAGAAATAGCAGGAATTTAGAATTCTTAAATAGTTTTGTCTGAATGACTTTAAATCAGTGCTCTGCAATCTCTTGGGAACAATTTGTTTATTTGAATTGAAGGCAACACCAAATGCAGCTCCTTTCATGCTGTAGTCAAAAGTCCTTATTACTAAATTACATGCTGTTGCATTCATTTTATGTTAATTCTTTCTCTTCCATCCCACCACACATTTGCCTCCTCTTATTTCTGTTCGTTTGTGGTTTTTTCCAAGAGCTTCTGCTTGGTATTGCTTTTGCAAATCTGTTTGCTCTTGCAAAATCCATTTCTTTCATAGTTCATTTTCTTCAGTTCATTTGTATGTTTTCATGGTAGGTCACCATTTTAACTGTGCAAACTAAGGCAGACTGTTTAATCAAATTTCAGTCTTAAAACTGAGACATCTTCAGCCATGAAGGTTGTACTTATCCCATCAACAGAATGTCTCCTGCTACAGGGTCTGATGACAGGGCAAGTAGAAGCTTGCTAAGTACTGACTTTTTGTGGTTGGAAGGTCTGGGCCTTGGCTTGGTTCCAGATGTTGGCTGCAAATTTCAGTGTTCTCTGTCATGGTTCATTGCAGGCTTTTCCCCCCCTCTCTTAAAAAGTAAGTATTTCTCATTTCAAACTGTATAAATTTGGACTGAAAACAGTAAATCTAGTAAGCAACTTTTCCATAAGTATCTGTAAAAATCTTGTATTGTAGTCATGTGTCTTTCTTTTTTTTTTTTTAAAGAATCTGAACACAAAAACCACCTGATCTGACAATGCATGCTCTTGGTTGGAAAAAAGGTCTTTGCTTTTGAGAATTACCCTTTTCATTGATCGTTTGTGATCCAAGTTTTCCATTTATATTGTCATAAGAGATACTTTAAGTCTTTCACACACTAGCAAAGAGTATTCATGTATGTTATTTTTAATGTCTTTTTCTTGAAGGTGCACCTTTTCTGAGGCTTTTCCTGCACTGTTCTTCATGTAGCAGATGTCATCAGATTAGTCATAGATCTAAATAATCTGTGACATTACTAGGACATTATACAATCCTGTTTAGCCCTGGTCCTGTTGTTATTTTTCATTCCTGTCCTCTTCTACTTCATGTGTGTGTGCATGGGCTATTTGTATTCACAAAGTGCAGTTTATATATCTTCCTTATTCATAAGGCTTCTTGTGTTTTGCTGATGCTATGTAAACTTTACATAGTACCAGTATCTAGCCATAATAAAAATTTGCTGCAGTAAATGTGAAAAAAAAATTCAGAAAGAACAGTTAAAACTTCTTGTTCTCACAGTGAATTCTGCTTTTATTTCACTTTACCCATTTAACAAAGAGAAAATTGTCCTATTATCCTTAAAGGAACTGTCTAGGGCTTTGCATGAATAAATGTACATCTTTAAAAGACTCATTTACAGAAATTCATAACCAAACAGTAAAGGTCATTCTTTGAATAAATTCAAAGAAGTTATCAGTTATATGGATCTTAAAATTTAATCTAAATTGATCAAAACAGAGTGGCAAGAAACTGTGCTTGAATCTAATGAGGTCTAGCCAGGATGTTTTAAAGGATGTGTCCTATCTCACTGTTCTGATTTTGGCTGGGATAGAGTTAATTTTCTTCCTAGTGCTGTGTTTTGGATTCCCTGTGAGAATAATGTTGACAACATACTGATGTTCTGGTGGCTGCTACGCAGTGCTTACCCTAAATCAAGGAGTTTCTGTGTTCTGCCCATGAGTAGAGGGGCAGAAAACTGGGAGAAAGCAGGACCAGCGCAGCTGCCCTGCACAGACCAAAGAGGTATTCCATGCCATAGGAGGTCCTGCCCAGCACACAAACTGGGGGATTTGGCTGGGAGCTGCAGGTCACTGCTGGGGGCCAGGCCAGACATCAATCAGCAAATGGTGGCCAGGTGTAGTGAGCATCACCTGCAGGGCTTGGGGGTTTCTTCCTCTCTCTCTTTTAAATTATTTTTAATATTACTTTGATAATTGTATTTATTTATTTATTTACTATCTTCTTCTTTATTTCAATTATTAAATTATTATTATCTCAACCCCAGTGTTTTGTTTTTTTTTCCTGTTTTCCTCCCCATCTCACTGCAACAGGGCAGAGCAAAAGGGGTTAGTGAGTGACTCCATGGTACTTTTTTGTGAGGTGGGGTTAAACTATGTAAATTTTTGGCTATTTATGGAATTTTTATGGCTTTTTTGTGCTGCTAGTTATGATCTGCAGATGATCTGGTTCCTCTCTCTTACTCCTTAATATGTGATTTCTTTTATTTATTTTCTTAAGCAAAATGTCACATTTTGAAGCCCAACAGGTGCCAGCTTACTTGACTTAATCTGAGCTTGCATCTGTGAGTTGCTTTCTATTTGCCTTCAGATGTCTCCATTCCCATAACTATACTGTCCTTAAGTAAAAGTTTTAAAGTAGTCAGTGAAAATTTACTATCAAAACTTCCTCACACATCTTTCCAAGGCTTTTATCTAAATAATTTATATGCAAGAACCCAGCAGATGAATTAGATACCTTGGCAAAGTATTTCTCTGTGATTGACCTCAGGTAATACACCCTTGTTCCTCCTAACATAAACATAACATTTTCATTTGAAATCTATCTATCCTCATAAAATTCCATATTATTCACCTTCACAAATTCCCTGAGAAGTAGCTTCGGGTGATTCCCTTTCTAATGCATACTTACCTTTGCAATTCATTTTCTGCAGCCTGAATTTGGGGTCCAGTATTCAAAAATCTTTACTTTAGCTGTAGGTCTCACAAGTTGTCCTTGTTTTACCTCTGAGAATAGATTGATGTGCCATTAAAAGCAACTAAACAATTTACATGCACTATAAGACATGCTACTGAAGGGAGGATTTATTTAAATATTGGACAATTGGCTACTTTCTAGTCATATTTAATGAAATGATCCATTGTCTCCTAGTAATTCTTGCATCAGAGGTAGGAGGAAAGTTTGCATTTTAGATCATTTTGAAGGCCAGACTCCACTGTGTTGAAGCTAGTATCCAAAATCCTAATTTTGTTTGAATGAATTTTCATAAATGCAATACCCAATAAGAATCTGTTTCACCCTCTGTTTCTGCACTATATTTCCATGGCAATATTGATAATTATTTAGATGCAGTGAAAAATCTGACAGGCAAGAAATTAAGGGGTTTATGCAATTTCCTTTTCAATTGTGCTATTACTGAGCTAGTACCATTGCAATTAAATGTGATCTGAAGAATTCATGACATAGGAAATTTTGACCAAGTCCTTTAGGGATTTATTGTGGTAAATTGTTCCTTGTTCAAATGATTATATTTTTAACCAAATATTCTTGTGTGAGTATGTCTGTTCTGTTCTGTTAGTTTATGAAAAAAAGCAATGTATAGGGTTGAAAAATATTAGGAAAGAAGGAAAAGTCCTTTTACTGGAACCAGAAATTACTGGTATCTGCTAGCAGACTTATCTTTCCCCTACCAGCCACTGCATATTGTTTGTAGCTTAATGCCAGGGTGAGATTCAGTGCTCTCAGGGAACTCATGATGCCTGACTGGCATTTTGATCTTGCTGAAGCAGAAGTCCTGACTGCACCAGCTTGCTGGAAGCAGACACATAGCTGGGGACCCATGCGTGCATTTTGCATGAGGCTTTTGAGGAGGCAGCAAAGTTTGAGGGCATATTTTGAAAACTGGCGTCTCCATGCTCTCACAGGAGGGTTGCAGGAAGGAGCAGATGCTGCACAGGGGCTGCACCCTGACTGTGAGCCCGGGAGCTGCTGTGCCTGCAGGCAGCTGGTGTGAGTGAGGCCAGCGGAGCAGGCGGTGCCAGCAGCCCTGTGAGAAAACCCTTACGTGGGAAGCAACTGCTGCAGTGGCTTCTACTTCCTTCTGGCTGGTCATGTTATTAACAGGGGAAAGGAGGTGTTGCCAGAACATCTCTGGATCGTGTAAGAGATGAATGTAGATGTTCTAGAGAGCATCTGTGTATCAGAGGGTGCAGAGTGGTCCCCTGCTTCCTCTCCTGGCAGCTGCACTGAATGCTCTTCCTAAAAATCAGGCCAACACTTCTTGTTTAGGATGAGGAATGATTGTGTGCAAGACAAAGCATACAGCTGTGAACTACTCCCAGAAGTATTTCTGCCTAGAATCATCAAATTTCTGTATTTTACAAATGCTGTTTTTCTTGTCAGCCCTAAGCAATATAAAGCCTTTAAATACAAAGAAGAAAATGGTGGAGAAGATTTTAAAGACTTTCTACACCATTCACTTAGAGAATCCTGTTTGTAGTTTTGGGGCTTTTTCTTCCATGATTTTTGTTTAACAATGTAGACATCATGTATCACTTGGTGTCTATTCTTGAGTACTGGGTAACATTTTTCTATTCCTGTTAACTGTTATGTTGAAAACTGGGGGTTTTGTTTTTGCATTTCCCCTGTATTCTTTATTCATTTTGAATTCCAGATAAATATGGCAGCTCTAATATGCATCAGGATAATGAACCTTTCCATGACATTTTGATGAGATATCAAGTTTTGCTGTTAGTTTGAGTCTTTGGGGTTCTAATTAGTGGGTCCAACCCAGCATAAACAAATAAAGGTGTTGTGGCTTTTCCTTACTATGTCAACTGAGAGGGAACGTGAGGTGGAAAAATAAGAGGGCAGGCAGCCTGAAAAATTGTAAAAGAATGTGATAGAATCAGAATCCCTGTTTGGACTAAATCAGTGGTATTCATCCAGCTTAATCCTTCTGAGATGCTTGTGTATATAAAAGTGAATCCATAAAGCCTAAAGGTGTTTCAGAGAAGGAAATAGAAGAAGCTCACAAAGCCCAAGCCAAAAGCTATTTGAGGAAAGAAGCAAACAGGAAATAGTGTTCTGGTTCTTCAGCAGAGTTTAAATTGCTCCTGGTGCATTGAGATCACCATTACTTTGAGTAGGCATCTCCTTTTTGTGGTCTACTAAGGGATCACAGAACTATAGAATACTTTGGGTTGTGAGGGACCTTAGAGATCTCTTATTTCCAGTCCCCTATGTTCAGGGACACCTTCCACTAGAGCAGGCTGCTCACAGCCATGTCCAACCGGGCCTTAAACAGTTCCAGGGATGAGGCATCCACAGATTCTCTGGGGAACGTGTTCCACAGCCTCACCATCCTCCAAGTAAAGAATTTCTCCCTAATATCTAATCTAAACCTGACTCTTTCAGTTTGAAGCCACTGTTATAAATGCATTTATAACACCACTCTCCCTTTTCCTATCATTCTGTGCCTTTCTAAAAGGCCCCTCTTCAACTCTCTTGTGGGGCCCCTTTATAGACTGGAAGGTGCTCCTTTATCTCCCCAGAGTCTTCTCTTTTCCAGGTTGAATAGACCCCCAAATTTCTTAGCCTGTCTAGGAGTGTTGTTTCAACAAGCTGACAATCACTGTTGCCCTCCTGTTCTCTAGTTCCAACAGGTCCATGTCCTTCTTATGTTGGGGGCCCCAGAGCTGGACACAGCACTGCAGTGGGGTCTCACCAGAGCAGAGGAGGTGAGCAGAATCCCCTCCCCTGCCCTGCTGGCCATGCTGCTTTTGGAGCATCCCAGAGCATTGTTGGTTTTCTGGGCTGCCATTGCTGGGTCATGTCTGTCTTCTGATGCACCAGCACCTCCACGTCCTTTACCACAGGGCTGCCCTCAATCCATTTCCTTCTCAGCATGTTCTTGTGCTTGGAATGGATGTAAGTTTGTGTCGTTCCTCCCAAAGTGCTCAGGTTAGCATATTATACAACATAGATCCATTTTTCTTTCTGGTTACATTTTCTTGAAAATAGCATATCTATATTATTTTCCATTATTTTCAGCTGTTATAGGTACTGACACATCAGCAAAAAAACCTGAAGTTATCAGCTTAACCAAAGCTGATATCAAAAGTAAAGAAGTTTTGATTTATTTTTTTTAATGGAAAATAACTATCGCAAATACTCTAAAGGGATAGATATGGATCTAAGTATGGAGTTTTAGATAAATTTTCCAGGGTAGTTATAGCAAAAGAACTTTTTGGAAAAGTGTAATCTGTGGTATACAAAGTAGTTCAAATTATTATTTTCTAAGGCTGTGTGGACTATAAATTTTTAAAGATTATCAAACATCCAGACAACTGAAAAATAAGCCAATATTAACGAGTACTTACAGTCATTTAGAATTTCTTTATTATTCATGAACATATTTAACAATACCTATGCAACCCATATCCAGGAAAAATCAATGCATCAGAGTTTAAAGGGAGCTGCTATTACAAGCATTTATTGAGTTAGCATGCCTGTAAGTGGAATATACTCAGAAACAAATGGAATAGACCATATATAAGGAATTCTTACTGCTTTTACTGCAGGGCTCTAATCTTAATCCAATTATCTTTTATTTAGAGCATTTGTGACAGCTGCTAATGAAGTATATTTAATATTAAATAGTAAATAAAGTCTTTTGTGTGTAGAAATTAAAGAAAATTTGTCACATCCCCAAACAGTGTGGAAAGAATGTAGTATGTACAATATTAATAAAAAAGGAACATTTAAGATTTATCTTTCCTGGTGATGGACATACTTCTAAGAAAAAGTGAGGGAAGGTGCCTATTTCATTAAAACAGATTGCTTTCTATAAAAGGAAGGGTATGAACAAATAAAAATTATAGTGATAAATAAAAGCAAAGGAGAATGATCAGTACAATGGAGACCTTTAGCAGAAATGGCAGTTTCACAGAATCACAGAGTGGGTCTGGATGGGGCTATAATGAGTCCTCTAGTCTGGCTCCTCTGCTCGTCACCCAAGAGCACATTGCACAGGATTGTGTCCAGATGGTTCTTGAATATCTCCAGTGAGGGGGACTCCACACCCTCTCTGGGCAGTCTGTTCCAGTGCACAGTCACCTGCAGGGTAAAGTTCTTCCTCCTATGCAAGTGGAACATACTGTGCATCCGTTTCTGTCCATTGTCTTTTGTCCTGTTACTTGACCAAGAAGAGCCTGGCTTCTTGACAGCCTTTCTGCAGATACTTATAAACACTGCCGAGGTTCTCTTTCAGTCATTTCACTCCAAAATTATTGTGTTCTCCAAAATTTAGAATTACTTGTCTAACAGTTCTTCAGTGGTGTAATGTTTAAATTTCTTTTCATGACAAATAATTCATAGTGTAAGATCTTCCACAGAATAAAGAAGTATTAAAAACTTCATATTTTAAAAGCATACTGCATTGTACATGTTGCATTGCATTAAGTTGATGAGATTTAGTTAGCTCAAATGAAAACTATCAATTTAATAAAAAATATTTTGAAAATTATATCTTTTTTTAGGCATCTTTCTGAGCAGATTTTTTTAAAAAGGCTTCATTTTTATTCCGTTAGACTTTCTGTTGCTGGCAATGGAAAGACAAATCAAAGTAAAGGCTGATACACCCTTCTTACTTCTACTGGTTAGAATACTTTTTCAGGATATTGGAAAGAGAAGTCAACATTGGCTTAGTTAATCTAAATTATTTAGTGCTTCTTAGAGTCAGAAGTGTAATACTGTTGTTCCATTACTATCCCCCTTGCAAACTGTTCAAAGTCTCAGTCATTCTGATGATGATGGTGATGATGGTGATAGTTGTTGTTATTGATATTGTTGTTACCAGTCTCATCAGGTCACACTTTATACTAGAGAAATAGATGGTCTTCAACATAATTAATTCAAGGGCTAGACATGAGGGAACTTTTTCCCCAAAATTTTAGGCCCACTTTACATCGATAGCTTACAAAGATACTGATGGTGAGAGGAAGACTACTGGACTGCTGTTAAAAGTGGTCTCAGGGCAATAGCTGGTGAAAAATGAAACTCACCACACCCACCTACAAACTACATTCCCACTCAGTCTCAAAAGTTTTGGAAAAAAAACACTTTTGCTGTAGAAGAATATTAGTAATCCCTCAATATCTATTTTTTTTTCTGTATCTATCACCACTTCTTACATTTTTGTTGGTTTTGGGAAGGCTTTTTTTAAGCATCCCTTTTTTCCACAAAGAATGTGACAATCATTAGTTATTTTAAGGACCATTTATATTTTATCAGGGTTTCTAAGTCTATGTCAGTATGTATTTTCTTGAAATATACAAAAATCACCACAGGGACATATATACAGTTAATCGAAAAATTTCTTAATTACTGTAGTAGTTTATAATATGCTAATTCAAAATTATTGCAGCCCTAAGTTAAGCAGGGAATTAGCTAAGGTATTAATTAATGATTAATTTACATTGAAAATCACAGATAACTAGTGATCCATACAGTGTAATGCTATGTGAGATTTCCCCTCACACCAAAAGAGTAAGATTTAAGTGTCTTGCACTAAAATATACTGTTTGATCAGTCTTCAGTAAAAATTCAAAGAAGAAAAATTCAATGTATTATTCTTCAAATCCTGTATTTTAAATAGAATTTTTTGTACTATATTATAAAGAAATACATAAACCTGTCTACTGCAATTAATTTCGCGGTCTTGCCTAAGGCTTGTTGGCAGATTAGCAGGGCTTTAGATTCCAGGGTCTCTATTTCTGCCATCCAGCCACAATCACAATGATACAGTAAGTTGCATGTATCTACAAAGTGCAAGAGCAGTTGGCAATGTTAACTCATTAGCAATTCTTTTTTCACAAAATCTTTCTTTATAATAATAAATAATAATATAATTCTTAATAGGATCTACAAGAATAGGATATAGGATCTATAATAGGATAATTCTTTCTTGTCAAGAGAATTTCCACTTTGTCTTGTTGAAGTCTAATTGAAGAAGTTAGTCTTGTTCTGAAACAATTTGAAAAATGTAGTTAACAAAGTGCATCTTCGAGATAATTTTATTTCTGTAATCTTGTTTGTCTGGAAGAAAAGCCACAAACATTTCCTTTCAATTTATTCAAGGTTTTCACAGACTCCACACACTTTCTGGCAAATCACTGTTACAACAGTCTATGCTTTTTTCCAGAAGTACTGATCTCCTTATTTCTCCTGCACTATTCCCTCAGGTGGACAAGATTCCATAGTACAGCTTTCACACATATGTTCATTTCTCACCAAGAAATTCCATATGTATTTGGGTTTTTCTGTTTAACTCTGTGCCATGTTCAGCAGAAGGAGTAACATGGGGTGTGCAAAGGAGTAACTGCTTCAGTTACTCTTTAAATGGAATCATCTTCAATTTGGTGTGACTTTTGGGCATGGTCCTGTACAGGGCCAGAAGTTGGGCTTGATGATCCTTGTTGATCTCATCCACCTTGGCATATTTTGTGATACTTCTGGCAGAACTGGTGGTTCCCTTTCTTAAACTAGGCTTGAGCTTCTTAAAATTCAAAACCTCATATCTGGACACCAGTGTGAAGAAGCATCCTTCATTCTTGAGAGGTTGGTTGCATGGAGTGCTGTGGGCCTTTATATCTCAGTCACTGTGAGTGCATTCTGACAAAGAAGAATTTCTGCTTTGATAGAGGAAATCTTTTTTTCTCTTTTCAGACAAAGATTTTTATAATAGCATCTTTATTTATCATCATAATTCCATAAGAATCTAAGTAAATTCCGAAATAGCTTTTCATTAAATATACATAAATAAAATTTAAATAAATAAATATGTTTTAGTTTTATATATATATATATATA